>JARHVA010006189.1:2500-57500 GCA_037957365.1 Torreya grandis | reverse complement strand
ATATGTATGGAAAAGAGGTGATTACTATGATTGATTTACTGATTAATTAAGCTATGTGACTTAATCATGAAAGCAATCAATGGATGAAGGTTGATTTTAAACCCAAAAGGAAATTTTAATTTCTTTTAATGAGTATAAAACAACTAGAATGCACCTCAATGTAGAATGAGAATGCAAGTCCTATCCTAGGATGAATGCCTTTTCACTTTTTATAAATAAGGGAAAATAAATTATTTTGCCTTTTTCAAAAAAGTAAAGAAAACAAGTGATTATTTTTTATTTTAAAATGAAAAAATTGAAAGTTACAATTTTTAATTTATAAATGAAGGAAATAATGTTTTAGGTTTAGAAATAAAGAAGTGCAATGAATTGTTCTTTACTAATTTAACTAGAATGTCCTAAAACAACTATGAACCCAAGAAAACTCTAAAGTCCCACCAAGCATAATGTTTTACTATGTTTTTGTATTATTTTATTTTTGCTTTTGAAAATAAGTAAAACTTAAATAAAGGGAGGTGTAGATGAACCTGGATGTGGTTGCACGCTTCGTGGTCTAATGATGTGAAGTAGTCCTCTTTGTCTTAGGAGGAATGACCTATAATAAAATTAAAACTAGAAACAAGATTGATTAATAAGATTGAAGGGTGGATTTCTTAGCAAGTGCTAGATCCAATAAGTACAAGACTTTCTTGTAAGGTTGTCAATCCACTTATTTTAACAATTAAATTTTGAAGAATGCTGATAAGAAATGATTACATAAAGGAATGAAAAGTACTTTAACACAATGTAATAAAATGTTTTTCAAGAAAAAATATTTCTTTAACAAAATGACATTAAATTATTCAAAATAAGTGCTAAAGTGTGATTTAGATAATTGCTTTTGACTCTATGTTGTGATAGGGGTCAAAAAACAAGGTTTTGGGTTGGGGTTGGTAGGCACTTTTAACTTTTGCTATTTTAGGAAAATAGAATTACATAGAGGCCAATGCTAGTTATTGGGTAACCAATGCTAGTCAAGGGTAACTAATTCCAATAAAAGATTATTGATGTCAGTCACTATGTATTGTCATAGTTTTGGCTTTTAGATAGAAATGGGTTTTGAGCTAGTTGCAAAGTAGTTTGTGGGATATTTAAATGTTGGTTGATGGTCATAAAGGTAAAATGGAGACTTAAGGATATCAAACATAGAGGTTTAACACTCAAATGGATAGGAATGGTTAGTAGGGATTTGGTGGGAAAAGGGGTGTTGGAGTTACAAAACTCTAACACAAAATAGATTGTGGGGAGAGAATGAAAAGGGGTGAAAGAAATAATCTACCAAAATCAAATATTAAACTTATAAAAAGTACATGATACTTATCTATCATTGAGTTACTATTCTTAGAGATGACTTGAAGTTGAGTGAGAGATTATTGGAATCCTAGAACAAAATAGGCAAAGTAACAGTACTTGAATGCTCAATTTTGAGGTGATAAAGCACTTATTGATCTCTATATTGGTTATTTGGTTCAATAAAAATCTCTAATTTGTACAAGATTCTGGTTCTTGATCAAATGATTCAACCTCTTGAAAAAGGGTCACAGACCATCCTTAAGTAATTAATGTTGGTCATGGTCAATTGGCATCAGTTGAGGGATGACTGACATTGATCAAGGTGGAAATGGTCCAACTTGTCAAAACTAGTGTTTTGCACTCAATTTTGGCAAATAAGACCATTAAAAATGGTTCAAGCTCATTTAAGGAAACATGGTCATACAAGTAGAAATATTCTAGGAGGTTAGGACTTTAAATGCTAAGATATGAAATGGCCTTAAAGCAAGGTGTCATTAAGTTATCCATGGGCTTAGTTAGGGTGAGATGTAAATAGGATTTTATTATCTCAATTAATTAATTTAGATAAATGTGTGGGAGGTTTAAATGGGTGTTTTAAGGGGGTTAATAAATGTTCTAACCCAAGGGAGACCAAGGGGGTCAAAAAGGTGTACTACAACATCTAGAATCATTGGTGTAATTTTTTAATGTCTACAATTCTACCTAGGAACATAAATATCACTAGGCTAAAGCCCCACCTTAGATGATAAGTAATAATTACACTAATAAGTGTTGTGTGACACAAACTATATTATTATTTTATTTTTATAAAAAAAATTAGGCTATATAGTACTAGGAGATACATTTAGAAGAACCTTACATAAATACAATAATTGGAGATATAATAATTCAGTGAAGTGAAATTCTTAGTACTACTATCAATGGAAAAGTTAGATTAGGTTCATGAGAGGAATATGTGATAACCATGTAAATAAAATAAGTATGGGAATGGTGTGAAAGTAGAAAGTGAATAAAAGGGAAAGTGAATTAAATATTAAGTGGCAGAATAAATTAATAGGTTGGATAGTAAATAAGAAAAAACTAATATCATACCAATTTTGAAAAAGGGGATATTTTAAACGAGGTTAATGTAAAAAATTATAAAGGATTTAAAAATAATGGCAGAGCATCACATCACTTAGATTAAAAATGCAAAACCATAAAAATAACCATGTGTCAACTCATTAATAATTACCATAATTAAGACACACATGCAAAGGTATGTGAATTAGATCCATGGATTGGAAACATTTTATATAAAACTAAGGGACACTCATGCAAATTACACTTTTAAAATTTTATGAATTTGAAATTTTCTCTCTATGCCAAATAAGAAATCTATGAAATAAGGATGAGATTGTGTATAATTTCCATCAAAGTTTCACTTCAAGTAGGAAGTATATGTGCAAAAGAAACATATGGCCATGTACCAAGTCATAATTTCATTGAATGACGTGCATAAGGAGAAGATGGAAATTTCTTTGTCATTATGATAAGATAGATTAAATTATCTAGAACCATTCTAATTTATAATTGTGGAAAATAAGGAATAATGTTGTCAAACTCAAGGATTTATGTCATTTAAAGGATTTGTGGCCCTTCCTCATCATTTAAGATGGTCAAACTCTAATTAACTAGTTAGAATATAAAGATTTGACCACAATGATGAACTGGTAATTAACCTCATGAGTAGATATAATGGGGGATCTATTTATATCTCAACAAAGATGACAATTTATATCAATGCCACAACCCTAGTGCAAAATACAAGAGTACCAACATGGGGGAAGTCACTACAGGAATAAATGACAATGAACCCATTTATATCAAGATATTTAGGAATAATATTCTTACTGTAATGCCCAAAATTTCACCCAAATAAAACCCTTAAAACTGCTATTAATTTTTTTCTTCTCTTATGAAACACCAACTTCGAACAAGTAAACACTTCAAACATTAACACAACCATACTTATAATACACACCTAAAGTACATATGGATTATAATCCCAAATCCATAAATAAATTTAACCTTAAATTTATACAAACCCACTCAAGGTATTTTATAAGCAATCTAGATGTTCACCTTTTATTTCAAAAAAATGCATAAAGGCATTTTACAAGCTAGATACAACTAAGCTATGTCAACTACATAAGAATCGGTGTACAAAACTAAAATAAAATTAGATACTAAAAGATATCAAGTATATATTATACTAATGAAATCATTAATAAAGATTATCTTAAATGGTATAGATGTGATTCATCAACAGTTAGTTGACATATTATTTTTGCAACTACCACTATAAGCATGCTAAAACTACATAAGTAACTAAACTCCTAATTAGCCCAACCTCAAATAAAATCACATTACCACCCATGAGTGTATTATTCAAGTTTAACCATTAATGTTGAAGATTAAATACCCAACCATGGTGCATCCAGACTTGACTAGCTTACCTCATAATCAAGTTACAATTTAATTAAATCATCTATTAAATGGTGATGAATAAAACACCCCCAGAAGGTGAAAAATATTTATAAAAGTTATTATGTATTATATTAGCTACAATATACCAATATAAACCTAAAAAATAATTTTCAGTAATTTAAATGATAAAATAACTCAGCATTCCAAATGGATTTTAATGCCAAAGCTATTTTTCTAAGCAAATTCCTGAATAAACTAGGTTCATAATTGATTCACTAAAAATTAAAAAAACATCTAAAACTATTAAAACATAGTTATATTATAAAATTAAGGGTAAAATAATCATTATCAACCTCTTCTTTTACTTAAATACTCCTCTATCTAATTTTGGAAAATCAATTTTGAAAAGATTTTGCAGACTGAAAAAGAAAATTAGCTGCAAAAAATCATCAAATGCCTTTGGAGTTGGATCCACAAAAAAGTAACAGAATGAGGTAAAAAACTATGGTTGTAAATCCTGATTCACATGATATAATTCTAAGGCCTATAAGTTTTAGTTTCATAAAATATATAGTTCTTATATTAATTTGAGTCCATTTTTGGAGTGACTTCATAGACTAAAATTATAATAATAGAAATTTTTTGAATAAATTTATTTTGGAAAAGAGTTATTAAAAATATTAAATGATAATTTTTTGGTTACTTCAAGTTTCCTATATTAATTTTAACTTAAGATAAAATTATATCAACCCATAAATCTTAGATGATATACTCTAACTTCTTTTGATAGGGTGCTTCCAACAGGATTCTAAAAACTAAAATAATCAACAAGTGATTAATTTCTATAATTGTCCCTAGATATGGTTTCACTAAAGAAAAACCAAATGAGGTAGATTGATACAAGTCAATAAATCATATTCTATTAGGATAGATATAGAGGTTTCAAATTTGTTTTTATGTCAATTATCCTCTTCCTTCAACTACCAAGGAGGTTCCTTCTAATCCCAAAAAAAAAAATTATGATCCAACTCTACCCACTATATCAATTGATATGTTGTGGTCTCATGAATTTCACCACTTTTATATTTGTGAATTTTAATAATAAATTAATCTTACAATATTATTTTTCCTAAGAAAATCAAATATAAGACTTATTTGATTATAAGATAATGATATTTTCTATATTATTTCAAATTTATTTATTAAACTTATTTAGATCTTGTTTTAAGACTAACATTATCATTCTCCTTATTTAATTATTATAAATGCATTCCAATTATTAAGGGTGGGTGTCCTATCTTGATTAAATTAGTAGTGATACTATAGTTCATTAATTTCAATCTTGCATCTTGAAACTTATATTTTTAGGTGTAAGGCACCCAATAAAACCACTAATGTATCAAAATTTTCAAAGATACTAAGACTAATCTAAATCGAATCAGCCTTACAATAAATACCAAACTTAATTTGTTGTAGCATGAGAAGGTTTATTTTTATAACGATATCAATATGAAAGTATTACAAGTTTATACTAATGTTCTATCCAATCATGTTAACATAATAATAATAATAATAATAATAATAATAATAATAATAATAATAATAATAATAATAATAATAATAATAATAATAATAATAATAATAATAATAACAACAACAACTATTTAAAACCTACATTCTCAAAAAAAATTGGGTTACTTTCTCTCAAGCACTGGATAAACTAGTGTCAAACAATAACTCTATATAAAACACCAATAATAATAATAATAATAATAATAATAATAATAATAATAATAATAATAATAATAAAGATTATTTCATATAATTTGGACTTATACCCACTAAAGTGGAGTGGAGAAAATTTTCTCCAAAATAATTTTCTTATGTTCCAAATAAATTGGACTATTTTGAATAATTTGGACTTATACCCCATAAAGTGGAGTGAAAAAAAATTTGTCTAAAAAATAATTTTTTTATATTCTAAATAAATTGGAGTGTTTAAAACCATTTGGAAATAAATCATTTCTAATAAATTAGGCTATTTTAAATAAAATGGACTCATACCCACTAAGTGGAGTGGAGAATTTTCTCCAAAAAGAAATTTGTAAAATTCAAAATAAATTGGAATGTTTCAAATCATTTGGGCATAGATCATTTTGAGTAAATAAAGATATTTTGAATAATTTAGACCTATACCTATAAAATGGAGTGATTTAGAAGAAGATTTCTTCTAAAAATAAATTTTGTTTATTCTAAATAAATTAGACTGTTTCAAACCATTTGAGCATAGATCATTTTGATTAAATTGGGCTATTTTAAATAATTTGAAATTATACCCACTAAAGTGGAGTGGAGAATATTTTTTCCATAAATATGTTTTCTATATTCCAAATAAATTGAATTATTTCAAACCATATAGGGGCAGATCATTTTGAATATATTGGACTATTTTGAACTCGTGGTACCCTTATGGGCCTTCATACTGATAATTGATCCTTTGAAGTAGCTTCCATTTTTGTGACACGTGACACCATTTGACTAGCCAAATTATGGATGAAAACATATTAAGAAATCCAGTTAATATACATAATAAACTATCTTGACAATTGTTTGTTGTTAATTTGGGAGATCTTCTAAATGATCAAGTGTCAATATACTAATTCAATAATTTCAAGGAATCTCCAACTATAAATCAAATTGCACTAATAACCAAAGCAAAGTAATTCTAAATTAGAATCAATTATTTTGAAATTGATTGAACTATATTTGAAATAATTTAGAGTTAATTTGTATGAAATTGATGATAATATTTATCACTAAAATTATATTTTATAATCAATAAATACACTTGAAACAATTAGGTGAAATTACATCTTTCTAAACACTAGTTCATAGCTACTAGCATGGATTTTTTGCTTTCTCCCAAGAATGTGATGATTGACATCATTTTGATTCTCCAATCCTTTTCATCTTTTTGACTTTCATTTCCATTATATCTATTTGACGTAACGTAACTCATTTTTAATTGTTGATTTGTAACACAATTTTAAGAATTACAATCAATGAATAATGTGTTGGCAATTAAAAAATCATTTCCGAAGGTCGCTTTAAAAATAACTTCATCCAATTTTTTTATGTTTATATGGAATGGCTTAGAATATTTTTTCCCCAAACAAACATGAAATTGGAACTTGTGTAACCCATGGCTTGAATGAGTATCCTCAAATGATCATCCTCTATCATTGACCAAATGCCAATGTGAGAAAAAGATTGTAGTGCTACCTTCAAATTTTCATTAGAATGATATCGAATGTAGTATGACATATTTTCAATTTTATAATCTTCTTTTTTTCTCGTATCATGCATTTTCATATCTTTTGTTTTGTGAACAATAAATGATAAGTCATCCAACCCCAAAATCAATATTTTTGTAAAAGTCAGTTTTAGCTCCTCCTTTGAAATGTCTGCAACAATTTGTTAAAAAAGAAGTTAATCATTTATTAACAATATTATATTATAAGAGATATAACATAAAAAATTTCTAATAAAATGTTTTACATGTTACTAGACTGGTCTTTGATGCGATTTTGATTTGCATTTCTTATTGTAACATAAAAACATAATGCATTTCATTTTATTCATTTTTTTGCATTTATTTAAATCTTATAAAGATTCATATAAACACATATAAAAATAAGTACATGCTCAGGCACATTGTAACTATAATACTCATTATACATGGATGTACCATTTGTTTTGCCAGTTTTGTAGCACACATATGCATATAAAAGTTCATATTGAATCCTTATAACTTGAACATGAATGTATCATAATCTAAATCAGTTTGATTTTACCATTATTCATTTTTCATATACATTGATAGGAATTTAACATTGATCAACCAACATCTATATTCTTATATTAATGAAAGTATTAGTTGTTATTATGTATACCAATACATATTTATATGTTTATGCAGTCCATTACAACAAACAAAATAGGATTTACTCTTCTAAGCCATAGTTCACTATCACTAAATTAAAATGAATATAATACACCTTAATAGTTGAACCCCTTTCATATACTTCCAATAAGACACATCAAATTAAAAACTATTTGAATCAATAGCAATGTAATTATTTCTAGCATAATATATTTTATTTATTTTTTATTGATAAAGATCACATGGATACTCTATATCAAAATTTATTGTATTGAAGACATAGTATAATACATATTGTGTTATTTTAAATTGGGTATATTAAAAATGTAAACAACATTTTAATGGGTAAATTAAACTTGTAAACAACATTTTAATGGGTAAATATAACCACATTCAATCTACACAACATTAAAATGAACCACACTTCCAAATCGCAAATTGATGCAAGTCTATATTTTATTGTCTTCTACAATCTCCTATCCATGAAGAAAAATTCAATTGTAATGTGTATAAATAAATAAATATAATTAATATATTCTAGACTTATATGAAATTATATAATTACATATTTATTGAAATGGGTTTTCACCTTTTTTTTTTTTACCTTTTTGTAGTTTGTATGGGTGCACTCTTTTGTTGAAACTTTGGTTCTTTATTTCCTACAAGGTATTATATAATGTAGGAACTAAAAATTCTTGTCATCAATTGATTTGATATTTATATTTTAAAAATGTGTCTTGTTTTAAAGTTTTACCTTGTGTTGTTTTCATGGGGGCACCAACCTAAAGAGCTATGCCATGGGTTATTGTGTTGTAGACACAAAGTGCTAGAGATACATTGTGAATTTCTTTAATTGAGACATAAATAGATAAAGAAATATTATGTTAGTATTATGAATTGTTGATAAATAAAAAACTATAAAATTGAAAAAATTGCATGATCTTATGTTACCTTCTTCAACTTACGATGTGTCATGTTCATTGATATGATTTTCTATTATTATTATTTCTTCACTTGAATATAATGCCATTGGTGCTACACACCAAAATATTGCTAAGCTATTAGGTTTGAAAAATAAAGTGTACACACTGAAAGATTGTTAAGATGTAATATTTGGACAATAAAGCATGATTATAAAATAAATTAAAAATGTTATGTACCTATTACTGATCAAAGAAGTTGTTCTTGTATTGGTTACTCTAAATTTGTCAAACAAATTTGAAATTGATCATTAAAAATAATTTTTTCTTCATTTTCTATAATGTAAGATAAATTTCTTTATAGTTTTGTATAAGCAAACACCAATCTAGCTCTTGTATATATCTCTAGCATGTCACATACATCTAGATCATTGAAAGTAGAGATAAGTGTCTCCCAAAAGATGGTATCTAGTTCATTTTTGAATACAATTCCTTTTTTGTGCAAACCAATCATATGAAATGTTGGTACATCTTTATAGATGTCAAAACCATCTTCTAATCTACTTTGTTATGAATGGAGGTAGAAACCTTACAGCTGAAAATGAGCTAGATCCTAATAAAAATTGATACATATAATATGTGTCCAATCAAATCCATAACTTTCTGGACCCCATAGTATGACACCTGTATCTTGCACGTAATAGAAATCACCAACATGCAAATTCTTGAGAGAGGTCTAAGTAGTAGGATAATGTTCTAGTTTGTTGATGATGAATATATTAAAGGCCCTGATAATAAATTTTTTGATCAATGCCTACAAAAATATGCAAAGATGTTCTTCCTTAAAAACTTCAATGAGATTCAGAAGATCAATAATTATCAAATCGATGTTCAGACCAAGAATAAATGTTTCACTAAAATATTCTAAAATGGATGACCAAAGATAAGGGGGGCCATAATGGCAATTGAATCTTTTTATATATATCCTAGGAATATAACCTCCATCATTATGTATATAAATTTTCAATATGCTTAATGAATCTTGAGATAATGCTTCCTAGCCTTTTTTGTTTTTTGAAATACTTTCATTCAGGACACACAAATTATCAAACTTTTTCACAAATTTTTTATAATGTTCTATTACCTCTTCAAGTGTGATTGTTTGGTTTGGTGGTAGTTTCATATTATGGTTACTAAAATAATCTATAATTTTTCATAATATGTTACTTTCTATCTTCACTTTTTTTCACCAATTATTCGTGTTGTTGTACCCAGGGGTTTTCAAGAAGAAAATAAACCCTTTTTCCAATAAATCTACTAGTTCTACATTTTGTTTATCTAAAAACTCTTGAATATTTATAAGTACTATTATACCAATCAGATTTAAATCTTATTTCTATGAAATAGGTAAAGTACCACCACTTTCAAACAAATCAAAAACCTTATCAAAATAATTCCAAATGATTTGTTCCATGAAAATAAGGTATTTTCTCTCCTGTAGTTGTTATGCTGAATAGTTCATTTGTGTGAACAAGTGTTTATCTTGTTTATGTATTTCTTTCATGTTTTTATTATTTATTTCAATATTTTTCCAACCTCTTAGTTTGATAAGGTCACCTGTAGATTGAAATCTTTCTACAAATGAAGCCTTATAAATTATTTCATTGGCTTCATTATATTGATTACATATTTTGTGCATAATATGGAATGGAGTACAAGTTTTTAAAAATATTGCCCTTTTAACATAAAATTTATTTATCAATGGTTATGAATTGTATTCCTCCTATGAAATAATTCTCTATTGTGTTGTAATTTTGTGTTGGTCATCTATAATTTTGTACCATGCAGTTTTTTTCTCCATCATATTTTTTAGGACTTTCTTTGATTTAATAAAATAGTCAGAGTTGCTTGGATCAAAAGGAATTAACAAAGAATCTTTTATTGGAACCTCATTGTATTTTGTAAATGAATTAATTATATCATTCACCCCTCTTTCATTCATATTTCTTATTTTGATATTTGTGTTCCCCAATTCACAGAGCCCTATAAGAATGTTTAAGGTGTAATTTCTAGAGGAAATATACCATGTAGAGAATTCACTATGTGTCTCATCAAAAATTTATGTCAACAAAAGTATTCCAAAATTTTGTTTGGTCTTATTTTTCTCCACTGGTGTGAGTACTTCTATGGCCTCATACAAATATGTTTCCCTTGCTTGTCTTGTTTTCTTCAATGTTTTTTCTCTCATGTTTGTATGGTATCTTAAATACATGCTTGCATGGCAACAAGTAGAAGAAGTTGTTACCCCTTATTCATGTTTTTATTTCAACATGTTTTGTATTCTAATGACAAAATTATCTCTATCTATCAACCCAGACATTTGAAGGTTATCATAGCTATTCAAATGAAACCCAAATGTTTCACAAGAAGGAGAAAAATTAATATTTGTTAACTCCATTTTATTGGGTGTAAATTTATTAAAATTAGTTATAGCTCAATGGATAATTCCCTCTTATATATTCTATAATTCCATTTAGAATTGAAGGGAATCTTCAAGTTCATCCTTATCATAGGCCAAGATTATTCTAATTGGCGAATATTCTTTTCCTGATATAATGCTAAATAAGTATATATATGGATGCATGTTTAGCAGATTAAACAATTCAAAACACTAATTAGCAAGAGGAATTTTGTCTCCACCATAAAATAGAAGATTTTTATGTGGATTTAATTTTAGTTTTGGTATTTTATATGGTACTCTATCCAAATTCTCTTGGAGTGAAGCCTTCTTCTATATTTTATCCAAATTCTTTTCGACTGAGGCCACCTTATGCCTTTTTAAGTGTGGTAATTATTTTTTTGCCCAAAGAAATTTTGAAAAGTAATTGAAATGATTTAAATATTGATATTTTGTAAAATGCAAGTTGCATATTGCATTAGTTCATGAATTTTTTTTGTGTTTGAGTAGTGATTAAATGTATATCAACAAATTTTAATTTTGAACTACAATACAAAATAGATATTCAATATTTGTAATATTTACATTAACTCACACTTTAAATAATAAGGTATGAACAATATATATATATGCACCAGTGAATATAATATAATGGTCAAAGGAATCCATAAACATTTTTTTCAAATGAGAAAATAAGGGGGAGTATGTTTCTAATATGTGTCAAAATTCACATCAACAGATACCTTCAAGGTATCTCCTAGGAGATACCTTCAAGGTATCTCCTAGGAGATACCTTTCAATCATTCACAAGAGTGAATTTTTATTACAATAAATCTCATAGGATGTGCCTTAAATTTAACCATGATGGTATTACAAGTGTATTTCAAAGCCCTTGAATTAATCTCCTAGTGGACACCTTGAAGGGTACATTCATATATTCAAAGGGATGTTGAATGCATCTCCTAGTAGAACTTCCCTTCACATTGAAATTACTACTGGTTGATAACTTGATAATTTTAAGTGCCTTTTAATACTTGGGAGAACATGCATTTTAGTTCATCTTATGAACATGATCTTTCTAGCTCAATCTAGTTTAATAAATTTTCCCTTGATGGTCCTTTTAATATCTTCAAAGTATCTCTTAGGAGATACCTTCAAGTTTCTCATGAAGGTATTAGAAGGCCCTCAAAGGAATCTCCTATTGGATACCTTGAGTATGAACTTGCCCAAAGTTATTAAGGTTTGTAATTTCTTCAAGGTATCTCCTAGGATATACTTCAAGTTACCCATGAAGGAATATCTTATTCGATATTGTTGATGCCTAAAACTCTCACTCTCAATGAACAATTTTCTATGGAAAGCCTTACAGATGCAAGATTAAATTGTGATTGTTAGGGTTGTAGAATAGAAAAATGATAACTACTATTATCCTAGTATATTAAAATGGTTGTCTATAAAAATGAGAATGTGAAGAAACAAAATGATTTCTAGCCACCCCTTATAAAAAATGATCTTTGAATAAATTTGTGAGGTGAATGCCAAAAGAAGAGACACTTGGAGATTCCCTCTTTGTGACCATGATGAAACTATTGAAACTACAAGGAGGTCTTGGGATCATGATTGCAATTAGCCTTCAAATCCTAGATATGGGTTAACTGTATTATTTTATTAAGACCACTATAATTGGAAGAAGTGAGGTGGTGTCATATGTCTACTCCTAGAGAAGTCCCACTTATACTATGCTCAATAATTTTTGGCCTCCAAAAATCAAATGATTACACCTTAGGCCAAGCTTAAAGTGTTTCAAAATCATTGATCAAAATGGGAAACCACACTATCATCTAATGACACTTCTTAAAATATTGATGAACCAACACAGCTCATAGGAAAGCACAAAGATGACATGTGTCACATAGGCACTTATTCAAAGTAATTAGGGACTTATTTAGTGAGGTTAAGCATGTAAATTCCATGTGTTGAATGTGGATGAAGTCCAAGACCTTTTTAGAATTGTGAAAGGAGGTTTGAAGAAGAAGCACCAAAATGGGATACATCAAAAGGTGCTAAAGAACCATGTCAATGTCAAGCAAGCTCAAAGAAAGAAATGAACTAATCTAAAAATTAAAAAACATGGATTTACAATCCATAGTTCTTGGTGAATTATAATGGCATTCACCTATGGGTGGGAGAACCTAAAACTCTAGTTCTTGAACTAGATAAAATAAAACTACAAAAGAGAGGAAAGTGTATAAATCTACAACTTTTAAAGGGTTGCCTGTAAGGGCACCCACTCCTATTTTAGCTGGGTCTTTTTATTGATAACCTCAAAGGCTCTAACTATATCTACCATCTCCCTAAAGGAGATGTTTCCTAATCCCTTAACCATTGCTACTGTTTAGAACTCCAACTAGGTGAGTGGGTGAAATATTTTTTCCACCTCAAAGGAATCAAGCATTTGATCAAGAGCTACAAAAATGGTTTGGTTGTCTTTATTTTAATCAAGTAGTGCCTTGATCTGATCCTTGAGTAGGACATTGTTATTTTTTGAGAAATGGGAGGGGAGTCCCATCTAGACCAATTGTTCTATATGTACTCACCTTTCTTAGACCACTTGATCTAAGGCATTAAGTAATGCCTTGCACTTATTTTTTGCCTTGTTGTAGCTTAAAAAATCATTTACCTTTGTTGTTACTTGCCTTTGGTTGGTCACCCCTACTTCCATTAATTCTTTGGGAGAATCATTGTAGAGATTTTGAACAAGGCTTTACAACGTTTGGACCTTTAAGGAGATGAAATCAATCATCTGATTAATATATGTGCTTACCTAAGAGGATAGCTTATGTGCATTTATGATGAAGGTTAGTATTGTATTTAGGTTTATTGTTGTGGCTTTTATCTATTCCCAATAGGATCTATATAGCTATTGGACTATGGGAAGGATCGCAGTGGCCTAGGTTTGAGCTATGAGGTTATTTTTCAAGTTTTCAATCTCTTGGTCCTTGACCAAGGAGTCCTATTATGCCTAGTTTTATAATAGTTCATATGACCAACTTACATCATAGAGCTTCTGGTGGATCTCATCCAGCTTCATCTCCTACTCTTGTAACTTTGTCTCAATGGCTTTATGTAAATTGGCTTCCACTTAGAATTTTTCATTCAAGATATTACCCTATAGATCTATTTGTGCCTTATTAAGGTCAGTATCTTTAGCCTTCACCTCAAAATTAAAGTGATCAATCATAGATTTTACTCTTGATATCTGCAACTTAGTTTTCTCTAGCTGACAAGGCACCTTAACATAGCTCATTGTCATGGAATTTTACATCTTCTCTATAAGCTCGACTCTATCAATATGCTGAGATTGATTGAGGTTAAGGTTAATAGCTTAGATAGCATAGTCCCTTTATTACATATTTTTAAGGGGCTTGACTACTTGGGGAGTCAAGTGAGTGACCATAATAGATTGTTGCATTAGGTTATAAAATGACTGCATGTGAGCATGGGTGTAAGCCTTGGCTTGTTTTCCCCTTTTATTTCACACTTGGGCCTTTTGGGATACCCTTATTTCATCCACCTACTACTAGAATTGGTTTGGCACTTGAATTTTCTCTCTCATAAATTGGGTACCTTATGGAAACATGAATGTGATACATAATTATTGTTCTGAATTAGAGGGCCTTGCACTTGTGGAGGTGAATGAATAAAAGTGAAGGGTTGAAGGGAAGAAAATAGGAGTCTAAGATGTAGGGTGAATGGGGATTGCATTACTAGGGGGATGAGGTAAAATACAAAGTCAGGGGAGTGAGGAAAGGGATGTGGGAGGAGATAGGTATAGTGGAAGAGAAGGGGTCAAGCCTGGTGATAGGTTGATTAGATGAAGAGGAGACCAAGGCCAAGGTGGTACTAATTTGAGTAGTGTAAGGTACTACAACCTATAGTGGGGCTATTAGGATAGATAATAAAGTGATAAAGGGAGCTAAAGTGCTTGGCTAGGCAATAAATGATGTTGTAACATATTACAGAGATATAGAGGGGGGATAGGGTAGTGGAGAAATGCATAGAGGTGGAAAATAAGGGATATATGAAGTGGATATTATTCTAAGAGGAATCTGGTGGAGAGTTAGAAATAGATGCATCAATGCACTTGAGTTGGGATAACCCAGCCATGAGGTGCCTAAAGGGATCCTACTTTTGTTATGGGGTTGAGGGATTTGAAGGCATGGGAGTCAGACACATTGAAGGCTCCTAGGTGGCCACTACTTTTGATTCTTCTACTTCCTCTTTTAGGGGCATGTCCCATGCTTACTCCATGAGAGTTTTTTCTTATTCTTCTTCTTCATCCCCCCCATCTCAACCTCAAGATTATATTCTTACTCAGACCTGACCTCTTCTAGGTGAAACTCATCCCAGAACTTCTTAAACTTCACATCTTGGTTATCATCATGCAAGCCCTTAGATGGCTTGTCAGTTTCAAACCTATATTTGATGAAGGTAGATTTCTTATTTGTGCTCCAAGTTAATTATGTGAGCAAGCCCTTTATTCTCTTTGATAACTTTTAGGTTGGGTCATATTTCTAGACCTTGTCCTAAAAAGACTCCCATAGTTTAAGGGTGTCTTTTAACATCTAAACTAAGTCCACATGATTTTGGGGGATGTCCTCTATTAGAAAATTTCTTTCTCTAATTAGGTTTGAGCTTGATGCTTGGGAGTATTAGTAGTCTTTAATTCAGCTATGTATCCTTTCAGATCATAGTCCCATTGGTCATCTATCAAATCAAGGCCAAGTTTTAACAGCTTGGTACCCATGATGCCTTTTTTTCACTATGATGCCACCCCTTAAGAAGGGGACATCATATACACCCTTTTTATTCTTCTTGACCCTGTAGAAAAAGTCTACCATATCAAGTTGGTGAGAAAAATTAAGGGCTAAGGTTTTATTTGTCAATGTGTAGGGAATTTAGAAGGGATCTCCTTTGAAACCATGAACTTGTATGAAAGAGAAGTGGGCTCCCTAGAACCATTTAGCTATGAATTTTTTAGTTGAGATCCAAGATTGTTAATAATTCACCATCTTAGAAGTTAGCCATTTGGCTAAGATCCATGAGATATGGAGCCATGCATTACTCTGAGAACTCATAGTAGTCCATGTCATTTGACATGATGTTAGTATATACTATGATGGGGGCCACTACATGGGGAAAATTCTTAGTATCAGAGGTGTTAAGCTAGAGATACTTGGAAAATAAATGGGAATGTTGGTGTAGGATCAGGTACAAGAGGAAGGATAAGTACCAAAAGGTACTCATTTTTAAGAAATTCTCTAGTTCATTCTTCATGTTGGAATTAATGGCTTTGGCAAAGTCCATTTTGAATTTTTGCCCCTTTTATTTTGATGTCAATAAGAAGAACACCCCTAGCTAAAAGTCATAGATGTTAACATATTTGTCCATGCCTAAGATGAAAGCTCACATAGTCAAAGCATCTTTTAGATGTTGCATGGGAAAGGTTAACTAGGGTATGGGTAGAAGAGGCATGTCGATAACCTCATGATTGAGTAGAGTCCTAAAGAAACCTACCTTATCTTTGACCTAGGATTAATAGACAATTTGGAGGCTCTTGATGCTATAGATAATGGCTTTGAGTTTGTAAGGAAGCTAGAGCATCTCTCTGATATCATCTACACTAATTTTTACCTTTAAGTGGGTATTACCAATTATCATTCTAGTGTCAATGTCATATCTTCTTAGGTAGAGGGTAATAATCTCAGGGTATGGGTGTACTTGAGGCACCATGTATTATGGTAGAATACTTTCTCATAATCTATATCTTAAGGTATTACAATAATTCTTGCTTACTCTATCAACCATTCAATCATAAGTACCCTCTCTTAAATTCATTGGGTTTTAGTTAAATTTTAGGTCAAATATATTATCTGTAAAATTAATTACAAAATCTTGGTCTCTATAGAGTCGCCTAGTCATTGATCTAGTATATGGCACATTCTCCTTTGCTTGAATAAGGGCCGAAGCATAGAATTTGTCCATTATATTCCTAAAGGTAGGTTCTCCTCCATTACTTCAATTGTAGGTTCTTGGCTTCGAGGGATGCTTTCCACTATTAGATGAGGACATAGAGGCCTCCATATTTGTATCTATTTTAATGACCCTTTTCTACTTCTACCTATTAGAATGGATTAATGGTTATTACCTCATTCATCCTAAAAACTCTCTTTATTTCCTTCTTAATTACTTAATGCTTTCTCCAAAATCATAAAGTATCAAGTGTTTGGTTTTAAATGAGAAAAGGTATATTTATGTGCTACTACCACTATTAGGTGTGTCAATCATGGGAATTTTTTGGAAAGAGATGACCTCATAAATAATGGGGGTGGCACATAAGCCTAGAGAGCCATACACTAGAGATTTATGGTGATCATCATGTGAATTTATGCATGATGGAGTGTATGATATTAATGTCAGGTAAGGTGTGAAAATAATCATCTTTCAGAGAATATTTTTGGGGATTTGAGAGAACTAGGGGAAAGGACAAGTGATGAATAGGTTGGCCACTTTTGCCAATGGCACTTATTTGTAAAAGGAAATATTAAGGGGAAGTGAAAAAACAAATAAATATGGTTGATGATGAAAAGTCCATTCAAGCTTTTTGAAAGTACTATTTGGGCTTTTTGAAATTACCCATCAATATTTTTGAAATTTTATTTTACACAAAAGGCACTATTGAGTGATATTTCAAAAGATTTTGTAATACCTTTAAGGTATGTCTTAGGAGATACATTTCAAACATACACAATAGTGTATTTCCCCTTTAAGGAATCTCCTAGGAGATACATTTCAAATAGGTACAAAAGTGGATTTATCTTGCAAGGAATAATTGAAATTTTCCTTTGCATGGAAGGCACTACTAGGTGATATTTCAAAATATTTTGTATTACTTTCAAGGTATATTTTAGGATATATATTTTAAACATGAACAAGAGTGTATTTTCCCTTTAAGGTATCTCATAGGATATACCTTTCAAACAGACATAAGAGTGGATTTCTCCTTCAAGGAACAAGTGGAATTTTACTTTCGTGGAAGGCACTACTAGGTGATATTTTGAAGGCCTTTGTAATAATTTCAAGGTATCACCTAAGAGATACCTTTCAAACATGCACAAGATTAGATTTCCCCTTCAAGGTATCTCTTATGAGATACCTTTCAAATAAGCACAAGAGTAGATTTCTTTTGCAAGGAACAAGTGGAATTTCCTTTACATAGAAGGCACTACTAGGTGATATTTTGAATGCCCCTATAATAACTTCAATGTATCTTGTAGGAGATACATTTCAAATAGGGACAAGAGTTGATTTCTCTTTCAAGGAACAAGTTTAATTTTATTTTACATGGAAAGCATTACTAGGTGATATTTTGAAGGCCCTTATAATACCTTCAAAGTATCTCCTAGGAGATAACTTTCAAGCACAAGAGTGGATTTCCACTTCAAGGTATCTCCTAAGAGATAAATTTCAAACAAGCATAAGAGAGGATGTCTCCTTCAAAGAACAAGTGGAATTTTCCTTTACATATAAGGCACTATTAGGTGATATTTTGAAGGCTTGTGTAATACATTCAAGGTATAACCTAGGAGATACCTTTCAAACATTCATAAAAGTGGATTTCTCCTTAAACGTATCTCCGAAAATACCTTTCAAATAGGCACAAGAGTGGATTCCCCATTCAAGGTATCAAAATTAAAAGGCACTACCCAAGAGCTTGCTATAAATTAAGGGTCACTAGGTGGTGAGAAACAAATGAATCATCATGAAAAGCTACATTCTAAAAATCCATGAGGCAATCAAAACGTGCCACATGTTTGGATTTTGATCCAACTAGAAAGCTTAGTCATATTCATGCCATGTGAGTACTTAGTTGTATTTGAGGTGGCATTCATGTGTCTAAAGGTGGAAATCTTTAACTTTAAAGCTAAAATTGATGGCAAATCAAATTAAAATTAAAGAAAAATTGAATTCTTGAGTGTTTAATTTCTAAAATAAATAGTTCAATGTTTGAAAAGTTTGCTCATTAATAGGGCACAAATGAGGATCACCATCAACATTGCATTAACCAATTTTGTCAAAAAGGTCTTCTATGCATTCATCCTACATTAAGACAATATATGATCTCATCAATCAAAATTTTAAATCCATGGTCAAAGCAAGAATGTATGTAACCATCAAGTAAGAATAGGTCCCATTTCTCTATTCATATGGGATAAGCTCTAGCTCAAC
Source organism: Torreya grandis (assembly GCA_037957365.1). NCBI lineage: Eukaryota > Viridiplantae > Streptophyta > Pinopsida > Cupressales > Taxaceae > Torreya > Torreya grandis. The sequence goes on along the minus strand of JARHVA010006189.1, from coordinate 38,089 downwards.
AATTGCCTACATTAATAGATCCCCTAAGTGGTTCTTCAGACATGACAATGATTAAGTAGATGTAATTGGCTACAAAAACATATAAACAACACCATATATATAATGTTATTTATTTATATATATAAGGTTTTTGTAATAAATTAGGTGATTTATACATATATAATTTGCTTCGTACTATTTAATATAAACAAATTTTGAATGGACTATAGTTTTGTTTTAAAGTCTAAAGGTTTAGCTCCAAAGACTAGTGACTTAGCTCTAAAGACTTATAGCTATGCTTATAAGATGAAAAATCATGAATGGGAAGAATATACCTCCATCATTGAGAATCAAAACAATTTCATTAGACCAACAATGCCACAATATATTATTTTATGTGATGATGTTTTCAAAAGATCTCTAAAATAATTGATGTGACAATATTTTGTGATGATGTTTTCAAATAAGATTAATGTTACTATGTTTTAAATACAGGGTCTTTAAAAAATATTTGGTATGATGCATAATTAGTTTTGATTATTGCTCATAATACTACCAATAATGACCTTTATGACACATATTACTACTTGACTGGATAAATCACCTTCCCATTATATCTCACATGCTCTGAAGAGATTACCATAAATACAATCATCATTCTTGTCATAATCACATCATATGATCTACTTTGTTATTCATTTTTGCATTGTCACTACCAGTAATTATTGTGTCATATCTCTAACCTATTGCTTCCCCTATTCCCTATGCAAATTCAAGCTCTATGTTTTTACAGTATAGTTAGATTTGAAATTAAATAGTGCTTGCTTTGAATATGGGTGGGAGAAAGAAAAAATGTGAACTAGAATCATCTAATGCATTGTTGTAAGATGATGTAAACAGAGATGTCTTTGAAATATCAATTTGGTTAAATTTATTAAAAATGTTTCAGGGATTCCATGAAAAAATTGTGAAAAAAATGTATGAGAATTTTGATGAAGATCATGATATTATCAAAGGGAAGAACATTTTAGTAAAACCCTATATAATCAATGGTCTATATATGATTCTTGAGGATGGAGCAGTTGACATTAAAAATATTAGTTTTTCTAACCTAATTTATATGTTTTTTGAATGAAATGGGCCACACCCCAGACTAGTCAAATCCCCCTAAGGAGTGGCCAAGGGAATTCTAAGAGAAAGTCTTCCTTAACCTTGGTAAAAAAAAAATTTTTAGATAATGAAATATATCACTTGTGATGGTAAGTTTACAGTAATGGATCGATATGCTATGAGACTCCTTCATTTAAGGAAAGGACCTATTCGATAATAATATAAGATCAATTTTCCCTCTTTCCTTCATAATACTTTGATTAATGTTTCTTGGAGGATAAGATGAGGTACTGGGTCTACTCGCCATCATGGGCTGGTTACACTCATTTGTCACCCTTATTTTCTTAGTAAACTAATGGGTTAAAAGGCTTGGTCCTCTTTTCTCCAATTTTTTCTCTAGTTCCTACAAAAAAGACAACATGCTCTATCCTTCCTTCTACTACAAACTAGATTGAAGAACCCACAGTTGAAATTAAAAAATGGCCATCTCCATTGCCATTAGTTCTAAAGATATTGCACTAGAGATAAAATCAATAAATTATACTTTATTTAGATACCCCTCATCCTCCTCCAACTAAAATTTGGTGCATTTTCTAGCTTATCTTATAGGAAGAAGAAGAATAAGATGTGTAGGCCATAGAAGAAGTTGTATTTGTAAAAGAAACCTTAGCTGAAGAAGTTGTACCTTAAGAAGTAGAGCATCGTGTGCCCTCTATTGTTGATAAGGGTAATGCACCCTTGCTTGAAGAAGATCCATCTTCTCCACATTATGTCAATGAAGAAAAAGAATTGGATCATGACATAACTTTATCATGCCATGAGTAAATAATTAGACTACAACAAACTGAGTTAGATGTTCTCTATTTAAATTTGAAAGGTAAGGCCTTGGTGATTTATAATTTGAAACAAAGGTGAGAAGAATCTGTTACTAGATTTAGTGACCAATAAATAATTCTTCAAGGAATACAAGTTAAACAAACTATGGTCTACAATGTAATGTTTTCATAGACCCAATAATTGATTAATTTGTAGAATTCTCTTGCTATCAAGGACACTTAGATTAATGATTTATAAAATTCTCATTATATCAAGGACACTAATATTATTGAGTTATAAAATTCCATTGTTGATAAGCATAATCCAATTAATAATCTGAGAAAAAGTGTTTATGATATAAATACAATGATTTCCCAACATACTAATAGAATAATAGAGATCACTACTTGGAATTCTAAGTTAAAAACCTCTATTCAGACCATGCAAAGAGAAACATGATAGATTTTAGTTTAGATAGAGGTTCCAAAGGTTCCAAACAAGAGTTTTTCCCTCTTTTCCTATTCCATTACATAAAATAATATTTACTTGGCATATCATCTAGAAGAAAATTCAAAAATCAAAGGATGAAAATGCCAAACTTAAGGATGAATCTCAAAATCAATTGGTAGAATCCCAATTATAATTGTAGAAAGCATAGGCTTTTATCCAACACATTTGTACTATTTCTAAGAAACTATTAGCATGTAGGTATCCTTCATCAGTTTATGTTCTTTTCTTACATGAGATGTTTTATAAATGGCATATTCAATTAATTTTTCCTGGTTTTTCACATTTCATTGAAGATGAGCATGTATTTATGGACAATTTTCTAAAGAGCACTAAAGAAAATTTGGATGCTATTTGTGACTTATATACTTTCAATTTGTTTTTAGGATATCAATCTAGTTTTTTGATAAATTTATTTGTTGGAGAGACACAATTGTGTGCCTTTCTCTCCACTCTAAGGAACTAAATGGCATAGAAACATGCCAATAATAGATTTTTGGAAATACAAAGCACCATTGGGTTATGCATGATACCATAATTTCTAGAAGTAAATAAAATTATTTCTTATTTTCAACCACTGTATCATATGCATATGAAGAATAAGTATCATGAGTTATGAGATCTAATATTACTGATTTTAGAGATTTTCTAAACCACCATTTGCCAATGGTTTCAATGTAATTATGGACAGGTGGGAGACATTACTTGTTGAATTGAAGCATAGGAAAGTCCTCAACCCCACCAATATTAAATGGATTCTAAGAAGAGCTGAATAAGTTTGATAGATAATCACTCAACACTGAGGTTTAGATGTTTAGATTGGGATGAGGTTTAGGTATCCTATCATTCTATGTCTTCTATCTCCATGGTGATGTTGGAATTCTCAACCAAAAGTTGAATTTAAAGCTTGGGTGTATATAGTTGTTAGAGATCTTGGATTATTTCCAAGAGGCCACCATGACTGGGGCTATCATTTTTAAGTTTATGATCTGAGTCAAAGGTTTTAATTAGGAGATTTAGATTAAGGATCAGTCATCCCACTTCTTTATGAGAGGACTTGTAAAAGGTAAAGTGTGGGGGAGAAATGATGAGAATTTCATATAGCTCATTATAGTTATATAAATTGTCCCTAAAGTGTTGCATTGGTTATATATTGTATTGCATTTAATAGTTAAAGTTTGATCTAAGTAGGATATGAATGAAATTTGTTCATTATTTGTATGTAATTTATTATTGATTATTTACCTTGTTATTGTGTCTTGGATGAATAGCACAATTTTGAGTATAGAAACACATCCCATGGATGGAGTAATTTTGAGTAGAGGAACACATACCAAGTATGGGTTAATTTTTAGTACAATAAAATATCCTAATGAAGGGTAATTTCAAGAAGGCAACACCATTTTTACAAACTCTTTTAGCTACAATTTTGAAGATTCATCAAGTGAGCTCTAATGATTGAATGCTTATAGGATACTCCAAAGATGCTCTAAAATTGATCTGAAAATTCTATAGGTCTTTTCTGAAGACATACATAGGATGCTCTGAATAAGTATAAGAAGGCTTTAAAGATCTATACAAGGTGATCAAAAAACTTGTAATAGATGCTCTGAAGACTACACAAATTATGTGTAATACATGCTACTAAGAGAAATTAGGAGCATTTTAATACAAAACTTTTGTTTGAAAAAAAATTAAAAAATGATTGGATGCAAATGATAGCTAGCAATCAAAAAAATGGAGCAGCCATACAAATCTTTAGCCCCCTATTTCTTCCCACCACTCAAAAACTTCTCCATAAATAATAGTTGCTCCTATATAATAGGTAAAAATATTTTATAAGAAAATTTTTAATATATAATGATGCATGGGACCCCTCTACCTAAGAATATTGATGCATGAGGGAAAATTTTTCCACCCCAAATAATAATGCTAGTTATTATTCAATCATTCATTCATTAAATTTTATGATGTAAAATGAGGGAAAATTTTTCCACCCAGAAAAATGACTTTTTAACTCAGTCTAAAATGGAAACAATTAAACTCAAATAATAATAACCTAGAATAGGCCAAAAAATGACTTTTTAACTCAATCTAAAATAGAAACAATTCATAGTATCTGAACAAAGCCAATAGACGAACGATGAGATGGGATAGAGATGGTGGAACCATTGAAACCCACTTGCATCATGACACTTTTGTACTATGATTATTTGCTTACAATTAATAAAAAATGTATGTTTTTCCCTCATGTTCACTATTTGGGTCCCTATTGAATACAAGTAAGCGTTAAAAAATCTTAATCTCCATCATTTCATTATCTTGGTCATTTCATTATTTACTTACAGTTAATAAAAAAGTATACTTTCCCTTCACATTTACCATTTGGGTCCCTATTTAATAAAAGTAAGCATGAAAAAATACTAATCTCCACCATTTATTTCATTATTTGTTTATAGTTAATAAAAAATGTCTACTTTCCCCTCATATTCACCATTTGGGTCCCTATTGAATATAAGTAAGCCCTAAACAATCCTAATCCCTCGCCATTTCATTATCTCAACCATTACATTATTTGATTATAGTTAATAAAAAATATTATCTTTCCTCTCACATTCACCAATTGGGTATTTATTAAGTACAAGTGCTAAACAATCCTAATCTTCATCAGTCTATTTCATTATCTTGACCATTCCATTATTTGCTTACAGTTAATAAAAAATGTATGTTTTCCCCTCACATTCACCATTTGGGTCCCTATTGAATACAATTAAGTGCTAAACAATCCTAATCTTTTCCATTTCATTATCTTGCCATTTCATAACAAAAATCCAAGTCTATCTGAATCTAAGTGATTTCAAAACTTAAAGCAGTAAATAATGAATAAAAATTTCATGTCAAACCAAACAAATCACACATTTTAGATACAATAAAATAATACATTACATAGATTAAATACCTAATAAGAATCACCTATAGAAATGACAGTGAAAAATGGGTTCAAAGCTTCCACCACTAATGTCACACCTATAGAAATGACAGTGAAAATGGGGTCAATGCTTCCACCAATAACACCACTGTTAACCTAACAGTCAATAAAAAAAAATTAGCCTTTAAAAGGAGAGAGAAAATAATGGAAATAGATTAAGATAAACTTAACCCTAATTTTGAAGCACATGAGAAAATTATTTTAAAAAATATTTATATATTTAAACAAATTAAACATTTAAATAATTATGTACATTATTTAATGATTTAAACATATATAAATAATTTTTTATAATAATAAAAAAAAATAGTTTTTTAATATAAAAATATTTAAATTTTTTTATTATTTATTATAATTATTCTAATTTAAAAAGTTTATTCATATTTGTTCATTAAATTACATGATTAAATTGTGTAATAGAGATTTGACTCCTTAATTTTTGGCCCCCATAGAATACCTTTGAGATAATTTAATTTACCAATTTAAATACCTGTGATAGTGAGTCACCTTTTTTGAATTAATAAACTAATATTTGGAGATGAATTTGACCCCAAAATGGTAATTAAAATAAATGACATAAAATCATACCTAGTAACTCAAAACCTAGACTTGGGAAAGGATTTTGTGAGGTTATCTAAATTATGGTTATGTGAAGGCATAAGCATTTTATACCACACTAATCTATCAACATTAACTTTTCATTCATGACAACAAGATGTGTGATATATCAATGTAGAGTTAGGGTTAAAAAATTTGGCCAACAACACATTGAGTACTTCAACTTTAAATCCCAATATTAGGATTGAAACCAAGGGAGTCAAAATTTTGACATAGATATTATGATAATGATTTATAAATAATAGGATATTGCATAATAAGTGGAGTTTCATCCACATTTTTTTAAGATGTAACATAAGCAAATTTTCAAATAGAAATTTGAATCCTTAATTTTTAGTTCCCCCCAGGAACTATAGCTTTGAGATAATTTAATTCACCAATTCAAATACCTCTGAGGCTGAGTCACCTTTCTTGAACTTAAAAACTAATATTTTGAGACAAATTTGACCCCATAATGGTAATTAGAATAATTAACACAAAATCATACCTAGTAACTCAAAGAACATTTAGGAAAATATTTTGTGTACTTATCTAAATTATGGTTATGTGAGGGCATATTAAGCAGCCTACCTCAGAACACTTACTATATATAGAATTTTTATATATAGACTTTGAATCCATTTATTTATTGTATATAAATATATATTTGTATAATTTAGGTAATTTCATTCCAATAAAATAGCAACAGACTCATCGCAATAAATTACATTTGATGGGTATCCTACCATGGGTTTTTGGATCACATCTAGGGGATCATCAAAATTAGAAAATTTTCAATAATCCACTACAAGACCATAATATAATGAAAATTATAGAAGTTCAAATATGGAAATAGAAGTAAAATTATCATCATAAAACTTTAGGAACTGATGGTAATGATTTATAAATAATTATTAGTATTTTGCATAATAAGTGGAGTTTCATCCACATTTTTTGAAGATGTAACATTATTAATTATTATGAGAAACAAGTGGTGGTGGTATAATAGTAGGTATACACATTGGAATAGATTGTGTCTTTAGAACATATATGTCCACTTCACATTTTTATCATATTTCTAAACCCAAAATGTTTCTTTGTCGATTCTAAATTTTTTAAAACTATTGTAACAAAAATAATTTCTCTATTGCAATCACGAAGACAAAATTTGATCACCCACAACTATGCTCCTTATCCAGTGAATACAGATGCCCCTTAAACAAAACCAAGGGATTTCTAATTTTAACATAAAGATTGTGTTAATGATTTATAAATAATAGGCTCTTGCATAATAGGTGAAGTTTCATCCACATTTTTTGAAAATTTAACATAAGCAAATTTTCTAATAGTGATTTGAGTCCTTAATTTTTAGTCCCCCCAAGAATTATACCTTTGAGATAATTTAATTCACTAATTCAAATACCTCTGAGAGTGAGTTGCCTTTATTTAACTTACAAACTAATATTTGAAGACAAATTCAACCCCAAAATGGTAATTAAAATAAGTAACACAAAATCATATCTAGTAACTTAAAGACTTCTTTGGAAAGAATTTTGTGTGCTTATCTAAATTGTGTTTATGTGAGGACATATTAAGTAGTTTACCTTAGAACACTTACTATATATATATATATACTTTGAATCTATTTATAAATTGTATCCAAAAGTAGATTTGTATAATTTAGGGAATTTCATTTCAATAAAATAAAAATAGGCTCGTTGTAACAAATTACACTTGATGGGTCTCCTACCATGGGTTTTTGGATCACATCGAAGGGATCATCAAAATTAGAAAATTTTCAATAATCCACTACAAGACCATAATACAATGAAAATTCTAGAAGTTCAAATATGAAAATAGAAGTAAAATTATCATCATGGAACTTTGGAACCGATGGTAATGATTTAGAAATAATTATTAGGCTCTTACATAATAAGTGGAGTTTCATATACATTTTTTGAAGATGTAACATTAATATTAATTATTAGGAGAAACAAGTGGTGGTGGTATAATAGTATAAATACACATTGGAATAGATGGTGTCTTTTAAACATATATGTCCACTTCAAATTTTTATTATATTTATAAACCCAAAATTATTCTTGGGCACTTCTAATATTTTTAATGCTATTGTAACAAAAGTAATTTCTCCAATGCAATCACTAAGACAAAACCTGATCACCCACAACTATGTTCCTTATTCAGTGAATATAGATGCCCCCTGATCAAAACCAAGGGAGTTACAATTTTGACATAGAGATTGTGCTAATGATTTATAAATAATAGGCTCTTGTATAATAAGTGGAGTTTTATCCACATTTTTTGAAGATGGATTGGTCACCTCAATTATGCATTTTATAAATTCACTTAGGAGGCCTTTCAAAGACAAAGGATTACATGGGATGAATTTATTCATTCCTTAAACATCCCTTGAAATTTTTTTATCTTGATGAGATTAATATCTCAAGATATAAAGCTTAAAAGTTGAAAAAATAGTTTGGGACATGCACATGAATGTCAAGTTTAAGCTCCAACAAATAGCCATTTAAATTCAAATATTCCAAGGTTTAACATGGATCTGACAAGTGTCTAAAACATGGAAGCTCAAATAAGATCCAATCATGAGTGGGAAATTAAAATTATTAGTGTTTTATGAAGATCTAATTGTATTCATTACATCATACATAAAAGATCAATGGTGAGCTTAGAGTCAAAAGGTTAGTAGGGTCCATAAAAAGCATGTGAGATTGATAAGCGTCACATTCTCAAAGGCTAAAATCAAAGACCAATTTGAGGATTCCAAGTGGTATGATCTTTTGATATCATAGTAGATCTAATGGCACATGGTGAATAATAAGGTCAATGGGTTCAACTAGATCTATGGTGTATGATTAATCATACCAAAGTAGATTGATAATGAACAAGAGGTCAACTAGTCAGTGGATCTCAAGAATGAATGAAAGATTGACAAGTGTCTAAATTTTGGAATCATGAGTCAAGATCAATGGTGAGAACAAGTTCAAAAAGTTAGAAGGATCTTGAAGATGAATGAGGACCTAATAAATGTCTTAATCTAGAAGGTCAGGTTCAAGATCAATGGCCAATTTAAAAATTTGAAATCCAGGGACTTCATGGAGAATGAATACAACCTAAGGTCAAACCAAGAAAAGTATTTTAAAATGAGTGTACCACCATTAGAGCTTGGTTTAATTCCATATAATTAACATAGTTATATATTTAAGGTGGTTAATGATGAATCTTCATCATCATTAAAGATCAAATAGGACCTCTAGTCGATGATTTAGAACCTATTGACCTCGTTCTCTCAAAGTTGTAGGGTTATTCCATTGGTGTATTATTTGGCCTTATATAAGGAATATATGTGACCTGTAGGATTTAAATCAATATATTTACTATATGAAAACCAATAATTAGATTGGTTTTCATTTATAGTAAGGCTTGTGCTTAGATTTTAAAGTAGGGGCAGATATGTGATTATGGAGAAATGTCTCATCTATTGGCATAGCCATAGCTTCAACATGCAAGTACTTACCACCACTCAAAGTAGACATGGTGATGTCTCTGTCTAGATTCAAGTTATGAAGACTTTGTCCTTACATTGAATCAAGTGGAAGTTGGCATCCAAGATCAGAGCAAAGAGATTTAGGGATTGGAAAAATTAGTTAGAGCATTCATTTTCGCTTTAGAGCCTTTAAATATTTTCTCCAATAGTAATCCCATGACTCATCATTCAAAATAGACCCTTGTATTCTAGTGGATCTCTTAGCCAATGAGAAAATATTGAAGTCTATTGGATCTAAATGCATGTTAACTTATTGATGAGGGCTAATCTTGATTGGATTAAAATGTGGAGTTTTCAAGAAAGGTAGTGACAGCTCATTGATTGATTTCTTGATGCATGCTCCTCCTCTCTCTCTTCTCACTTTCTCTATATTACCCATTATTTCTCATTTTTAAAAAGATGCTTATTTTTGGGAGTATCAGGGAACTCTTTGAGATATTATAATATATTCTCTTCTTGATTAGGCTAAATCCTATCAATCATTTTTAAGAACTACCTCTTGATGCAATAAAATACTTTTTTACCTAGCTCTTGCCTTAGATCAATGTTAATTGAGTTGTGCATGATGGCCTTGTGAAGGAGATTCTTCCATATCCATTAGCCTCCTTCTTGACCTCTTTTAGGGATTTTTCAAGCTATTATAAGTCTAGATTAGTGTTTTACCTAAACCTAGTCTATGAAACACTTATCAATTACCTTGATTGAGAGGTTGTGTGAGATAACATTATCTTATAAATATCTAGTGTGGGTTCAAGCTTATGGTAGTTTCCCATTTTTATTTGGTGCATCACCTTTTAGCTTTATTAGGATCCCTTTCCCTTTTTATAACCATTTTCCTAGTAGTAACATTAGTATAGGTGATCAATCAAGAGAAAACCGACCTTCTCCAGAGGTTCAACTCCACCATAGGTGACCCACAGCCTGGGGTTGTTCCCATTATGTATCTCAATCAGAGAGAACCTGAAGAACCCTCTCCAGGGGTGAAAATTGATGGTACAACACCTCTATTAAAACATTAATGACATGAGATTTTTAATTTTTCAATACAAATATAGATTAATTTGCAATTGACCTTAAAAATAAAATAATCACCCCATGAACATTTTTAATTCTTTTTTAGGTCCACCAACTTACATTTAATACTTACCAATAGTGTTTATATTATAATCTAGTACCACTTAGTATTATTTGATAATCCTTAGATTTATAATAGCTTAGGTTTAAATATTTAAACCAAATTCTATTTATGGGACAATATAATTCATACTTGCAATTGGATTTCAAATGAAACTAACTAAAAACCATTTATAACAAATCCATATAATTACTTTCAATTTTGATAGAACATTATCATTTTCAAACTAAAAATACTATAGTAAGTACTTCAATTAAATGTAACCTGGTCAACTTTATCCACCAAAATTTCATGATTGAAAACAACATTTGATAATGATATATTTTTTTTATTTTTATTCATTAAACCATTAATTATTTTCAAAACCACTATAATATAAATATGAATTCATAAACAAATCATTACCAAATTATTTAATTGAAAACATGTGTATTCCTAATACTACTAATTGACTTAGGTCCTCGACTGCAGTTTTAGATTTTATGACTAGGTCATCACTATGGAAAATAGGAGTATAAATTTTAGAATATTATAGGGGTATGAAAAATAGGCATAAAATATTTCAAGTCTCATCTAGTGCTAGAGATGGGATTGGACCCCTTTAGGGTTCTAAGCCTAGTCTAGGCCAAGTAGGATTAGTATGTACTTTGTTACTCAAAACCACTTTGAATGTGTTTTCATGAATACAAGGTTTTTAAGATGTTTTTCCATGTTCAACTCACCATTATAAATTTTCTTTTATTGATAAAACACTCCCTCAACACATCTCATTGTCTTTTTCATGTCAAACTTGTAGGGTGTGTTTCTCTAGGAGTGCCCTCTATCTGAGATGGAATAGAGGGCACTTCCCCTATTGTCTTAGTAAGACCAAGGATATAAGTGGCTTGGGTAGGATATGGATAAATTATATACCAATTTTCATGATTTTATCACATCAATATCCCCTTCAATCTTAAAAACCCCTTAAGGTAGACTATGTAGCATTCACTATGTGTTATGTTTATGTATTGACTGTAGGTCAATGCTTGAGCTTAGTTCTAACTTTTTTCCCTATCATAAACATTTCATGAGGGTTACATCATCAAAATAAATTCATTATAATATCCAATCTCATCATCATCCATGTTAGCCTCTTCAATCCATCTCTCTTTACCTGACTAACACCTTGTCAAGTCTACTGAAGCAAATTGTGTACTGTGTGTTTACTCAGAAAGATGGTATGCCTATAGGTTTCCATCAATGATAGACATTTTAAATTAATCCTAATATATTCTTTAATTCATCAAGGCCCTCTATTTATTTTTTTATACTTTTGTATACCCATAGGTCTAGTCAATCTCCAAATTGTACATTCTCGATATACAGTCAATATGTAGTTCAGCTGTAGGTGGTCATTTTGACACAAAAAGACCCTTGTAAGTGATTATTTTATGAATTAGTCCTAGTTTACCATGAATTAACCTCATATTAAATTCTATAATATCGCCTCTTAGTCACTCAAATCCATACCATGTCTTGGATTCAACCAATAGTCAAATTGCCAATTCTCATATTTCAACATTCTACAGTCAATTGTAGATGTCTATCTTGAAGACAAAAGAGCCACTGTAAGTGATGATATACATAAAATATTAAATATTAAATATTTGTATTTACCTTTGAGGAATAATATCATATTTTACTCACATAAATTCACTTGGCTTGGAGGTATGACAATATCATGTCATATGCATGAAAATCCTATTTGAGCCTGAGCAGTACTATATATTACTAAATGTATACAGTGGAATGTTGCTTTCATTGGAAACCATCCTTACATAAAAAAATCACTCTATTTTACAAGTAAATACCATTATTAATAAGCAACAATATGAAAGTACTTAGATTTGTCTAGACATTATGTCACCCTACCATGAAATGATCAAAATAAAGCAACTTCCCTATTTTGGAAAGTTTAAGGTAACATGTCTCTAAAAATCTTTCTCCTCCTATGATATTAATTATTCAATTTTGTATAAAATATGATGACTTAAAGACTATAACAATGGAATTTTAAATGATCCTATGCCTTAGTGGGGGTCTAAACAAGATTAGACACCTAATATTCAATTTCCCACTCCCTTATTGGGACCACCTGTAGTTGTATATGTAATAGGTTTGTATGTGACTATATAATATATGATTGTGTACATGGTATATTGGTTTTGAAACCAATACTATATCTCCATTATTTATGATATGATTTTATACATGTTTCTAAACTTGATGAGGCTCTCAAACCAGTTTAAACACTTGTATTACAACCTCACATATCTCTATGGACTTACAGTCAAACCATTGTATGTGCATATGCATGATACAAGGTAGTGGGTGAATAACTAGTTTAGAATGAATCCAAATGAGACTATTTGGACATTCAAACATATTTATTTCACATTTTAAAATTTATCTCCACCTTTAAACCTTCATGTTTTGATCATCTTGATTATGTAGATCTCCCTTTACCTACCTGTAGATGAATACTTGCAGGAAGGTCTGACTATATGCCATATATGTCTATAAATTCATTGATATTAGTTTTTAATATTGATATTTTAAATTGGTTAAATTAACATGGCATGAGAATCATGAAAAATAACATATCACCTTCATTTGAAACCACTACTAGAATAGGAACCCTCTATAATTAGTGAAACTTGTCTACAACACAGCAATGGAAATTTCACTAGAAAAATGAAGTGCTTATGCTCTTATCTTTCATCCAAAATGTTAAAAATGGATTAAGATCCAAATGATAATAATTAACACAAACTCCAATACCATTTAAATTACTTGGTTTTTATGTATTATCTCAAACAAGGAAGAAACCTGCAAGGTATGGGAATGGGCAAGCAGAAAGAAGTAGTAAACTTATTGGTATTGGTTCATAAATAAAAAGTGACCAATATTATAACTCATGTTATGGATCTGAATTGGACAAGGAGTAACATCACCTTGAAATAACATTTAACCTAGTTCAACTCCTATTGGCTGTGCCATGAGAAAACTTGTTGACCAATTCTACATGCCAAGAAGAGTGATAGAGATATTCATGACTGATAAAATGTGTAAATAAGCTAAAAGGACTTAAAGGGTCACTATAATATCTTTACACATGTGCCACACTTTTTTAGAAGTCATATAACCAACTAAAACTACCTAAACTACCACCTTTTCAACTATTTTCTTGCTCTGACATATAAACTTGCAATTTGTTAGTTATGACATATTATTTATGACCTACAATGATGTGGAATGTTTAATAACTTATTTAAACATTTTTATACTTAGGAAAACTATACAAACTTCATTAATGGCTCAAATATGACTCTATATGACATGAAATGGTATAAGGACTAAAATTTGACTATGACCAAGGTAAATAGCACATTAAATAACATTTATAAGACCATTGCATACCCTATAATATCTTATAAGACCCATAAATCAAGTTTCATACTATAGAGGGTTGACTTATTTTGACTTATGGTCAAAATAGTCAACATGTCTTATTTGCCAAGTTACAAGCTAGGTCACTGTTGTACTTAATTTACACATATTGCATGATTCACACACATTCCAACACATAGTGGATAACTACATGAGTTTGAGGCCCTCTTATATATTATTTTATATTTAGGTGGTGTCCTTTGGAAGTGAGTTCATTATGGGTCAACTCGACACCATGTGCACACTAACCCATTTTTCCCCAATGTCACGTCAAAGACTAGGGTTTTTCCATTTCACCTGAAGTGAGAGTCCATGACCCAAATTTGAAGACAAAAAAATTAAATTGAAGCAAAACCCATAATCATATAGGTGGTCACATCTTATTTTAGATGATATTCTATACAAGACACTATCATCAAACCCAAACAATTGCATCAACATAACTATCCCAAGCTAATGTAACTATCTAGAGAGCTAGAGGCATCAAATACAAAATCTAACAATTGTTCTAGAACTATCTTCCTACTTTTTTTCTACTTGTACCATATCTAGATTTTCACTAGTATCATAACCATCTAAGTACTCTCTTTTATGTCATTTCTATATCTAGCATAGTTGTAGTTTCTATTTATAATTTATCTTAGTCTGATAAATTCAATATATGGCACATCTAAGTTTATCACTTTTCATTTTTCAATCAATGGAAAATGTTAGTGAAAAAACTTGATTCCAAATGGAAGATCAAGAAGCATTGATTACTCATTTCAATAATAACAAGGCTTCAATAGATGTATTTTTTATGTTATAAGAGATGAAACAAGTAAATAAGATAAAACTAAGACTACCTAACCTAGTAATGGTGAATCCTTAGACGGTAATATAAATTAGCCCACACTTATCAATCCACCTACATATAATAGGGGCATGAATTATTTCTTTAAAAATTTGTTCCTTGAAACTACTATGGATACATTTATTATGAGCTTACACTTTTTTTCAACACAAAGACTAGTTTTAATGTCTATTACTACTCAAAACATGTTTAGATCCCCTTTGGTGACTACTCAAATTGATAATCAAAATCCCAATGGGCCTAAAATTCAATCACTCCTTCAATTAATAAAGACCTTGGAAGACAAGGTTACAAACATTGAACAAAAAGCTTTAAATTCTTCACAATCCATAGATTCATAAGATGTGTTTCATAACCCTCTTGTACTTGAGATCTCTTTTCACCCTTTTCCAATTGGATTTTTTTCACTTAAGTTCACATTTAATGATGGAAATCATGATCTTTAACAATATCTTTGATCCTTTTATGCGGCATGCCTTGATTATGCTTCCAATGATAAACTTTTGACTAAATTATTTCCAAGCAGCCTCAAGGACTATGATTTGAGGTGGTTTTATGACTTACCCCTCCAATATATAAAAGCATTCAAACCTATTTCAAATAGGTTTTTTTCACACTTTTATATTAATATTAACAAATAGGTTTCTTATGCTCAAATTTCAAATATCAAACAAGGAACCAATGGACCAATCAATGAATATGTCTTGATATATGAGACAATGTTAGCTAAAATGACCAATCCTATGGTAGACACAGAGTTTCAAGACATATTCAAGAAAAGTTTTCTTTTTCCTTTACATGAGTCCATTTTTTTCAAGAAGTTTCAATATTTTGATGACTTATGCCATGTTGTATGGGATTGTGAAATGAATTTTATGTCATTGAATAATCTCAAGTATGTAGTAAACACATCTATTGCATATACACCTAGTAAAAAACTTATAATTAAACCAAGTTATAAATTAAAGTTTCCTAATCCTAAAAAGGAAAAAACAACCATGCTTAACACAATTTCACAATAGCCTAATCGGCTTGTCCTATCTAATGTACTAAGGAGACAGCTTACACATTTACCTAAGCCTCCTACTTCGTTACTCCCATAGTTTCTAAAGTGTCATATTATATCTTTCCCTCTTATAGAGAATGATCTAAATAGACCTCTACCTAGAGGATATAATGCAAATGTTTACTATGACTATCACTAAGTCCCTAGGCATTCTACAAACATATGTTTTACCTTGAAGCATAATATCCAAGACCTCATTGATGACCAACATATAACATTTGATAATCCTCTGAAAGAATCATATTCATAACTTGGTGATCACCATAAGCATGAAATATTTAACAATCCTTTGCAACACCATTCTAATAAGGAACCATAAGTCCAAATGGCATATAATGCACATCCTCTTCCATCTTATTATGAACACCCACTAGATAGGGTTATTAGTACTTACATGTGACATATACCTCATATAGTTTATAAGTCTTCCATTTCATTTTATGATAGTGAAATTAAGTTTGATGACCCTAATATTTATTCTCTATTCATTTGAGCATACCTTGATAAACACCTCATACACAATGTTACAATTAATAATGGTGAAAGTAAAAAAATTTGCACCATGACATTACTTATGCATTTGGGTTATACTCATCATGATTGACACCCTCTACTAGATCAATCAGAGCATTCAATGGGACCTCCCATAAGGTTCTTGGCATGATTAATCAACCATTACAGGTTTGTCCCAAACATGTGGTTACTAATTTCTTAGTTATACCTTATATAGGTGTCTTTAACATGTTTTTGGAATGACTTTGGATAGATACTCTTTGAGTATTACCCTATATAGTGTATGGGTGTATTAAATACATTCATACCAATTGGGCATTTAAAATTTATGTTATTCCATATGAGCATCCTATTTAACAAGATAAATTCATAATAAAAAGTTAATTATAAATCATGTTAAGGCTAATCCACTACAAAAGGGTAAGTAATAAACAATCCAATTTACTGGATGTCTAGCACTTGATAGACCTTTACATTAGAGATATGGGTTCCACATAATCTCATCTTTTATGAACCATATCTAGATATCTAGAGAACCTAAACATGCTCCTAATATTGACATTACAAATAAACCATAGAGTACATAGATATGGGTTCCAAGAACCCCTATTCCTTTTACTAGTACTTCATAGCCTTAAATTCCTATAATATATATGTTGAGCATCATAGATATTATAGTGACAAATATTTCACCTATACATGCTTCTTGTCATTATCACTAGTTTATTGCACCATGTTCTAAGTAGGGATATATTTATGATCATCCTTTGGTTGAGATCATAGGATGATCTTATCTCTTAAAAAATACCAAAAACATGCAAAAATCCTAAAACATTTCTGATACCTACATGTTCTATTGGATCCTTGGCATCTATGTGTTAGTTCCATGTTGAGGGATAGTAAATCATTTACTCCTACATACACATATACAGGCATACATAGATACATGATACACTTATGGGTTTTATGATTTCCCTCCACTCACATCACTAGAACATTTGGGGTATCCATCTTCTATGATCTTGATATACATAGGTTATCTGATTTGATGATCACTCTACACTATAATTTTTGAGCTTACATTTGTACTTACACATGCATATTATCCATGATTATATCTTGCACATGGTACTTGATATTCTATTTACATGATGTTTTTTGATAACATATTTGATCCATGGGCCACTATTACATGTTTATGTTGGTTACTTGTGTTTTTCCTTTATACACTTCCTTGAGTGTTTTTCTTGTTATTGTCTTATTTTTTTGAGCAATTGAATATGCTTCATTATATACAGATCATGTGCCTATGTTTTATCTTCTTGTACATTTGAATATGGCATTGCCTTCTTGGACATTTGAATATTTCATTACTTATCATATAGATATTTTAATATGGAATTCCTTTATTTTATGTGCATTTGATTAAATCATGTCCATTTACATTGTAGTATTTGAACATGCCCCTTGTTTGTGGTCTCCTTGGACCATTATTGTTTACTTACTTTTGAGTGATCTTATGTGTGTGATTATTATTTTTTTATCTTGTATTATTAATATCTATATGTTTCCATGATTTTATCATGCTTATTAGGCCTACATGTGATCACATTGGTTCTATGCACTTTAATGATACATTTACCTAGACATATTTCCTTCTATATGATATATGGTTACATTCATAGATTTTACATTTATCTTACCTTTTTAAGGTGAGGTAGATTTTAGGTACTATTTTGACATCACCTCAAAGGGGGGTATATTAGTGGGGCATTTTTTGGAACCATGTTCTCCATAATTTTTACATTTTTTAGATTCGATGGGGGCATGCCATATGGACATGTATTCCACACATTCATAGTTTTTAGATTTAATGGGGGCATGATTTAGAAGCATGTTCTCTAACCTACTCAATATTTAACACCTCTAGTTTATATTGGGGGCATGTTTTGGAAATATGTCATCCAAATTGGTACTTATATCAGTTTTATATTTTTCCATATATAGTGGGGGAATTATTTGGAAGCATGTCCTCCACACTCACATAGTTATCTGAATTAGCTAAAACATATAGTTATATGATTCAAATATATATTTGTGGTAGAATTTTATACATAGTAGAATTTTATATATAATTTTAGTATGAGACATATATAAGGTTCATATGCTATGCAACATGTTCCTAATATTGTAAAATCTAAATATTTCATGCATGTAAGAACATGTTTAAGTGCTTTAGATATCTAAGTATGGTGCATATAGATGAGGATTCTATGGAACCCACTGTCTATCTCTGATGTAAAGGTCTCTCAAGTAATAGCCACTTAGTAAAGGGGATTTCTTATTGCTTAACCTTTTACAGTGGATTATCCTTAACAAGCTTGATAATTAACTACCTAGGTATGAATTTCTCTTGTTCAATAGGATTCTCATATGGAATACTAGAAACTAAAATTATTCGATTGGCTTGAATGTACTTATTTCACCCATGTACTATAAAAGGTACTAATCTACAAGTATGTATACAAAATCATCTTAAAAACATGTCAAAGACATCCACAAAATGTATAATTGAGAAACTAGTAATGACATGTGTGGGACCAACCTATAAAGGTAGATCACTATGACCAAGACCCTTTTAGGAGGTCCCATCAAATGTTCTAAATGATCTAGTAGAGGGGTGAAAATAATGAGTATAAACCAAATACATAAGCAATGTCATGGTGTAAACATTTTCACTTTCGTTATTATCAATCATAACATTATGTATGGGGTGTTTATTAAGTTATGCTCTAATGAATAGAGAATGAAGATCAGAGTCATCATCCTTAATTTTACTGTCATCAAATGAAATGGTAGTTTTCTGAACCATATGAGGCATATGTCATGTGTAAGTACCATTAACCCCATCTAGTGGGTGTCCATAATAATATGGAAGAGGATATGAATTATATGCCATTTATACTTCTGGTTCCTTCTTAGAATGGTCTTGCAAAAGATGGTTAAATATTTTTTCTTTATGGTGATCACCAGGTTGTGAACCAAATTCCTTTGGAGGATGGTCAAATGTAATTTGTTGGTCATTGATAAAGCCCTAAATCTTATGCTTCAAGGTAAAACATATTTTTGTAGAATGCCCATGGCCTTGGTAATAGTCACAAGAACCATTTACATCATATCCTTTAGGTATAGGTCTATTTACATCAATTTATTTAGTGGGAGAGAGAGATATAAGATGACACTCTACAACTATGAGAGTAATGAAACAGGAGGCTCATGTACACATGTAAATTATCTCCTTTGTGCATTAGATAGGACAAGATAATTAGGCTATTATTTAATTATATTAACATTGATGGTTGTTTTATTTTTAGGCTCAAGAGGCTTTACCTTATAGCTTGGTTTAATTATAAATTTTGTACTAGGTGTAGATTTAGTTGGTTTTTTTGCTACATGTTTGTGTTTATTTAATGACATAAGCTTCATTTCATAGTCATGTATAATATGGCATAAGTTATCAAGAGATCAAAACTTTTTGAAAATAATGGAATCATGTAAAGAAACAAGCAAAATTTTCTTTAATATATCTTGTAACTCTTTGTCTACCATAGGATTGGTCATTTTAGCTAGCATTATCTTATATCTCAAGACATATTCATTAATAGGTTCATTGGTTCCTTGTTTGATTTTGGTAATTTGAGCATAGAAAACCTTTTTGATGATGTTAATAGAAACTTATTCCAAAAAATGATCTATAAGATTTTTGAATGCCTTCATGGATTGAATAGGTAAATCATAAAACCACTCAAAGCATAGTCCTTTAGGCTCCTTGGAAATAATTTTGTCAAAATTTTATCATTAAAAGCGTAATCAAAGCATGTTGCATAGAAGGTTCAAAGATGTTGTTCAAGATCACCATTGCCATCATAAAATGTGAACTTAGGTGTAATAAATCTAATTGGCAAGGGTGTGAAGAGATTTTAAGTACAAGAGGGTTAAGCAACACATCTTATGAATCTATAGCATATGAAGACTTTAAAGCTTTTTGTTCAATGTTTGTAACCTTGTCCTCTAAGGTATTTATGACTTGAAGGAATGATTGAGATCTAGGCCCAATGGGATCTAGATTAATAATTTGAGTAGTCACAAAGGGGATGGAAACATGTTTTGAGTAGTAATAGGTATTGAAATCAGTATTTGTGTCGAAACAATGAGTAAGCTCATAGTAGATATATCAATAGTAGTTTCAAGGAAGAAAGGTTGAAACACATAATTTATACCCCCATTATATGTATTTCATTGTAATGTGTTCAAGGGGAGTGATGTATCCACTAAAGTTTTTGAATTTTTAGCCTCACATATAGTTTTTAATATTTTATCAAGAACTTTAAGATTTTGAAGAATATGCTCATGAGACATTGTAATTACATGCTCTTGGTCATTTTCATTTTTTCTAGATTTTTATTATTGGAGTCTTCTTTTATGATAACCTTATCAATATTTTTTCATTGTTAACATGGGTATCATCATGATCTAAGGTATCAAATCCCTCATTGGTGTGAGACATATTGGATAAGTTGAGGGGAATCTCAATATTTTTTATTAACACATACTCAAACTTAGGGTTATGCTTAGGTTGCATGTAAAATAGTACCAATATAAAATGAAAAAATATAGTAACTTAAAACCCTAAATAGTTAAAACCCTAAAATTCATAAAAAATTACATCACTTAGATTGGGTTCACCAAAATGCTTAACCCTAATTTGGATTATGGAATCTGTACTTGGGTATATAGGGTTAAAGATATAGAAATGATAGGGCACAAAGGTGAATATCATATCTATAGTAGGCCATTTATTGTGCTAAACTCAGATGTAACATATGCTAAATTTATTAAATTAAGATAAGCTATTAATAGAAATTAAAAATATGTTAGATATGTAAATAACATAAAATGAGGTACCTATCTTTCTTTGATGTTAATTCATATCTAGATCTAGTATAGGTAGAAAGTAGGCAAGAAGATAATTTTAGAACAATCATCATATTCTAGATCTAGTACATCTAGCTCTCTAGATAGTGTATTAGACTAACATAATTATGTTGACTCTATTATGTGGGTTTACACTAGTGTTCAATATATAATATCAGCTAAAATAGGATGTGGCCACCTGGATGCTTATGGTTTTGGCTTCCCCTTCACTTTGGCATATTCAGATCTAGGTCATGGACTATCACTCCTAGTGAAATGGAAAAACCCTATCTTTTCATCTTCAAGGTGACCTTAGAGAAAAATGAGTTAGTGAGAACATAGTGTCTATCTAATTGGTAATGACCTTATTATCAAAGAGTGCTTCCTACATAGGCAATACTCTATAATAGGGCCTCATACTCATGTAATTCTCCCCTATGATTTGGATTATGTGTGAATCATGCAATGTTAGTAAAGCAAGTAAAACAATCACCTAACTTTTAACTTGAAAAATAAGACCTTATGATTGTTCATTTAGTACTTCAGACCTATAGCTAAGTTATTTCTTTGACTAATATCAAAATATGGCAAAATAGCAAAAAATTGGTAATTTGAGTGCTTCTTGAGTGATATTTTGGTTTGATTATTGGGTGAGGAATGAATTAGGGTTGATATTATACTTATACCAATCCTATCAGGAGATAACTCACATTAAATCACTTGGGCTATCTATTGTAATATGTTTCATTTATAAATTGGATGATTTTAGGGAATTGGACACTTGTGTCAAGTTAAGACAATAACACCAATGCTACTATCTATCTCAAACATTAGTGTCTATAGAGCAGGAGAGTAGGTATAGGATAAAAACTTTTAGAGGTATAAGATAAGTAAATTTTAAACATTTTTAGAAAGATAAGATGTTTGTGTCATCAATATAAGGCTATTCAAACTAAGAGATAGGATAAGGGGCATAAGATAGAGTATACATGAGGCTTGTGAAAGCAAGGCATGTGTATAAATAAGAGGAACAACTAAGGTCTGAGTTTTCCAAGTATACAAAAATAAGTTGCTACATAATCACAAAATATCATTTAAACTTTGATAAATCTTGTTAAGTTGTTTGTATAGTTGAAAGGACTGTGCATGTATTTTTGTTCATGCATGTTTCTTTAGTATATCATTAGGATGATTCATAGGACTGTTATTTTCAATATTACTTACAAATTATTGGTTGATCTTTCATAATACAAGGCAAAGGAATATAAGTGAATTAAAACTTCAAATCCATTATGGAAATAAATAAAATAAAATGTTTTCTATGTTTGTTTTGTAGAACCCTCAGGGTTTAGATTGTGAAAGGAAATAATGAAAAAGGAAATAGTCCTAGTTCGAGATAGACCAAATATTTTGATTTATGTTATATTATTGGTAAATTAATTTTCATTTACATTTAAATAGTTGTAACATAGACTAGCTATAAGTATTCATAAATTAGTGATAATCATAACATGATAAAGCTCATTTTGTATTAACATTTGTAATTAATGCAATGGTTATATGATATATAAATTGTCCTTGAAAAGTTTTAAGTACACACACACACACACACACACACACACACACGGATATATATATATATATATATATATATATATATATATATATATATATAGTGTGTGTGTGTGTGTGTGTGTGTGTGTGTGTGTGTGTGTGTGTGTGTGTGTGTGTGTGTGTGTGTGTGTGTGTGTGTGTGTGTGTGTGTGTGTGTGCATACATACATATACCCATATAGGAATATATATGGATATGTATATAGGTATAACCATGGTATGTATATATGTAATAAATGTATCTTACCCCTTCCCCATCCATTTTTACACTAGTTAATATAGTTTTACCATTTACCATCTTATGTCATGTAATTAGTCTTACTAATTAATTTTTACCTAGATCACTAATTAACCCTCCTTAAATCTAGTAAAAACTCCTTAATTTTATTATAGGTAGGTTGTCTTAACCTCTTAACAACATTTCATTAACTGAACCTCATTCAAAACAACCCTAGACTAAGTTTAATCCTATGAATTGGAGTTATTGGAACAAATAGGGTAAACTTGGATTGGATTGACACCAATCCCTTTAATCATCATCAATCCTATTAGGATCAATGTTAATTTATAATCAAACCATCCTCGAGCTTAAGGATCCTGACTTTTCACACTAGAACACTAGATAAATTACCATGGAGTACTATGGAAGAATGCCACCTGTGTCTCACCCCATCCTCACTTAGTCAAAGGCTAAGCACATCCCTTTCAATGAGATAATTATCTACAACATAAGAAACATTTTTTAGAGGTAAGTATGTTGTTCATTTGAGTGTATTCTAAATTATGAATGGTATGTTTACAATATATTTATTATCCTTAGTCTATTTATATAATTAGTATCTAGTCCCTAAGCCATTTAGAATCCCTTAAATCCCACCTTTAGGCCCCATCCTAAAATTTCTATATCAACTGCCAGGATCGATGATAATTCCTCATATGACTAACATCAATTACATAATTGATATTAATTCTGAGACAATCAACATAGATCCCTATGTTTTTATTTTTTTCTACAATATGAAGCTAGTTTAACAGTCCTAAATAATTCTAATTTATTGTTTTTAAGTCTTAAAATTATGAATTTATATCTATAGATGATATTACTAGGAATTATACATGATGTGGTTTCAATCCATGACTTACCCATGGTCCCTCACCCGTTATTTTCCAATCAGAGTGATATCTCCTTTGAGTTAGGACTTTGTGCAATCATCTTTGCCCCTAGTCTAGAAGTAGTCACTGAACAACTAGAATTAATAAAAGAATAAGAAAATTTAGTTATAGCTTATTTTAATGAATTCTTTGATAACATCAATTCAATATATTAATTTATTTCATTTTAGTATCACATCTTATCATATGCTTTGTTGTAATTTATATCATCATATAATCTGCTTGATTACATAAAATAGTAGATTGACATTCCTTTAAGGAAGTGTACCACTTCTTAGAACTAATCTAGCATCAGGAAGTCCAATTAACTATCTTATTAAAAAATCTTATCTAAGTTTTTCTCTTATGTGTATGTAATCCTTCATAGCCAAAAAGGAGTTCCCACTTCACTGGATCAATGGTACATAACCTCCATCACATATATCCCATTAAAACCCTATATCATTTATATTTTTAGTAAGTTTATTTATTAATAAAAATGAATGAAAATATAATAAAACATTTTAGTACCCCTGGTGGGACCCCTAAGGTCTCATTATTCTTGTTATATTTCATTGTGAAATCATTCATTAGTTGCATTTTCTTGATTTTGTGTTTTCATTCAAAAAAGAGAAAATAAAAAATTCTTGCTTTCCTTTCTAAGGTTTAAAAAGAATTTAATGCATCCTCTATTTATTTAGATAATCCACATAGATTAATCTAGTTAGATTAATACATCATGATAGTCACACTTTATCACACTCAACCAAACCACAATAATCTTTAAAAAAAGCATAAAAACATTTTCCTACCTAAGGTGGACCTACTTGGATTTCATCACCAAGGGGAAAACTGATTTGGTGTATTGGTTGAGTATAAAAATTCTAGTAAATAAGTATAAAGTCTAAGAATATAATACCCTTATCATTGTAGTGTGTAAAGTGAGAGGATAGGCCCCAATACTAAGCCATGTACTTCCTTCCAATAAAAAATTAGGCCTCAACATACCTTTATGTATATAGAGGTTCCCATCTTTAAACAAAACTTGAAACCATCTTTAGACTATAATTTTTTAGTACCTTCATTAACCCTTTTTCCTATCACATTATAAATTTACTTTCTTAAAAGTAAAAATCTTTTAAGTATATTTAGTAGTGTGTGTGTTTGACTACACTAAAATGAGATAATAAAAATACTATTGTGTCTTTGCATTTAATTATTTATTTATTTTCATTGTGTCTTTGTTTTATGACAATAGTCACTAAAACAAATAGAATATCCTACCTCATTCTCATCTATGGAGAACACACCAAGTCTTCCTACGTCTCTTGAATCCATGGGGAAAGGCATTCCCCAATTTTATACACATGGAGACCCAAAATTCAGTAGTAAATTGGATAGTAATCTAATTACCCTTAATAATTATCTTATTTATCAAGCCATACGTATTCTAGTTTAATATTTTGGGTTTGTTTTTTGTATGCCCCTAGAAAGACCTAAAGTGATTGTTATATATATGGTTTCCTCTTCCAAAAATCCACCTCCAATGGGTTCTGATACCAATATATCACAACCACTAGATAATCCACCACCATTAGTATCTAGTAACCCTTTTCTAACCATTACCTAGGCCCAAAATGTTACTACACCTCAACTTACACTTACTCTACCACCCACTACTTCACCCCTTAACTTAGTAATCGCAATCCCTATAAGTCTCCTACCTATCTAAACAAACATAGCCTCAAATCCTCAAAACAAACCTTTACAATAAGTTCCTATAAGTTATCCTCTTTCAAAGTACATCCCCTTGACTACACAATACCTATCCCCCTCATAAACCCTTGGATCCACTTACCTTAACTTATCCATTCAATAAAGCATACCCTTAAAAGTCCCATAGTATGTGGATGCATCCAAACCTATCATGACCACTTAGATTGGTCATCCCATTTCATAACCATTTTCCACTCCATTCCCCAGATATCAACATCCATTAAAAAAATATATATGGGGTATTCCTTAATATAATACATAGCCTAACCTCATGAACATCCTTATGAATAGGATGGAAAATATAAAAGCCTCTACCTATAGGTATAAAAATATGCTAATGTATGATAAAATTTGAAATAAACCTATTAATCATGTCATATCAATTAGGCCATATCCTTGCCAATGGGAACTTCCAAAATTTATGAAATTTAAAAATAAGGAAGATCCCCAGCAACACCTTAGAGTGTTTATACATGCTTTTTATCTCATAGCCCATGATGACACTCTCCTTTTTATGATGTTTCCCATGTCATTAGCTAGACCATCCTTATATTTGTATATCTCTATCCCTCAACACTCCTTGTTCTCTTTTAGGAAATTGGCCCAAATCTTTTTAGAACACTTCTCCGTTAATATCCCAAGGAAAGTAACCATAACTGATCTCTATGCCATTAGACAATTTGATGATGAATTAATTACTAATTTTGTATCTATGTGGTGGAGCCTTATAAATCAACTTACTTTTTCCCCTTCTCAACCAAAATTAATCAATTTTTTTTTAAAGATCATGTGTTAATCATATCTCATCAACATTATAAGTTCAATCATTTAAGACTTTTAACAAAGCCTTTACCATGGCTCATAAATTGGAAATCTAGGCCTTAGAGGAAGGAAAGGTTAAGTTACATAATAATAAATTTAAACCTTACCCCTCCAAAGGGACCAACAATGCCAAAACTAAAGGCATAACAAATGTTATTATCTTAAAATCAGCACCTCCACAAACAAAGAACTAATCCAAACCTTCTACCTCCCAAACACAACCATAAAAACATTTAACATAGTTTACTCCTTATTATTACACACCCTTAGGGGAGTCATATGCTTTCATCTTAGATAACCTCCTAAAATATTCCATTATCAATCTTCCTCTAGTCAAACCCCTTGACAATTCTCACCCCAAGCCTAGTTGGTACAAATAAATTGAGGTCATGATGTCAATAGGTGTCAGTACTTCAAAGGTTTAGTTTAAAACCTTATCAACAAAGGGGAATTATAGTTAAATAATCCTAATTTTCCTCCTAATCAGTTGATAAATATCTTTAGTAAACCATTCCCCAACCATCCTTCTATGTCTAACTCTATACAAGAAAACTCATGAAGCATCTCCGATCACGAGACCCATATGATAAGCACAAGTCATGATCAATTTCTACCTAAAGAAATTAGTAATGATTTCAAATAACCTTATAAAATAAAAAATATCCTAGATCTTCTTATAGAAGATTTTTTTGAACCATCTGAACTAGATAAATATGTTCCTAATATCTGTGCAAGTTTTCTAGATCTCATTATTTGGGATCCTCTTTAATAAATGCCACCTAAGCCTCTTCAAGGCAACCAACCAAAAATAAAGGATGAGAAAGATATCAAGGATGATAATTATTTATATATTTTATAAGATATGCATGCTACTCCTTTACTCACTAAAAAACCTTTATGGATCATACCCATTCAATCTAACTTACTCCCTCCTAAGATGTCTGCTACATTATATCAACCAATTCCAAACCAGCTTCCCTTATAGCTCAAGCCAAACCAAATCTTGTAAAAAGGGAAACTAGAGGAAATATTTTATGAAGTGGAAAAAAATTCCTTGGGGCATCATGAGGTAAATCCTTACAACATCCACTGATAATAATTGAGGTCCTTAAAGATGATACCCCTACTACTTTTGACCATAATTGAAAAAGGAAAATGGTTTTGCCACTAATTTGAACTAGAGCATCCATATTGGTACCTCATCCTTTTGTAAGACCAAAAGCCACCATTATGGATTCCTCTTCTAATAATAATACACCAGTACAAAAGGATATTTTTATAATAATAATGCAAATACATAATCCCTTAAATCCTTATTACCCTTAGAATCTCAATGTAAGGTCTTATTTCAAACATAAAGTACCATCTATTGGGAACATTCAAATAATCAATGTAAGGAATCAAGACACAAAAGTGAATGTAATCCTCATACCAATACCTTAAAAAGTTGAAAAACCTAGCTAATATCCATTATGTGGGTCTTATTCTAATATTTTTGATGGACTCCTTCGAACCTCCCTTATCACACTACCACCTATAAATCTTGTTAACCCACATACTCAAAAACCAGCATGGTATAGGGAAAACAAGAAATGTTATTACCATCAAATATTAGGGCATGATACCAAAAGTTGTAATGTCCTTAAATATGTAGTACATGAATTGTTTTTTTACTTCAACAATTTGGTCATGATTATCCTCATAATTAAACTACTAGAGTCACGACCACCCTAGGAACTAGTACATTGTTGAGAGGGTCAAAAAGAGATTTAAAGGAAGATAGAACCTTTGATAAAACTTAGTATCAAGCCCTCCTAAACCCTATATATTTAAATTATTCTAGAAACACAATAAACCCACCATTATTTTAAATAGATGCAATACACATCCACTCGATCCCAAACATAAGGTCATAAAAACCAAAATCCCAACAAAACCAAGGTAACTATTTCAAAAGCCTCTACTCATGATACAAATAATCCTATAATGATTTTGATAAAACCGAAGGTTTCTATTCTATGGAAAACATAGAATAATAATTCCTTGGAGTTGATACAGATATCCATTCTAAAACAACTCCACCAACTTCCCGTTAAGATGTCTTTATATAAACTTATCCAAAATTCTTTACAACATCATGAAGCTATAATAGAGGCCTTGAAAGCCATCTAGATACAATCATACTAATATCACACTCTATCATATCTCATTGGATCATTATAAAAGTAATTGTCTATCATATTTCATGATTTCAAAATATCCCCATTACAACCCAACAATCAGGACCCACCATTATTTATCACTACATAAGTTAATCAAACATGAATAAAAAGAGTTATGATTGACAATGGATCCAATATAAATATACTCTCCTCACATGATTTTATTCAACTCTAGTTATTATAAACTATTATGGCTCAATCTTCAATCATCCTATGAACCTTTAATGATATTATTTCCCCCACATTAGGTATAGTCATCCGCCCCATCCAAGTAGGTATATGTACCCTCTCGAATCTATTTTATGTGATAGAAGGGTAATTTCAATATAAAATCCTACTAAGACATCCTTGGATATTTGATATGCATTTTGTCCCCTCTAATTTGCATCAATGCCTAAAATTTGAACATGAAGGTAAGATCTATGTTGTCCTGGCGGACTCACATCTGTTTAAAACTTGTAACTTGACTTATTAGCCTAGTGAGATCTTGATCCCCCAACATAACTCAAACCTATTATTTTTGGGGGAAACATCAGCTAGTTATACAATACCTTTAACTCATATCCCTAATGGAAACTCCTTTCATTCAACATTCTAATAGCTTTATATAGGGGA
This sequence comes from Torreya grandis, assembly GCA_037957365.1. Classification (NCBI taxonomy): domain Eukaryota; kingdom Viridiplantae; phylum Streptophyta; class Pinopsida; order Cupressales; family Taxaceae; genus Torreya; species Torreya grandis. The sequence goes on along the minus strand of JARHVA010006189.1, from coordinate 8,278 downwards.
GTATTGGTTGTTAACTCTTATTGCCTTATCAACCCCTCAGGAATATGGATATCCTAACCAATAATGTACTTACCAACCCAACCTAGGAGACACTATCACCTTCAGACCTCCTCACCTCCAAACACACTTAATCTATGGAGGAATAAACCAATCCCATTTATACAGGGAAAGTCAAACACATACCAAATTGTTCATGTCTAACTTTTCCTTTCTCTATACACCACATTTTGTGCAAACGTATCTAAAAAAGTGTTCTCAGAAAGTATTTGGCCTAGGAAATTATGAACAAGGACCTCATGAGGTCATAATAAATGACCTTATAAAACTACATGAAAAACATAGCCTTAGTTTTAAGAAAACTCTTGAATCCAACCATGATCATGCTTTGCCATCCAATATCTGTGTAGATATGAGTGACAAAACTCCCTCATCCCTACTTGATTCTCCTAAAGTAACTAAAAATAACATTTTCATCCCACCTAATTTTTTTATTAGTACCATTCACTTAGAACCACTAAATTATTGAAGTAACAAAAAAGCCTTACACCTTCCCTTAGTTTTTCCTCACCTAATAGATGAAAATTCCTCCTTAGTCCATGTAATGGAATGTTTGGATGATGACTCTATTTTAAATTATTTAGGGGTAAGATATTCATATTTTAATAATATTATACCATCTAAGTCTCTTAGTATTTTAAATGAGGTCATAACTGATATTAACATAGGAATGCTTGAAGTCCTATGTAATTTCAAAGTTAGCCAATCTTTAGATTCTCAAAAACACCAATATTTCATAGCATTCCTTTCTAATCATATCCAATATTTTGCATGGTCCTATAGTGATATTCTAAGAATTGATCTAGATATAGTCTTCCATAACATCATTATCATTCCTAAAGCTAAACTCATAAAGCAACAACTTCATAAAATGCATCCCCACATAGCACTTCCTGTCAAGGAAGAATTGCAAAAAAAATTATTTATTAATTTTATCTAACCCATCAATTATTCTCAATGGGTATCTTACATATTACCTATCATGAAACCTACAAGGGAACTATGCCTTTATACTAACTTTTCTGATCTTAACCTTGCTTTTCCAAAAGATGATTTTGCCCTTCCTAATATCAACCAGCTCATGGATCTCACTATAGGACATGAAATGTTATCACTCATGGATGAATTTTCTAAATATAACTAGATCCTTATCTCCTTAGAATATCAACATAAAACCTCTTTTATTACTCCATGGAGGGCTTTTTGTTATAGGGTCATGCCTTTTGATTTAAATAATGTAGGAGCAACTTATCATCATTCCATGGCCTATATTTCCATGATTTAATTCACAAAATCATTTAAGATTATGTGGATGATCTCATTAGTAAATCCAAGCATCATAAATATCACCTATGTATCCTTCATAATATCTTCAACCATTTAATCAAGTACCAGGTTCATATTAAACCCAAAAAGTGTCTTTGGTGTTTTATCATTTCCCTTTGGAGAATTGAGGTTGATCCTATTCAAATTAAGGCTATTATTGATATGCCACCTCCCTCCAACCTCAAGTAGCTTCATATTTTATAGGGGAAATTAAAGTCTATTGACCATTTTATTTTGTAATTATTAGACTAATGTCAACCATTCCATCACCTTATTAAGAAAGATGCCTATGTTGTATGTGATTCAAATTATCAAGTAGCCTTTGATACACTTAAGAAGTATCTCTTATCTCCCCTTGTCCTTATTCCACCAATAGAGGATAAACCTTTTTACTTGTATATCTCAGCTATGGACCCTACTTTAGGTGTCATTCTTACCGATCGAGACAAAAAAACATAGAGAGCAAGCAATTTATTATATAAGTCATACTTTGGTTTAGTATGAGACTCATTATACACATATTTAGAAATTATGTTTAGCCTTAATATTCATAGCTTCTAAATTTTTCCATTATTTTCTTAATCACAAGACCTATGTGATTACCAATAGTGATCCTCTTTAGTCCATGCATTCAAAACCCTATCATAATCGATGAATGGCAAGTTGGATTATGATTCTCTTCAAGTTTGATTTTGAGTTCATTAACCTGAAGTTAATTAAGGCATAGATCACTGTTGATTAATAAATAAGGCACCCCTTAAGATAATCTCCCATCTAGTTATGAATTTCTTAATGAATATATCATCTCCACATCCCAAGGAAATCTCAAATATCAGATGACATTGTTCTTTGATGGATTTAAATGCAAACATGAAGGGGGAACATGGATTATTTTAATACCACTAGAAGGCATTCATATACCCCTATCTTTCAATCTTGATTTTGACTATACTAATAATATGGTAGAATATGAAGCCATAATTATAGGTCTCTAAATATCTTTGGCTCTAGGTATTAAGTTGTTTTGTATTTTTGGGGACTCCTAATTGGTACTAAATCAAATAACTAGCATATATCAGTTCAATAATAGCATCATCTAGAGGTATAAAATGTTAGTAGAACAATTGTTAGCCACCTTTAACCACTATGTCATCTAGACTACTCAGTTAACCAATAATTTTATTGATAACATGGATTCTTTGGCCTCCTTTATGCCATCTTCCTCCAAGGAATCTAAACTATTTATCCTTATTCATAAGTTCAATCAACCTTATTATACCAAGACTTATCTATCCATGTTATAGAGGAAAACCATTTGGATCTATGATACACACAGATATTCAATTATTTATCTAAGGGTTTCATTCCTTTAGATTTATCCAAAAATGCTAAGCATGATTTTTAGTAGTGAAATACTAGGTATGTAATACTAAGGGGTGTGCTTTATAAGTAGGGGTTTGATGGTATTATCCTCTATTATCTCTAGAGTTATAAAGAAAATATTGAAATAAAATAAACACATGATGAAATATGTGGTAATCATTTTAGTGGTATAACTATCACCAAGAAGATTGTGTGATTAGGTTATTATTGGCCTATTTTGAATAGGTACTATTGTGAGTATGTCAAGAAATGCGTGAAGTGTCAACAACATGCCAACATATCCCATGTCCCTAGTCAATTTTTATAGGTATCTAGGGACATTTGTCCTTTTTCCCAATGGGTTTTAGACCTTATAGGGTAGATTAATCCTAAACCTTCCTAGTGACAAAGATTTATCATTACTGCTACTAAATATTTCACTAAATGGGTGGAGGTTGTTTCCCTTATTTTGACCAAGGTAGATAAGATCATTGATTTAATTACATCATATGTCATTTTGGTATCCCATATAAAATCATTATAGATAATGGTAAATATTTTAAAAATAAGCAAGTCCAAAATTTATGTGATTACTTTAGCATTAAGTTAAGTTTTTCATCACCTTATTATCCACAAGCCAATAGACAAGCTAAGGCATCCAACAAAACTTTTGTCAAGATGTTAACCAAAGTCATTAATGAGGTTGGAAAGGATTGGCATCTTCACATACCTTTTGATTTGTGGGCTTATTGAACTAGTATTCAAACACCTACAAGGAATACACCTTTTTCTTTAGTCTATGGTCTTGAAGTGGTTCTTCCCTAGAATTTCAAATTCCTTCTCTTCAAATTTCTCTTAAGGATATCATTTCTGAATAGGATTATCTTCAAGAATTATTAACATAGTTAGAGCTTGTAGATGAGTATCAAACCAAAGCTCTTGATCACATTCATGTCTATCAAGAACAGATAAAATGTTCATATAATCAACATTTAAAAGAATGAGAATTTAATATCAGTGACCTTGTCCTTAAATAAAATCAACATGTCACAAATATTGAAAGAAGTAAATGAGGAAATTTTGCTTTGAATTAGCTTGGACCCTATATTATTACTCATAAATATGGATATGGGTTATACCATTTATCTAACTTGGTGGAAAACCAAAATGTGAACCTCTTAATGCTTTGCATCTACATCCTTTCTACTATGAATAATCCCATTACAAACTCTAATCAACATGATTTATCTTAAAATATTATCCCCTATCTCTAAACACACCCAATAATGATAAATAATCACATGAATTTTTAGAAGTATACCCTTTTTTATCCTTAAATATGGACACCTCAACTCTGTTTATAGCATGTTCTCATGGATTATCTTCACTCAAAGTAGAGTAGAGTTACAAATCATTATTTCCTAAAATTCCTTCACCTTAAAAGCTTATTCAAAAAAAATAATACATGGCCTTGTTTTATGGATTATGAAAACACCCTAGGCGGCCTTAAATCTAATCCATATAAAAAAGGTTAATTTGGGATACAAAATCAATAAAGGATAAAAATGGAAGACTAATCCCTAAAAGGATATCTTTTATCAAAATCAAGAAAAAATCAAATTTATATATTGATCCCTTGAAGGATGGATAGCCATCCTTGAAGGGATTGGTCTACATGTGTGTGTGTGTGTGTGTTTGTGTGTGTGTGTGTGTGTGTGTGTGTGTGTGTGTGTGTGTGTGTGTGTGTGTGTGTGTGTGTGTGTGTGTGTGTGTGTGTGTGTGTGTGTGTGTGTGTGTGTGTGTGTGTGTGTGTGTGTGTGTGTATGTGTATATATATATATATATATATGTATGTATGTATATGTATATATATATATATGTATGTATATGTATATATATATATATACATATATATATATATATACATATATATATATATATATATATATGTATATGTATGTCTGTATAAACATGTAGACCACTCCCTTCAAGGATGGCTATGTGCCTATGATTTAGGAAAATTCATGCATTGATTATTTTCCTATTAAAATAAAACCATTTAAACAATCTAGAAAATCAAAATTATATCTCATAAAAGCTTCTTACATTGATCAGCTTTCATAAAATTATAGACTTCCCATGTTGATCAGTCTACATATATCCATGGATTAGCTTAAGGTTAACCTAAAAATATTAGAAACATAAAACAAGATGTGTATTCCTAGAGAATTAAGTTTCTTCCCCATCCCTACAAACATAAAAATCCCTTTTTCAAACCAAAGATTTAACAATTTATTTGACATGATATTGTTAAGGATTTTTATTAACATTGGATAAAAGGGTGCATATGTGAAAGAAATAAGAGGCCTAGATTTGGTTAGGGTTCAATCTAATTACAAGTCATGCATCCTTGATAACTTAATATAAAAACCATTATTCATAAATTACAAACATTAAAATTCATGAAAATCATAACATAATCTAAATCCATAATCAACCATGACATAAAAATCTAATCTATGATATCCCACATAATTTAATTAGTATAATAAAAAATAAAAAGCCATATAAACACCATCTATGTAAAATAACATCTAAAACCAAATGCATCATAAATCCATAATACATCAAAAATTATCACATAATTTAAAATCTATTCCATCATAAATCCATTAAAACACATAAAAATTTAAAGCTACATCACATGATCTAAAAACCATAATCCATGTAAACACCATATAATCAATATAATCCATGATATAAATAAACTCAAATGCCATCTAAACATAATTCAAATAATATAGATCCATAATCAAATAACATGAGATAATGTAACAAATATGTGTGGTACATCAAACTCATGAAAATATATATACAAAAAATCAAATGTACATCATAAATATGTCATAATATATAATATATGTACAAATATAGTCCATAAATTATCCATATATATGACTACTCAATGAACTAGATCTGTCTCAGGTAGATATCCACTCCACCTCCTCCATTGCCTCTATTGTCACCTTCATA
>JARHVA010006188.1:872500-979241 GCA_037957365.1 Torreya grandis | reverse complement strand
GATATACTTTGGATTAGGCATTTGAAATAGTACTCATTTGGTTCATGTGACCTTAGAGGTTTAGGTTCAATAGATGTAATGATATGTTTAAATTTGTTCATGTTAGTTATCCTTTCCTTATTGGTGTAGGAAGAAGGATCAACTATGGTTTGAAAAACATTAGTGGATAAGGTGTAGGTATGGGATAAGTTTATTTGTTCATTATATAGGTAATGTTGATATGATTTTGATTCTTTAGATTTAATTTGAGAAGCTTTAAGATAGTCTTGATAACATTATTTTATTAGACTATCAAGATTGAAATATGGACCAATCAAGGAATTAAGAATAAATCAATGAATATCATGGAAATACTCATGTGAATGACCTAAAGTATCATGCCACCAAAAAACTTATCAGGATCATGCCATTTTGGAGGAGGTTTGGAAGGATCAAATCTCATGGTTTAGAGGGTGGAAATTTCTTCTTAAGTTGTTCTAGACTCAAGGGAGGGTGGGTTGGGTTAAAATTAGTTGAATAGGATGATCCATTTTATGTTGGGGAGGCTTTTATGAATCAATGTTATGATAAAATGATTGGAAAGGTTTTTTAGTAGTTATTTGAGGTGTTTCAAATTGATTCATAAGAAAGTCTTGCCTTTTTGTTTGGTCTAAGGTGTATTCTAGAGTTTTAGGGTAAAAGATTTGAACTTTGTATTTAAGGGGAGATTTAAGAGCATTAAAAAATAGTTTTAAAAGATTATGATCATTCATGTTATGGTCCACTTTGTGAGCTAGAGACTTCCATCATTTGATGAAAGTGTGAGAAGATTTATTAGGAAGTTGCTTAACATTGATGAAATGGCTAAGGTCATTTTTAAGGTCACCATGTTAGAATTCCTTCACTAAAGCATTGACTAAAACCTTTAGTTGTGAGATGTAATGTCTAGGAAGTTGGTTCTACCATTCAAGTGCATCACCAACAAAGGTTTTATATAAGATCTTGGTGGTAGAAAAGGTGTTAGTTTGAACCAATTCCTTATACATATTACCAAAAATAATTAAGAAAAATAGTAGGGTCCTTATTCCCATCATATGTGATAGTTGGAGAAATATTTATAATATATAAGGATGAAATGAATGGGGATAAAGGTTTATTTTGAAGATGTTAAAGATTTTTATTATGCAAATCAGGTGGAGGGATGATATTCCCATTGGCATCTCTAAGAGGAGGAGGGACAAAATTTTGATTTGGATGAAACATGATGACTTAGGTGGTTGACTAGTCATGTGTAATAAATATTATTACATGTGCATCATTTGGGAATGATTAGTTGTTTACATGATTTTCATTTGCTGAACTATTTGAGAAAGAATTTGAGTTGTGTTAATTTGTGCATTAGTATTTAAAGGTGGGGTATTAGTGTTGTTTATAGGGGGATTATTAGTTTTGGTGGAAGGAAGTGTATTGGGTGGAGTATTCCCAACATTGGTATTGGGAGGAGGCCTAGGATGAAGGACCTCAATTGTATTACATTATGTAGTGATTGGTTTTGGATTAGGAAAAGAAGAAGGAATAAAGTGAATAGTTTCATCTAAAGTAATAAAATAAGTGAGGTTATGATCTAAATATTTAATTATGAAATGTTCTTGACTAAATGGAAGATTAGATAATTACATAAATAATAGTATCAACCAAAGAGTACAGAGTCAACAAGGTCAAATGTATATTATTTATACAGAAGGATGTAAAATGAAGATAAAATTGGCCAAACATAGAATAGGGTTGACTAGGTCAACATAGTATTACAAACTAATTGGAAGAAAAGAGTACAGGGTCAACTAGGTTAACTTAGTACTAAAAATAGGATATGAAACTGAGCTAAGAAGGATACAAGGTCAACCATGTCAACTTAGTAATGTAACTTGACTAGTAGAAAAGAGTATAGGGTTGACGAGGTCAACTTAGTACTATAGATAGGGGAAAATATAGTTTTATATGGATACATATTTGATCAGGTTGACTTAGTATTATAACTTGACTAATAGAAAATATTACAAGGTCAACTAGGTCAAAATTAGTACTAAAAATAAGGTATGACATAGTTTGTAAGAGACTTTATCAAATAGAATGATAGTGTGCTATAATAGAGAAAATTTAAAGCAATAAATGGAATCAAACACACAAATAATTAGATTAGTGAGAATGATCCAATTGGGGCACACATCACAAAACCTTTCACCAATGCTAGATAATGAAAGTTTTTGTAATATAACATAATGATTAGAGAGCAAGCAGTCAAATGAAAAGTAGATACCAACTTAGTGGTTACCTTGAATATTGTTAGATAATTATAAAGTTTTATTTTAAGTGTGATAAGGAAGTTGGTTGAAAATAAGGAACTAGAAAGCAATCTATGGATGGTTTCAATATGTTTGTGCTAAAAGGGATCTATGTTGGCAATGGTACTAGCTTGGTATTGGGGCCTAACCCCTCACTTCACTATTTCACATTGATAAGGGTATCAGGTGCTTTGCTAATATATACCATTAACCACATGTTAATGCAAAAAAACCAAGTTGGCTTCCCCCTTGGTGATGAAATCTGAGTAGGTAGGTCTTAGAGAGATAAATGTTAAATGTTTTTTGAGTATTGTATTTGGTAGTGTGTACAAAAAGAGAAAAATAGTGAAACTAATTGGGAATTTAAAAAACTACCTAATTAGACTATGTGAGCTACTCTAAGCATGCAAACAAGTGAAAATGAAAGTGTGAATTAATTACTAGAAAATAGTGGTTAATTTACAAATTAATAATGGTACAAGTATGATTCATATGACACTATATGCAAACATTATAGAATAGAGTCGACTGTGTCACTACTATTCTATGGAAGCAAGGGTCTTTAAGAACAAAGTTGACTAGGTTGACTTAGTCTTTTAAATAGAAAATAGGCAATAGAACTAAGTTGACTAGGTTGATTTAGTTTGTTTTAGGGTTTTAGTTTTGAAGACTACAAACTTTGCACAAAATAGAATTATAATGAAGTACTAAATTAAGAGAGAGAGAAAGAGAGGAACCTTGGTGGTTTGAAAGATGATTAGGCTTGAAAATTTTCTACTAAAGTGCCTTGAATGTTGCTTTCAAATTTGGTAAAATGAGTCAACTAGTTTGACCTAGTTATGAAAAACCCTATTTGTTGATGTTGGCTAAAAGACTAAGTCAACATGTTCAACTTAGTTTGTTATCTAGAATCTAACTAGAATACTAATTTGACCTATGTAACTTAGTTTGTTGTCTAAAATCTAATTGAAATACTAAGTCAACCTATTCAATTTAGTTTTTTATCTAGATGATAACTCAAAGACTAAGTCAACCTATTTGACTTAGTTTATTATCTAGATGCTGACTGAAAGACTAAGTCAACATGTTTGACTTAATTTGCTATCTTGATGTTGACTAGAAGATTAAGTCAACCTATTTGACTTAGTTTATTATCTGGTACTAAAGAAGAATACTATGTCAACCTGTTTGTTCTAGTAACATGTAGCTGATGAAGACTTGCACAAAAATAATAGTCATTTTAATATGACTATGTGTTACACCTGCACATAAAATTTAGAACTATATTGGCCTCATCAACATAGTATCACAAATAAATAAAAATAATAAATTAATATAATGAAAGCATGAAATAAAACCTACCATGGTTATATTTATTTTAGGTTCACTAGAATGTATGCAATGGGAAATGCAATAGGTCTAAAAATCAATCCTAGCTTGGAGAAGATAGATCCTACTTACTAAATAACTTGGGTTATGACCAATATGGATCCACTAGATCTAGCCAAGGGATTTATTACCACAATAATATCACTAGGGAGGGTTCTAAAGCCTTTAATCAAGTAAAACTACTCAATAACCCTAACTAGGTCCTATGTTTTTCATTTTCACTAAACTAATAACAATTAAAGCAAAAATCTAATCTAGTGCTCACCAAAGCTTGTGGCACAAAGTGGGGGTAATAAACAATAAAATTAAACATGCATAGAAAACATGTACTCATATGAATGTATATGGAAGCCTAATACATGGAAGAGAAGTGAAAATGCATATCTATATACTCTTATAAAAGAGGAAGAAAGTTAGGAATACTTACCTTTGAAGATGAACCTATTGAGCCTCAATCTCTCCCTTGGCTAAGGTGCTTCATAAGAGGTTATTGTGGTTGACAAGATAAATTAGCTCTAGGCTACATAAACTATCAATGCATCTAAAAGACTTATCCATAAGATAAGATCCATATCTCTAAAGAAATTATGAAACCCTAATCTTGTTCCTCAAGTATAATGGTCGATAATCATATGACAATATATCTTCTTCTTCTTCTCTATCTAATAAATGATGGAAATGATTTATATAGGAGGATCTAACCCTAAACCCTTCTAAAATTTTTGGCTAATAGAGTCAACATGATTGATTTAGTATTGAAATAGACAATAAACTCACTAGATAATAGACTATGTCAGCCATGGCCAACTTAGTTGTTTGTAAGCCTTTGTAAATAAAAATACAGAATCGATGTGGATGATAGTGGCTGACATAGTTATGTAAACTAGTAAAAAGAATTTTAGGCTAGGTAAAGGGCTAATAAAGTGGTAAATAACTAGAGGAGTGTTCAAAATAGGATACAAAGCTTAGGGGAATGGTTTTTAGGACACAAGTGTGTAGATAACAAGTGGTAAAAAAGGACACAATCTTGACACAAAATGGTCTACCCACCCCTTTCTTGATGTAGCCCTTAAGGTGTGTACTTAGAGATATTCAGACTCAACAGGTTCCTACAAGAAAAAAAGAATTAGTAATTGATAAGGTTGAAAATATTATGTGTATATAGAGGGCTTCTAGTGATATAGGAAGATAAGTATAGGTCCTCTATTCACTTCATGACTTGGATGTGGATGCATTGGACTTCAGATCAGATGGTTGTTGACATAACTAGGTGGGTGGCTATTAGTAGATGAGGTGGCTTGGATAGGATTATCTTTACTAATATAGGAAGGGGTAGATGATTGACTATGACTAGTGGATGGAGGATTTGAATGGGATTGGGTGATGTGAAGACTACAATTTGATTGATGTGGATGGGTGTGGATTGGAGGTAATGTTGGGTAAATAGGGTCAAAGTTAGTGAGACATAGAATACTCGTCCCAAGGAGGCAAGAAAGAAGTACATACTTATTTGTGATGAGGCATTATAAGATAATGGTATTAACCAAATTTATTTTGGATGTCATGGATAAATATGGGATAAAGTATGAATGGTGTGGTTTGCCAGCCCCAATCGATAAGTGCAAGGGATTGAATGGAAAGATTGAGGGATGAATATGGAATGTGTGGAATAAATTTGGACAAAGGGCTTACTTTAGTTTTATATCAAGTTTGATTGTATTTTTAGATTTGATGTGATGTTTGATGATGCAAGACAAGATCAAGTAGACCAAATTAGGATGTGAGCTAGACCTTAATGATGTTGACTGGATTCGACTAGGCAAGCTACATCAAGCTCTAAGATTTGATAGGGGAATAGACTAGCCTAAGAGACTGATTTAAATTGGGTATTGATTGGATTAAGACTAGATCAAGACTAAGATGAGTGACTCAAATAAGATGAGATGATTATATTAATAGATTGATGGGATTATGATTATGTGTATGACTCAAACTTGATTAGATACTAGCAAGTTTATAATGAGGACCCTGATGAAAATATTTGTTTACCAACATAGATGAGGACTAAAGTATGACTACATATGTGATAGGATGATAAGGGAGATGATGAGTTGGACTATGACTAGGGTAGGTTGATATAGATAGTATATAAGGTGACTAGGCAAGACAAGGTCAAGATAAGTGATCAATTTAGACAAGGGGGTTGATTAAGTCAAGGTGATGTTTGATTGGTTATGGATAAGGTGGAATATCTTATGACACTAGGAATGATTAATTTTAAGTGTAAGTGACTATTATGAATTTAAATTATGATAAGATGTGGTAGACAGATCATAAGACTTATATAGATGAGACAAGGTAGGATGTGACTAAGGGTGATGAGACATAAGACAAGATGTAAGATGAGGTAAGCTTAAAGGATATACACAAATGTGTAAAGAAAATATGTATAAGAGGATATTGATAAGGATGTACAAGATGATATAATGATGTGACCAAGATATACAAGATAGTGATATGTGAAGGAAACCTAGATAGGTGTGTATAGGCTTGGGTAAAAGACTGACTCAGCTCACAAACAACATTGGTCTAACACAACACTCACTAATTCAATAAAATCACAAAACTAATATTATTAAATTGATTAGGAGTATAAGTTGATGATTGTAATATTTAATGTATTCATTGGTGAGTCTATAGGTCAGTGACCCATTATATAATCTCCTAAACCCTCTCAACCCCATCTACACATGACAGATACTTGGGAGCTACTACTAACTTTGGCAACAAGTCACTTGATATGACCAATGATCCTAATTTAGGTTAAATGGGTCCTTTAGGGGCATCCCTGATATATGAAAGGTATATGGATCTTGACTCTGTATAGGGCGTTATCTAATCCTTGTTTCAGATAATTAACTCTTTCCCTTCATGAAAAACCTAAATAGGGTCAATCACTTATCCTAATGATAATTATCTCTAATATTTATACTCTACCAAAACATAGAGTGTGGATTAGTGCACGGTGGTAAAATCCATGGTCACTATCCCCTAAGACTATGGCAAGTATGAAGGTATGAATTTTATGTCACATTTCACCCTATAAAAGAAAAAAGTGGGAGGGTTTGTTAGTGGTTTTTGATCATCCAAAACTCATCGCTAGGATGTAGAGAGGAGAGCATACACCACTATAGCCCTCGAGTAGCACTCAATAAAGCAAAATATTTATTAACTAATTAATTAAGTGTGATGTATGAAAGATATATACAAGTTATTTTTCAAAAATTCTAAAATATTCATTAGGTATCCTTCAAAGTAAGTGATTAGCAATCTTAATTGGCAATCTTGAGGGGTAACCTACAAGACAAGATGTTAGACAAAAATATGACCTATAAGAGAAGATGTTAGAAATCCAAAATTTCCACTATATTCACCCATGTAAGAAAAAAAATGTTAGTCTAATAATACTTAATAAAAATTAAAAAAATCGTTATTTTTCTCTATAAATTCTTTGGATAGGGGGTCATGATGTAGGGGCCTAGGGGCAGCAGCCCCCGATAGGTTTAAGGGGCAACGTACCTTACAAGGTTCAAAGGTATCACCCCACCATAATTTGGGACTTGTATAACCCTTAGAATGACTCAAAATTCACTAAAAATGATCTTTAAAAAATCACTCAAAATATAAAATTTGAATGGAAAAAATGAATGCAAAATCGCTACTAGATTAGTCAAAACTACAAATACACAGTCAGGTCAAAACTGTAGCTTAAGATATGTAGTTTTACAAAAAAATAGCTAACCTTGACCATGCAATTAAGGTAAAACTATCTTTGGTTAGTGCAATACTACACATGGAAAAGTTAGTACTACAACTCAAGATATGCAGTTTTTCAAGTTGACAATTAACTCTAATCACATGACTAAGAAAAACCATAAATGGTTAGTTTAATACTAAATCTCAAGATCAATACTACATTTTTTTATATTTGGTTTTTAAAAAGGTTTATGTGATTGTGTGGTTAAGTTAAAATTGCTTACGGTTAGACAAAATCGCCTATGGATAACAATATTTTTGATAATGAGATGCAGTTTTATAAGTGATATAGAAAACACTATATTTTAAAACATACTACAAAAATAAAAGGCCAAGATTGCCTAAAAGTGTTATTATGTTGTTTAAAATAGACCATAGACTATATTATGGTTTTTAGTAGGTGTTATTTAGGTGGATGCATTATGAAACTAGCCTAGGTCAAAACCATTTATCTACGTTCAAAACTACCTATGAGATTTAAAATTGCCTTTATTGAAAGGCAATATTGAAAAGGTTAAAATTAGATAATATATATACATAATACTTAGATAAATATTGAGACTATTTATGAAAATAAGAAGCTTATCTATCTATAGAAATCTAAGTGTTTATGACTAATGATCAAAACATAGAATAACGACAACTTTTATCTTGCGAACCACATTTAAGATTAAAAATCACCTCTTTAAATAGGTGATATTGTTCCAGATAGTCAAAAGGAGGATTTTTGGAATGTTTGATGTTTTATGGATATAACCTCCCCTTACCTATAAGCATAACATAACCAAATAGAGATAATGAAATCTTTAGAAAGCAAAGACCATAGGGTTAAGTTAATAATTTTTTGTTTATATCAAAACCACCTCTTGTAAAGGTAAAATAGTAGGTGGAATTCAAAATCACCTCTGTAGATAAGAGATATTGCATAAGGTAGTTAAAAAGGGTGATTTAAAAGATATTGAGCTAGTCTAAATAGAGTCCCCTCTTCTCTGTAAGTAGATAATAACCAACAGAGGAAATAAGATTGTTAGATAGAAAAATGACAAGATTAGGTTAGTGATTTTATGTTTGGGTCAAAACCACATTTTTTAGAGATAAAACTAGATCTAAGAATAAATATCACATTTTATGAGAACCAATTTTGTATAAGGACAAAAAACTACCAAAAAAGGTTAGATGGTAAGCAGTTAATCAAAATGGCATTTGGGGTCTATAAAAATGCCTTTACAAAATCGCCTTTGGTAGATAAAAATTGATTTTTTCCTAGAGAACAAGATTTTTTAAATTTTGATCCACAATCCGCTTCAATCTAACCTACAACCTTAAGCACACACACTCAAATCACAAAATTTCATCCCAAGAAGAGGACTCCCACTATGGTCTCCAAATGTGAGATAATAAATTTGAGCAATTGATTATGATTATGCAATGCAATAAAATTGAACATTTAAAATCACATTCTAATCTAAATATAAATGTTCCCAATCAAGATTCAAATAAAAAGACCTAAGGATCATAGATGGAGATTGGATTGGTTTGCTTACAAGTAGACTCAGATTTCCATCATGATGTTAGCTTGATCAAGATACTTTGATTGCATGGATTTATGGATTTATGGATTTGTGATTGATTTGTTCATTATTCCCAAAATGGAGGAGTGAGGTTGTTTAAATAGAAGGAAGGATTGAAGATCAATGACCAACATTCTAATTTGGGTGTAGGGAGATCAATGGTGGAGGATTAAAAATGAATTAAAACTTCCTTGGAATCCTCTAGATTTAGAGGCTTCTAGAGAGGATGGAGATAATAAAAGAGGATTCTATAATTGAATGATTCTAGAATCCATTATGGGATAATCAAGATTTTTAAATGATTAAATGAGGTGATTAGATATATGATTAGGGACTAGGGACATAAGAGATATTATGAATAGGCTAGGGTAGGTGGGATTGAAATTTTAAATTCTAATATAATGGTTAAATGGGATTAGTTAGTGGATAATAGGGAATTAGGTGGATTAATTGATTTATAGGGTAGTAATAAGGTAAGTATGATGAATAATAATGAAGGGGGATGGGATTTAATTATTTATTTAGGAATATGGTTATGGTTTTAATTAGGATAAATAACAAGATTAGTGGAATAATTAGGGCAAGCAGATTTAGGTGCATACAATATGTATACACATAATATTTTTAAAATTTATCATTTACTATTACTTTCTATCTTGTATCAATTTTTCAAGTTTCAATATCCCTAAGTTTATGTCGTAAAGGGTGCATTGGTAAATATGTGGTCAAACTATTGGTGCTTTTTGAGATATATTGTTGATTATTTATCATTCTTACATCCATTCTAGCTTCCCCATATTTGATCTCATAAACGATCTCTTTTCATCTTGTATCCTCTAACCATTTTAAAACCTATATTTTCCTATTGTGTCAGCCTTCTTGATGTAGTTATAACCATTATTTATCTCATCCCAACTACATCAATCAAATTAATGTAGTTCAAAATATTCTAGCACATGCTTCGTAACTAGGTCAAGCTAGTTGATGTAGTCTAAGGTTAGTCAGCCCACTTCAGACTAAATCAAGCTAGTTGATAGTGTTGACTAAATATTTAAGAGGGATTAAATTCATTCACCACTTTAAATAAAAGTTACCATTTCAATCTAATAGAGAGGAACAATCATTTTCAATTGTTATTGCTCGCACTTTTGACCTAAGCCTACATTTGGAGGAGTATTTGCTTAAACCTTATTTTGGAGAGAAAACTTGAATTTTGGAGTCTTGGATGAAATATTATTAGTCCTTTTATCCTAAATCTTAATTTATCCTTTTATATCCTTATAACCACAACAATCTCTTGTAAAACACCATTGGCCAAGGGGGAGTTTGAGGCTCGATAAGTCTTGTTCAAGGTAAGTTTATTCTAACCTTACCTCTTTCATTTGATAGATAAAAGTTGCATAATTACTTGGATAATTAATGTATATATCCTTATTTTAATTCTCTCTATAGTTAAATTTAATGTGGCTATAGGATTATTTAAACTTACCATTTATCCACCATAGGTAGCTAAGGCCCCCATTTTATGACCATGGCTCATTTCTTATTTTGATATGTTTCTAACCCTTCCCCTTTTATTAAATTTATTTATTGTGATATTTACTTATAAAACAAGATACCTAACTAGAGTTATTTCATTGTGTTGATTGCCTAAAGGCTTTGGAACCCCTTATATTGACATTGTGTTGTAGGTGTTCCTTTTGCTACATCTACAGATCCATTTGGTCATAATCCTAATTCATTAAGTATTAATGCACCTTCTTTAATTTAACTTCTTTGAGTCTAAATATTTGTATGGGATAGTTACAAGTCAATCTTAGCTCATTGCATACACATCACACTCTAAATAATACAGTAAAAAAAATATTGTGTTATTTATCTTGTCTATAAAGCCCTTAGGTCACTTTGATAGCTTAAAAACTAAAATAAATTGAGGGGAGAGTAATGGCTTAAGATGACATAAATCACCCCTTGATGATTGATCTATGCCTACATATCCCATAATCCAAGGCATGAAAACAATCCCATGTATTTCTCCCATATAGATTGACTATGAAATTGTGTTCCTTTGACTATATGTATGCATATAGAAGGTGGTTTTTATACTTGATAATTATATATATTAACTTACCTTATAGATGTTCCTTATGAGTGATCTTGAATTTTGAGAGAACATGGAAAATTCACTCAATGTGTAAAAGTGTTTATGTTTGAGAGAAGTGAATGCCAAGTGGGGATAATGAGTGACTCTTGAGATGTATTTATAAGTGAACATTTTAATAATATCATTTATTTGGCCTTATGAAATGTGTGGGATGACCCTAAATATTTATTTCAATTTTGGAAATTAGATGTTATTTAGTGTGAGATGTGAGCGATGTAAGTGTATAGGAGAGTAATACTCTCTAGTTTGCCTAGCATGGACCTATCCTAAACTAGAGATAGTGTTATGGTGATTTTAATCAAATCAAGCATTTAACATTGAGATTTTTGTGTAATAGTAACAACAAAAAAAGGGTCAAGCACACATATAGATAAAAAGACTTAGAATATGGTGAAAACGAGTCATATAATTGTGTGCAAGTCATGCAATTTTGAGTATGTCAATAATTAACATTTTCATGTACATGTGACTAGATGTATGTGTCTATAAAGACATATAGGGGCAAGGATCATTCATATAGTTATAAAATTTAAGTCATAAATTGTATCATGTATATAATAGATGATGTAGCCTAGCCCTTTATGTCTCATCTCAATGGGGTGCCATATAGAAATAGAAAGGGGCCCTCTCCTCTCCCTTGACCCCCTCTTTAGGGTCAAGTTTTCATACCATATAGATATATGGGGACCCCCTCCACCTATAAATTGGGCCACCTCCCACCTCTAATATCCATTTTAGTGTAATCAATTTTTCACACCATATATAAATAGGGGGATTCCCTCCCCTATAGATATGGGTCACCTCCCATTTATATTTTAGAGTAGGGAAAGGTGGGGCTGATAGGTTGGGACCCTAATCCATCCTCCATCTTCCATGTTATGGGTTGGGTGGGGCTCTAATCCATCCTTGATCCTCCAAATATTATATTACATATATAATAGTATGTGTAAGAGTAGTTGTAGGTGTAGGCCAATTTGGTGTGGGTGTAGGTGTGTTGTCATGAGGAGATAAATTTGATAATCTATCTATGATCTATACATGAAAAATTATTTCTAGATAGATATATAGGCATATAAAATATAATAGTCAATTTCTCTTCTCCATATATCATGAGAAGATGTGGTAGGTATCTATGGTGGGTGCTTATATCTATCACACACCATATCTATATAGAGGGTTGGGTTAAGTTCATGCATCAAATGGATTATTATAAGAGTCATTAGTCATATGACATCAGTTATACCATACATATCATAGTCATCATTTATATCACATCTATAATATATATGATAGATAAATAGATATATGGATGATGTGATGTTTGACCCCCTCTAGATAAATGATGTGGATGATGTGGTACCAAGTTTACATACACTATGCAATGCTCAATATATTATTGATATGGATGATTCTCAATCAAGTGTAGATGTTTTGATGGATTCTACCCCTCGATTTATGACAATCAAGTCCCCTATATCCATATACAAATAGGCATCCCCACACTCCCCAATTTTATATAAAGGGATGCCATATCTATATATAGGGTGGACCATATGTAGAGAGGGGCTCATCTAGATAGTTATTGATGCTCGACCCCATCTATATATACATGATGTATGATCTCAACCTCTCCAACCCATATATAAATATGGTGCACCATCCATTGAATATAATCCTAATATATAGATCTATTGGATCCTCTATCTATATATGGGGTGAGACACTCGACCCCCTCCATCTATATGGATAATTTATACTCCCTTATATATCTATAGGATATCTATCTATATGAGGTTATGGTTCCAAATATATTAAGTTATAGCTAGGATTTTATGATCTCTCCTAACTGCCTACCCTAATATAAATATTTGGGAGAGTGACTAGTCTACTCTATAATATAAGATGGGGGGTGAAAGGAAATATAGGGGAAAATCTCAAATGTGGTGTGGACTATCTATGGGAAAGTTTGGACCAACTGGACTATATTATCATGATCTTGTGTGTGTGTGTGTGTGTGTGTGTGTGTGTGTGTGTGTGTGTGTGTGTGTGTGTGTGTGTGTGTGTGTGTGTGTGTGTGTGTGTGTGTGTGTGCATGCCAACAAACCTATATACATAACTCCTACTCAACCTTATAAGTTATGAGCTATGAGCTCTATATAATAGAGTAGGTCATTGGGTCATATATAGATAGGGGTCAAGAAGCATATATATATTCATGTCTTGATGGGTATATTATTAAATGATCCCTAATTTCTATTCTATAGGCACCCCCCCATCCATTATATACTTGAGTAGAATGCCTTTGACATTTTTATTCTCAACCATATTCATTAGTGGGTGAGTTACATGATACAACTATTTATCATGCCCTATATATAAGGCACATTTAATGGGTTGTATCATTACAACTAAACCATAGTAGTAGTAGAACCTTTGGCTAATAATTGTATATAATTATCATGCCCCACCCCACCCCCCATACACACACATATATAGGGAACTATCCTTATTTCAAAGGGGTGAATAAATATCTACATAACTTCCATTTATGAAGTGAGTGAGTAACTGTAGAGAGAAAGAGAGGGGGAAACAACTAGATATTAGTATTAGATTGGCCCTACCCCACTTATTTTATCTATATGGTAAGGCAAAGTCCCTTATCTATCTATATATGTTGAGATGTTTGGCTAAATAGATGAGATGCGACCCCATTTCTATACATGATGTTTGGTTCAAAGTCCCCTATCTATATATGGGACTCATCAAAATGGACTAGTAATTATGAAGGCCAAGGTTAGTCATTACTATCATCTAGTTATTCAAGGCTAGTATATTTGTTGAATGCTAGGGCTAGTCATTACTACCTAAAGCTAGTTGTCATATCTATATATGAGGCCCCTATATCAAGTCAACATGGTAAGGCTAGTCAAAATCCTAAACCCTAACCCTATATATGTTATGTTATGTTAGGCTAGGGATAGTCATTATTAAATATGGCTAGTCATTACTACCTAACCCAAGGCCATTCACTAATAACTAAGGCTAGTCATTATCCCAACCCTATCTAGCTAAGGATAGTATACATATTAAATTATAGTCAAAATACCAACCTCCAATAATATATATGTTATGCTAAGGCTAGTCAAAAGGTTATTATGGGATTATTGGGATTAGCTAACAACCCTTAAAGCTAGTATTGAAGGCTAAAGGCCATCCCTACCCAGCTAAGGTTAGTATATATATTGACCTATTTATACATGGGGATACTCATTACTACCTAGGGATAATCATTACTAGGATTGGATGAAAATCATTGAGGTTAGTTGTTTGAAGGATAAGGATCATTGAAAGTTTGAAGGCTAGTTAAAAGATAGTCAAGACATCTCTCCTCTACAGTGCCATCTATTTTTTTGATGTTGGGCTTAGGAGGGAAGGTGATTCACCCACTATCTAGATATGGGGACCCTATCCATATCTCCTAACACAAAAACATAATAGAGTAGAGTTAGGTGTTCCCATACTTATAAACTTCCCATTGGCTTGCATATATAGAGGGGTGGGAGAATGCCTACCATATATAGATAGGGCCTCCCCCACTAGATAGATAAATATAGGTAGGGAGTGTGTGCTAACTTGGATAGAGGGGGAGAGGGTACCCTCTAAATTATCTATTATTTTTAGCCTATATCTAAGTGGGGGCATATAATCCCCTCAATAGATGGGTCATAAATCAATATACATAGGCCCCCTATCTCCCCATATCTAACTATGCTAGATGATCTGCTTTAGAAGCCAAGGGCATAAATATACCCTAAACTTAGTCCCAATCTATACTATATAGATAAAGGATAGGACCTAGTTAGTTTGAGTCTAACTATCTCTATATAGGTCGAATGAGTACCGAGAGTTTTATTCATTGATCGAGTGAGTATTAGTCATAGTCATTTTTTGAGTAGGTACATAAATGTATATGTATATATTCGATTCAATTGAGTCCCTCAATCTAGATCTATAACTAGAGCACCCATATATAGAGGGGGGCTCTAAAAGATATATAGGGGTGGTTTAGTACCAATTATATACATAGGGCATATGGCCGAGCCCTATCACATATCTATAGGGGAACATAAATGTTTTTCTTTGACCTCCCCTATAGATGAATAGATAAATATTTGGCCTATCATTATATCCATATATATAGGGAGTTCATTAGTGGCTTATATATTATTTAGATATATAGGGGGAATCTTAATTTGTTAACTAATGACTGATATCATGTTTATAATCTAATTTATATATATTTGTCTCTTCTCTTGGTTTGAGTTCTACCTATATATAGATAGATAGGTAGATGGATGGATGCATCATTCATATTACATATGTAACATAGATTACCCCCTTCATAATGATGATATAATCATCCATGCATCATATATAGTCTATTAAATTATTTTATTTTGATGGATGAGGGGCTTGATCAATAGAATATATCCCAAGCAACTATCTCGATCTCAATCTAGAGATTTGATAATAGTTTGAATCATGTGATCTAGGTTGTTACATTTCTGTTATGTACACAATATATATATATATTGTTTCCATATACATCATCCATCTTGATCACCACATAATCTGTCCCATAATTCATACATACATACATGCATGCATACATACATACATACATACATATGCATGTGTGTGTGTGTGTGTTTGTGTGTGTGCATGTATGTATGTATGTATATATGTATGTATAAATTATGGGATAGATTATGTGGTGCTTTACCGACACTATCTAACCATCAAGAGTCTCTCCCTCTCTATCCCTATATATAGGGGAAAGTCAATTATATTTATTCTCCTAACGATTGAAGCTTGAGGAGAATGAGTTGTGAACTCATCATTCATTTAGGTAATTTATGTAGTTACCTAATATTAGTGATTAAAGGTGGTACATAAATGAGTTAAGAGGTGGTTAGATCAATGCAATGGTGCACCATATAGAATATATAAATAGGGGGTTTTGCCCTTATTTTTACATGGGTGGGAGAGGGAAGGAATAAGTTTCAAATCTAAAAGCTTATTATAAATTTATGGTCTATTCTTTCTCCTTGATGTGAAATCATTCATGCCATATATGTGTATAACTAGCATTCGACCCCCTTTTCTATATATGGGGTCTTCTTGGCAAGCAGGTAGAAGTAAGTTGTACATTGAATGACCTTTTATCGACTTTCCCATATCCATCCCCATCTCTATATATATAGAGGGGGTCAAGAACCACATCATTCCATCCATATCTCCATTGTATATGTGATATGACTAATGAAGTATAGTACCAATGAAGATTCATTGATAAATTTATGGTTGATTGTCTATAGTTTAATGATGTTGGGACCCCACTATGTGGATATATCTACCTATAAGTATAATTATTGACATGAGGGCCTCATATAGAGATAGGGATCCATTTTCACTTGATTGATATATAGTCAGTAGTCGCTAACTTATATCTATATTAAAATAGATAGATATGGAGATAGAGGTGAGCCTATACATCTATTTAGGGCAACCTATATATCTATTTGGGGTTCTAGAGAGAAATAGAAAAGTGGTGGATAACCCCCTCCCTAAATGGATGGCTCCTTGATGTTAGGTAGTTCCCAATCGAGGGTGGGTCTTTGATAAGGAGGGTGTCTAAATATAATCCACCCTATATATGGATAAGTGTCTTTGGTTTGGTGCTTAAAGGTAGAGGGGACCCCCTCATTGAGGAGAGGATACACTCGAGTGAGTGGGGGGATATATTTAGAATGGACCTATGGTGAAGTGGATAAAAATGTGGTGTAACACACACACACATATATATAGGAAAGGCTTATATATGTGATTATATTATCATCTTAAGTAGGGGTAGTGGGGAGTGGAGTAGGGAAGTAAGGTCCAATCTCTGATGGGATACTCAATGCCTCAGGGGATATAGAATATGTAATACATTTATTCATTCTAATATCTAGTTGGATTGGGATAGTTTATATCTATATAGGGGGTTACTTACAACCCTATATATATATATGGAGGTCAAATAAAGTGACCTCTATTCTATATAGTCCCTTATTAATAGATAGATAGTAGGTTGGTTCTTTAATACCATAACACTATAGATTACTAAATATAAATACTAAGTGTTGTAATATATGGACTGGTGGGGAGGGTGGCTATATTTATTCACCCATTTCCCTACCTTAATTTATTCTACCTATATTCTATATTCAATTGGAGGGATAAATATGGAGACACTCCCAAGTAATTTATAGAGATAGTGGGTGATTATATAGATATAGAGAGAGGTAGGCCTATATATCTATCTATGGAAATCTATATATCTATCTACGATGGGCCTATTTATCTATGTGGGGGTGGATAGGGTCCTTTCCTCTCCATATGGGGATAGCTATATAGAGTGAGGTCAAGTCTATATATCTATTTGGGTCATATATATCTATTTAGGGGAGGCCTATATATCTATATGGGCCAATAGTCCCCCCATGTCCCATATCTCATATAGGTAGAGGTGAGGTCACCTCCATATAGAGTAGATATAGGGGTCGAGAGCTATAAAGATTTTATCTATATAAAAAAGGGTTGAGGGCATGGATATTAATTAGATAGGCCCTCACCAAATAGGTATATATGGAAAGAAACTTATATATCCATTTGAGAGTGCCAATAAATATGCATACTACATTTCTCTACACTACACCCCTCTCCCACAAGTAAGGGAAGTGGTAAGAGAAGGGGAGTCCATAGGTCTCCTTTCTATATATATTATTTACCTTATAATCTAACTAAAATGCATCCCAACATAGCTATATATATATATATATATATATATATATATATATATATATATATATACATATATATATATACATATATATATATATACATATATATATATATATACATATATATATATATATATATATATATATATATATATATATATGTATATATAGCTATGTTGGGATGTATTTTAGTTAGATTATAAGGTAAATAATTAAATATGATATCATTAACTCCATTCTCTATTGGTAGGTAATTAGACTGAAAGTATCAACATCATTCTCCATTGGTAAGGAATTAAAACTAAAGTCTCAAGTCTCAACTAATAAGCCAAATCCTAATCCCAATCTCAATCAATAAGTTGGGGTAGGGGTGGGGGTGAATCAAACACTTAGTTTAGATCTAGATCCAGGTTGATAGGTCTTACTATAATTAAACTATTAATTCAAACCATAATCAATAGGTTAGTAGGTCAAACCATAATCAATAGGTTGACCACATCCTAACTATGAGTTTAGTTGATCGCCTATAGATATAGTCTTTGGGGATTTTATCTTCATATTCAACAACTATAATTAACCTCAAACCTTACATGTTATCTCCCCTATAAAAAACTTTACTCTCCTTCAACACCCCCTACAATTTTTCCTCTTGTTAAAAATCATATTCCTCCATTGAATTGTTTCCTTCCAGAATAATGAACAAAGTGTTAATATGTGCCAAATGGTAATTTTATGCTAAGTTAGGATGAATGATACTATAATAAATCACAAAATATTCCCTCATCATATGTATAGGTCATTCTTACTGGTAGTTATTGGTCTTAACTAATAACCCCCTTGTTCATGGAGGGAGAAGCAAAATATAGAGAGAGGGTTTAACTGTATAATAAGTAGATACTAGTATAAAGATCAAATACTAGAAAAGATAGGGAAATATCTCCCCCACCCATGTGACCTTGAAAGATAAATATAAAACCCTCATCTCATTTTTCAAATCTATCAACAAGAATGTTCTCAACTAGATATATAGATAGGGACCCTAGAATGAATGTCCCTTGTGCTCAATCTACCTAACTTTGACTTCTTGAAAGTATGTTATCTTTGATGTATTTAAATTATGGTCTCACAAAAATGTTTGGGCATACTCCTCAATTCTTACTTATGAGTTTTGGCATTTCTTGATATATAGATAGGAACTTGGGTATGGTATTTCTCCTCCATGATGTGACACTTAATCTATGTCCCAATTATAATGATATCCTGACAAGTTGGGGTAGATGGGAGGAAAATAATATATCATTAATTACTTGATGGGATTGGTAATTAATTTTGGAATGTTGGATCTCTCACCATACATATCTATCCAGGGATGCAAGCCCTTAATGTCCCTATCTCATTTTAGGTTTGGCTACTGAATTAGGATATATATTTAAGACAAAATGAGAATGATTCCCCACTCAAAGGGGGGTTGGGAACCACATATGAAAAGGTTTAATACATGTAAATAGGTCTCATATCTCATCTATCTCAAGGACCACATCATCCATCCTTGAGAGATGGGGTCAAGTACCACATAAAAATAGGTGGCATCTCTCATCCATCTCGATCACCACATCATCCACCCCTAAAAGAGGGATTAAATGAAACATTCAATGAATGTAATCAAGAAATAGATAAGGACCCCATATAGAGTATAGATAAGGATCTCCCCTGACTATTGGAGACAAATATATTTTTGATGCCTTATCTCTATATGGTCAGTCTGGTATAAAATATTTTTTACTCCAAATGTTGAGGGAATGAAGGTGGAATTTATAGATATGTGGCACTCCCTCAACTATATAAGAGGAGGGATGACCCCAACCTCCAAAAAAACTAGCACTATTTTATATGGTCGATGCAATTCCCCCTATTTAAATCTATATATGGGGTACCAATGAAACTCTATAGAACACTCCCCTACCATTCTATTATATCTTTGGGGAAAGGGCCCCTATCTATATATAGTGCAACATATATCTAGCATGATATACATACATACATACATACATACATACATACATACATATATATATATATATATATATATATATATTCATTAGCACTAGATTAATTTATTAATCAAGGGCATTTATATATCTATGGAAAAACTCAGCACTCCAAATCCCCCATATATAGATGGGACCAACAGATCTCATAACCAATGAAAACATGACATATCAAGTCAACCATTTGATGGAATAAAAAAAATCAACCTAACCATTCATGGGAATAGATTAGATTAACCCAACCATTCAGAGGAACAAAATAAATCATCCATTTGGTTCACCCTACTACATATAATTTAGACACATCAACCATTTAGGGTAATGATCAACCATTTGGTCCCCCTCTATTACATTTAGTATAGGTATAGGCCACCAGATATATCTCTTGAGTCAATATTAGGAACCATTTCTCACTTCCTTCATATCATAAAGGATGGAGTGACTTGAGTCAAGGTTGGGAACTGTTGCTAACTTCCTTTAAAAAAGATGTAGTGAATTGTGTGTGTGTGTGTGTGTGTGTGTGTGTGTGTGTGTGTGTGTGTGTGTGTGTGTGTGTGTGTGTGTGTGTGTGTGTGTGTGTGTGTGTGTGTGTGTGTATAATACAACTTTTGTGACATCATTAATACAACTTTGTTATATATAAAATAAAAAATTTCATAGTAATACAACATTGATAAATTAATAATAAAACTTACTATATGACATATGTAACATGAGTTGGGTTGTGTTTCAAATCTTTCACTTTTAAAATGAAGATATGTGTGTCCAACCCCCACCTCCACACCATTTTAGATTTAGATTGAGTAATCAATCTCAACCTAAACTCCTTCATTCTACCCCCACTCCCATCTATAGATATGGAATCATATCTTTTCAAATCTCTCCCTTATTATTCATTCCATTCACCACCCCTGTCAATTCCCATTCATTGGATGGGCCAATGATATTGGTGATAAAGAGATGAGTGCATCCATATATTATATACATCATATGACTGATGGCTTGTTAATTCTATCAAGATATTGACATCTTCCCTTGACATGTATATATGTTAATTGGGCCCCTAACCCCATCTGGATGGGATAGATATGGGTGAATAATCCAAATATAGTAGGTTCGTCAACCCCATATTTAGATAGGGGAGATATATAATATAACCACATGATGCATAATGTCTCCATCTCAACTATATATTATTTAGCAACCCATCAATCATGTAGTTTGTGCATCATTTCTCCTCTCTACCATTACAAAAAAGAGGTAGACCTATATATATATATATATATATATATATATATATATATATATATATATCTATTCAGGGCAGGCTTATATATTTATATGGGGAATATATATCTATATATCTAGTTATAGGTGGAAATATAAATACATCTACAATGTTCCTATACATCTATTTGGGGTGAGCCTATATATCTATTTAAGTGGGAGTAGAGAGGGAGAGACTCTTGATATCTGTATAGAGATAGATACATCATCATGTCTATTATTGGATGGAGGTGCTTATATATATATATATGGTCACCTATATAATGATAGTGCATCACTATGAATAACTCTTGTCTATTGTTCCAAATGGAGGTGCATGTATCTATAAACAACTATCTTGTAGACACCGAAATCGTGTCTAACCTTGGTCTTCTTCCCCCCCTTGGTCCATTCCTAACCCATTCCTAGCCTAGGTCTTATTAATTGGAAATAATAATCTATTTTTAGTTAAATAAGTCCCTATTACCCCCCCTCCTTTGACACCTCACCTGGGACACCTCACCTTAGACTAATTCTCCTCCTATGAGTCACTCAAGACCTATTCTTCCTCCTTCCAACCTCCTAACAAACTCTCGTGCGTCTTTAGCGTCCATTGGACCACTTCTCCAACCAATTTTGCACTTGGCAGATGCAGAATGGGCTTGTTGGCCCTTTTCCACGTTCTAAACCCCACGACGTCGGTCAACTGTCGGCCGACGCCGGTGGGATCGCCGACGTCGGTTTTACTTAACCGACTTGTCTTCCTCTTCCTCGGGTAATCACGAACTCCTGAATCAGCTAATCACCATCCGAAACCATGAATCAAAAAATCACATCCAGAATCACAACTGCTGATCAAACTCTGAGTCTCGGGAGCTAATCAGGGATTTGGAACCAACCTCTCGGTGCCTCTCTCTCTCTCTCGCATCACCTGACTCTGCAAGCACAACCGGGACTCTCCATTAGCAACAGGTCTTCAACAAGTGGCAACATCAACAATAGGCACACAAAATCAACACCACTCCTCACCACAGGGACAGGTATGTATTTTGTTTGTTTCCATTGTGTTTTCTATCATTTGTTTCTAAACTAGATTCAGCACACCCTCAGACCTGACTGTCACCCAAACCCGGATTCCTATCTCCCTGATTGGCTTCCTCTACCATTCTATCCATTTGACTCCCTTACACCTCTGCATAGACCCTCTGACTACCTCAAAACCAGACTCAGACTCATCCACAGACCCCTCAAACAGACCACAGACCAAGCCCAGACCATCCACAGACCAAGCCCTAACCAGAACCTGACCAGACCCGTCCGGAGGCCATTGCCCCAATCGACGTCAGTCATTACCCCCACCGACGTCGACAGAATAACCGACGTCAGCAGACCTAGACCACCGACGCTGGTAGAACCACCGACGCCGGTGACTGTGACTAAGCTGACAGCATCTCAGGTAAGCTTTTTTGCTTCCATTCTTCTTTTAAGTTTGTTATCATATTAATATTTTAGCATTCTGTCATTTATCAGTCATTTATCTTTTATCAAAATAGTGGGTTGACCTCCCTTAAGGAAGTTATCATACTTCTGGGAACAAGCTTTCACTTGGCAACCCACCATCTATCTATCTAACGCCTTTTTGTCCAAGTTTTCTTCTTTGCAGGTGTCATTCCTCCACAGCCAAAGAGGAGTACTCACAGCGTCTGGATTACGGTGCGCAGATTTTATCCAGGTACTTCACAAGCCTTGACCATTATCTCTTTAGTTTCTTCTCTCTCTTGAATTTGAAAGCAAAAATTTGAATAGAAACATATCTATATAGTGATAATTCATCACCATACCCATACACATAGATACTCCCATCATTTATTTCAGGTGGAGGTGCCTACATCTATAGATGCATAAAGACATCTATAAATTTGATTCATTGATTTGAGCATCAAAAAGATAGGATATTAGCCCTAAATGAAGTTATTTTTCTCCAAAGAATGAAAGATAATAGTTTTGGATGGGGCTTGATCATATCTCAAGTTAAGCTTTATCTATATACAAGTGGTTCATATATATAGGGGGCATCATCACCACATCATATATATAGGGGATGTGAAGCTAGCTAGTTTTATTCCTATTGAGTATACGTAAGTCGTAGGTTTCCATCTAATGCTTTCTAATCTTTTAAATATCCATTAGGGGGTACCTAAACTAAAGAATGGAGATAGGGGTGGCCAATTCTAATAGATAAGCTAGTGGCTAGTTTATTTTGAAGGGCCCCTACATGTAGACTTATGTCAAAAGATTTGAAAATGTATGTATATGTATATATGGGCTAGCCAAACCCCATCTATGGATATCTATGGATAATAGATAATACCATTGGTTGGTCAAAGGTATCCCAACACCAACTAGACACTATATCTATATATATATATATATATATATCAAAATACCAACCCATATATCTATGTTTGATAACCCAACTAGACCATTCTTTGAGCCCCTATGTCACAACCAGGTTATCATATATATAGATAAGGCCTCAAATGGATATTCAATTGATTAATCATCTTTAGGTACTCGTATAAGTCTTAAACCCATATTTATATAGGTCTTAAGAGTTCTATATATAGGGTTGCTAGATGTTCCCTTCTTTGATTTTAGAAATCCCACTGAGGAAAGCGTAAAGAGAAGAACCACCCCTTATATCTTCATATCCATTATATTATCTGAATAAGGTTCCTATCATTCAATATTCCATTCCCTAACCCTAATATTCTCTATCTACATGGTGGAGGGACCCCATATATAGATAAGCTTCATGTTCCTATTTAGTGTAGTTTAGTCCATTGCATAAATATATATAGGGGCACTCCCTTGATAGGATATATATGAAATGGATATTAGGCATAAATATTGGAATGAATAGAATGGGGTCCTCTCCCTCCCCTCTATATAACCATGATAAGACTTCATACCTAGTTGAGAAAACAACCTTTGTTCAATCTTTACCACCACTACTACCTAACTATATTTATAGTAGGGTGTCTTTATTCAAATAAGAACCAATCAGTCATGGAAAGGAGATAACATCAAAATATAATTATATATAGTTATATTTGAAGATGATAAATTATATACTTCACATTAGATAATAAATAAAATTGTAGATGAAGAATGTAGACACCTAAAATTGGACACCGATAACCTCCAATTAGGGTTTTGACCAATTTCTACCCAAAATGCACAATCTAGCTTTAAAACACTAAAACATGCTAAATGATGTGAAACTAACATATTCAAATACTAATCTTGGATAGGGTATCCCTAAATGGGGAAATGAAATCTATGGGCTAGCTAACTTTGATCAGTTTATTTTGAGTCAAAATGCCAAGTTTACACCTGCATGCTTTGGATTGCTCTTTCCTATCAATTTTTTTGCACAAGACTTGTGCCTTTTTTATTTGTTGTTGGAAACCTTTTAAATGGGAATACGATTTTGATGTGGACTTCCAATTCAAATCCAATCAAATTTAGGACCAATAACAAGGCATTCTAATCAATTTAGGTAAGTTATGCACAATGTGCTTAATTATGCCTAAGAGCTAATTAACCTAAATCAAGGCCTAATCAAAAATTCCATGGAAACTTGTTGAATAATTTGTTTTAGAAATAAATATTAAATATTTGCATCATCAAGTGACCTCATTTCTTGGGAGTACATCCCTAGGCTATAAATGCCACAAATGTCAGGATTGATGCCTCCCATGCCTCATCAATGTCTTCCATGATTCCCTCCATGCTTCTTAATTTCCTCTTCTTCCAATGTCATGATGAGGATAATTACAAAATTCTATAAAAATTGAATTAATCCTCAACCACACATCTAAATATTGAGATGGATGGTTGAGGTTTATTCTAATCAAATCCAAAAATCTATAAATAGGAGGCCTTATAACACCATTTCTAGAGCTTAATTTGTGCCAAGTTATAATGCAGGATTGGTTCCAAAAGCTTCATGCAAATAGTGTTATAATTTCAAAATAGTTCTAAGCCAAGCTAAGCCACAAGCCAAAGGTTCCAAGGAGAAGAGGAGATAGCCAAGCCTCCTTTGATGAAGACTTGATGAGCACAAGTCAAGCAAGCCACCATTACAAAGGCATTTAGAGCATCCAAGGAAGGTGAAGGAACTCTTGTATTTGATTCCTTACTTTTTAGTTGTGTTTATCATTTGTGTTTCTTAAATAAGCTCTCCCTAGTGTCTATGCCTAGAGATGTTATGATATTAGTGTGTTTATTTCATCTTATTTTCATTTTGGAACTAACACAATACTAACCATCCTCTCTTGAATTGAATTCCTAGATCACATATGGCACACTTGGTGGGACTAGACGCATCCTACACATGAATAATATCATTTTTTAACTTTAAAATGTTTATTAAAACTCTTTCAAATTGATTTTCTAACTTTATTTTTTTATTTTTGGTTACCATAATTTTTACACAAAAATTGGCCTCAATAAGAAATATCGACATCAATCACTAAACAGTCAATGTCGATCAGCAAGATCGACATTAGCCAGATATCAGTAGCCAAGTAACTGATGTCGGTGGTAAAAATTGACATCAGTCACTGTGTTTTTAAAAAACATAGACCTGAGACCTACTTTTCCAAAGTTTGTTGTTTCAAACTCAAAAGGGCCTTAAAGCTAAAGGACATGCTAACAATTTTGTTGTAGGACCAAGCGGGATGTTTGCTTAAAACATGTTTAAATTACTTTTGCATTCTTAAAAATTGAGTAGGAACCTTGTTTTGGATGTTTAACAAAGATTTTAGGTATTTTTGATGAATTTTTTCAAAGTTTTCAACTAAGACCAAGGGGTCAAATGAACACCACCAAATATTTCATTTTAGGTTTAAAATTAAACACACTTGTCAATTTTTATTTGCAATGTTGTTTAATCTAATCTTGTTTGGAAAAAAGAGGAATGTTGCATGTATGTTCTTCCATTTTTCCCTATAAGGAACCCTTGGAATCAAAAGTGCCATTCTTATTGCAAGTATCCTAGTCCAAGGCTTATAAATAAAGTCATCTAAAGCACTCCCCAAAAACTCATCAAAGTTTGGGTGACATTAAAAATGACCCTAAAGTCTTTCTACTTTCATGATTTCTTTATTTTTATGCATCTTGGCTTATGAGGGGGACTTCATCACCTCCTACAAGTTCTTTAAGGAAGCTTTGCCCTAGGGTTTCATCTCCTGGCATTGAATTCATTTGGCTCCTTTGGATTTGCACATGAGATGTAGTGGTACTTTGGACATCGCACTACACTAAGTGAATAGTAGGATGTAGTGGTTGCAAACAAGACTAGACATTTTTGCAACAAGCCAAGTGATATGGACCCAAAATCCATGTTTTTATTTTGCATTGTTTGGTGTGAAAGTCATTGTGCAATTGATTCCCCTAGAATGTTTTAAACTTGATAGTTTAGTCAACCCCATTTTCCCATACCCTTTATAGGATTTTGGATGATTATACTTAGTGTATTTTGATCATTTTCTCATTTGGTATGTTTTTTAGGGTAAAACTTGTTTTTTTGTGTATAAGCCATGTCAAAACTAGTTTGTCTATATGTCACTCTTTTGTCTAAAGAGGTGTTATGCTAGCTACTTTACACCACACTGGGGCCTTGAAATTTTGCTAAAACTTGTTTGTGTGTGTGTAATTTGAGTTGCAGAGGGTACCGTTATGTTTCCAAAATCATGTCAAACCATTTTGAGCCTTTTTTGAAACATAACATTGACCACATCATTAAATCATGCTTACACTGTTAGGCTACTCAATTTATTTCAAGACTTGTTTACCATTATATCATAACCATTTTTTTCAAACCATTTTATATATACCATTTAGACTTCTATCTTGTGTCATCATGTTGTCCAATCTTGTCTAGCATGTTTGGTCCAATCTTAGTTTTCATCATTGAGTTTTCAATTAGCTTTATCAAGTTTGGATCCAAAAATTGATGGATTTTTGTTTAGGCCTCAATTCATGGGGTTGATACACAAATCTTTCTCTTTTGGGTTGCATAACTTTGGTTAATCAATTACCCAAATTTGAAAACTATTGATGGTTTATTTGTTTAATGCCTATCCTCATCATTATTTGTGCCTTTATTTGGGAGAACATAGCCTTTTTAAAAGATACTTTTATTTGATGCCTTATGCCAATTAATCATATTTATTTTTGATTATGTGTACCAGGTCTATGTCAAAGTTGTTTCCAAACTTGTTAGATCAAATTACATCACATCGGCCTTTGTTTCAAGTCTAGATTTTGACACTGTTTGGCCAAAATTCCTAGCATGCCTATTTATTTGAACCTATATTTTGACTCCATGTTTGGACAAAAGACCTAGAAAGTCAAATTTTTTCCTTTCCTAGTTTAGACCTTATTTGGAACACTTTAACCTAGACCTTTGACATGCTGGTTTTTATTCAAACACTTAACCTAGACCTCTTCCTTGGGTTTGTGTGAGAAATAATGCTCCACACTACCCTATCATTACCATCTTAGGACTTTTTTCTTTGGCTCATGGAAGCAATCATTCTCCCCAATGCCCTACCATTATCCAATCACATGTCATTCCTTTTCCAGTACCAATCCCAACCAAACCTCAACCGATCCAAATCATTTGAAGACCATGTTATGTTTAAAATTGGTATTTCCTAACTCATTAGAAACCAAGGCCAAGAGAACCAACCAACCCAAGATGTTTCTGTTAAATCAACCATTTGTGATAATTTAGCCTATGATAAATTGCCTATTAATCCTATACTAATTGTCAAGGAGTCTCACTCTGATGAGCCAGTCTTTATTGAGCCACTTCTTGATGATTATAACCACCTTTGGGAAAATCATTACCTTGACCATGCGCCTATTTTTCAAGAGTCTCCTATTAACAAGCTAGTCTCTAAAGAGTTGTCTCTTGACCTTTTTCCCATCCTAGAGGAGTCTCACTTTGACAAACCAATATTTATGGATCCCATCATACCATTATAGGTTGTTACATATCTAATACCAAATATTCAAAAAGACATCATTGTAATAGACTACCCATCAGATGAGGAATTAGAGTTAGAGTCAGGTTTTACTCTTGGACTAATATCAAATTTAGCATCTAAATTTGAATCTGAATCAACATCAGTCTCAACATCAGATTTAAAGTCCCTTGAGTTAGAATCAGATTCAGACAAGGAATATGTTCATGGTTGTTATAACATTGGTTATGCATGCCTCACAGATCAATTTGAATACATTTTTGATCCTTCTACAATTTTTGAGGATGAGTATTTTAGCTTTGACACAAGTTATCCTAGTATCTTCTATGAATATTATGAAGCCTCTCCCCATTCCAATACTATTTCATAGGCCATTACCATCAACCAAAATAGCCATATTATTGACATTCCATCTCCCACAAGTGTCAATTGGGATCAATATAATCACACTTTGTTGACCTACATTCATGGAAACATAGTAGTTGAAGAAGAGCAAGGAGGCCAAGACAACATTCATATAGCAGAAGAACACTCTCCTAATGAAACTTTTTTGGAAGTGCTAGAAGACAATCAAAGTCAAAATTCATTATTCATTAGTGAAACCTTCTCAAAGGTGCTATGGGACAATCAAGACAACTTCATTGGTGAAAACCTCATTGAGGCACCAATAGCTGAGCACAAAAGTTCTTCACTACTTGATGAAGATAAAAATCAAAGATCAAATCAAAATAGCTTTCAATATATAGCCTAATCAGATGGTAGCTACTCTCAAGATCCAAAAACATAAAAATATGGTGGTCCCCTTGAGAGAACAAGTCTTCAGCCCCACCACAACCAAAGTTATGTTAAATCTGACATCAACAACATTATGTGTGACTGAATGTCCTGATCTTCATTTATTTCCCCACCATTCCACATTCCATTATCATCTACCATTATATTTCATAATCAAGCCCACCATCCATTATTTGTCCTTGTTTACCATCCATGGCCACACTTTTTTTTATAGAGGTTACAAAGATTCCTTGTCTCGATGCTTGAAGGAATCAAAATCAACAACCAACAAAGATCATAAAAGCATTCTTGACAACCAAATCTGTATCAAATTTTTGATAGAGTAGCTATTCTAATGAGGTATAGGCTAGCAATTAACATGATCAAGTATTATGTTTGTATCATTTGTTGATTAGGACCTGCATCTCCCCATCAGTAGGAACAATATAATCAAAAACCAAAGCCTATTTTTAGTCATCCTACCCAATCCTATTTTAATCTTAGCTACTTTGGTTCTTCTTGCACTTTTTGTTAGAGGATTTTGATCAAGTTTCAATAATCAATCCAATCTATGTTTATAATGATAGTCTATGAAAGTAGTGTGATAGTTGATATGGAAAGATATCTTTCATCTTATCAAGTTTGTTTATGTGAACCTACTTATAACCACCTATAGGCAAATTAGTGTCTCACCAATCTTACTACTAATTATAACTACCTATGGTCAAATTAGTATCATTGACATATGTCATTGTATCCTAGTTATAATCTCTTATGGTCAAACTAGGGGCAACACTTGTTTATCATGCATGGCCACATAACTTTGCCATCATTATTTTCATTTGACTGGCAATTTGCTAAATTTGAGAACATGTTGAGACCTAGTTGGTTTTTCCCCGCCTTTTGTGTGGATGGATTTACTATGACTTGAGGTCATTTTAGGACTATGTGGGTCATGCTCAATTCATGTTGAGGTCACCTCAGTCCCCCTTTCCAAATGCTCTCACCATTTTTTGAGCAACCTAAGCCAAATGTTCTCACCATTTTGTGAGCAAGTATCTTATCATTCTCTAATGAGTTAAGACACCTCAAAACTCCAAAAACATTCATAACATTTCAAAAAATCCAAAAAATATTTGTCCTGTCTAAGCCTAGTCATTTATCCTCAATCCAACCTACTAGGGCATTTTCATTGTTAAGATGCTTTATTTTGCTTTTGTTTTCAAGTTTTTTGTTTGTTTATTTATTTTAGGTTGTTTGTTTTTTTTGTTTTTTTTGTTTGTTTGTTTGTATGTTCGCTTACCTATTTGTTTGCTTTCATCATGGTTGCCTCAACTTAGTCTATATGTGTTCATTAGGTGATTCCTTACACACATTATTCTTAAGTCCATCCATATTCATCCATTAACA
Organism: Torreya grandis; assembly: GCA_037957365.1. Taxonomy (NCBI): domain Eukaryota; kingdom Viridiplantae; phylum Streptophyta; class Pinopsida; order Cupressales; family Taxaceae; genus Torreya; species Torreya grandis. Next base: position 948,579 of record JARHVA010006188.1, on the reverse strand, counting down.
TTGTCATCATGGTTTTTATCATTGGTGCATTATTTTTTGAGTGTTTATTGGATTGAGAATCAATCCTTATGCATATTTTAGCCAAGTCTTCATGGTGTTCTATCATGATGCCTACCATCACATGCTACAGCAAAAATAAGATTCAAGAAGGTTTACAATCAATGGAGCTGTAAATGTTTCTCCTTAGCACCTTGATAGATACTCCCATCCCACCCTTGATCAAATTAACTCATTTGACCATTCTAGTTGTATCATTGTTAATCAAGATGAGCATCTCCTCATTAGCAGGTACAACTAAATCATTCTAGTGATCAATCTTATTCTTCTATTCATCTATTTCATTACTTTACACCCACTCATCTTTAATATATATTCCAGGTTATATCCTTGAGTTATGCTTTATAATCAGCCCTAACTGGAGCACCATCAATTTTAGCCAATCCAAGTCATCTTCATGATTATAACCACCTATGGTAAAATCATTATTTTGACTTTTATTCCTAATTATAACTGCCTTTGGGTCAAATCAGCCTCCTTTTTACATCAATGTATGCAAGCATTTTCTCATTTGGATTAATCCCAACCATGGGTTAATTTTACCTTTCTTCTTATTTATTTTTGAGGGACCGTCCATCAACAAATGTGACGACCACTCCCTCAAGGGGGAATCATCATAGGTTTTCCAAAACCATTTAGAACTTTCTTATTTTTGGCATACATGCCATCTCTCATTCTTTGATAAGACATTGCTTTACTTATGGTTTGTAATATCTTCCTAAATAGGGCAAACTATAGACACTTAAAACTGGCCACTGATAACCTCCAATCAAGCTTTTGACCAATTTCTACCCAAAATGCACAATTTGGCTTAAAAACACAAACACACAAAATGATGTGAAACTAACGTATTCAAATGCCAATTTTAGATAGGGTATTTGTAAATGGGGAAATGTAATTTATGGGCTAGCTAACTTTGATCAGTTCATTTCGAGTCAAAATGTCAAATTTGCACCTACGTGCTTTGGACTGCTCTTTCCTATCAAATATTTTAAACAAGACTTATGACTTTGTTAATTGTTGTTGGCAAAATTATAAATGGGAATACACATCTAACATGGACTTCTAATTTAAATCTAGTCAAATTTAGGACCAATAACAAGGCATTCCGATCAATTTGGGTAATTTGTGCACAATGTGATTAATCATGCCTAAGAGCTAATTAACCTAAATCAAGGCCTAATAAAAAATTCCATGGAAACTTGTTGAATAATTTGTTTTGGAAATGAATATTAAATATTTGCATCATCAAGTGACTTCATTTCTTGGGAAGACATCCCTAGGCCATAAATGCCACAAATATCAAGATTCATGCCTCCCATGCCTCATCAATGTCTTTCATGATGCCCTCCATACCTCTTAATTTCCCCTTCTTCCAATGCCATGATGAGGATACTTACAAAATTAATTCTAAAAATTGAATTAATCCTCAACCACACATCTCAATCTTAAAATGGATGGTTGAGGTTTATTCTAATCAAATCCAAAAATCTATAAATAAGAAGTCTCACAACATCATTTCTAGAGCTTAATTTGTGCAAAGTTATTATGCAGGATTAGTTCCAAAAGCTTCATGTAACTAGTGTTTTAATGTCAAAATAATTCCAAGACAAGCCAAGCCACAAGCCAAAGGTGCCAAGGAGAAGAGGAGATAGCCAAGCCTCCTTTGATGAATACATAATGAGCACAAGCCAAGCAATCCACCATTACAAAGGCATTTAGAGCATCCAAGGAAGGTGAAGGAACTCTTGTATTTAATTCCTTGCTTTTTAGTTGTGTTTATCATTTGTGTTTTTTAAATAAGCTCTCCCTAGTGTCTGGGCCTAGAGATATTATGATATTAGTGTGTTTATTTCATCTTATTTTCATTTTGGAACTAACACCATACTAACCATCCTCTCTTGAGTCAAATTCCTAGATCACAAAGAGGACCCATTTAGTTAAGGCACAAATATGGGCACCCCTTGAAATTAATAGGGACTTTATGAGGTGAGTTTATATGGTTGGAAGTAAGTCAATTGGTTTTAGCCTTATTGATGAGTTGGTTTATATATTTGAACTATAGTTTCCCCCCATCTATAGTTTATTCACTTCTTTCTCAAACCATAGTTAGGTTATCAAATAGCATATAGATCAAATCAGATTTTTTTATGTGTATCTCTAAATCGAGCATCTCTACATATAGACTATCTCTATAACTGTATTGTAGGTTTGAACCCCCACCTAGCCCATATAATGTATGTAGGTTTCTATTTATGTATATAGAGTTTTTGTCATATAGTTCAAGTCACTAAAAATCACTAGATGGCCTAGATAGGGGTTGGGTGAGTTCAAGTTCAAGTTTACTAGATATGATTTGGCTCTCAGTCTATCTTTTGTATTTATCAAATAACTCTATGGAATGGCATGATGTTTGGGAGGGTGAGTTCCCATTATCTATTATCCAAGTGATTATACATATTACATATTCCATCTGATCAATAAATTCCTCATATATAGATAGGGTCATCCCTGATATGAGTGCTTACCTATAATATATCATATCATTATCCAAGTAATATAATATAACATATAACATTGGTACCATATATCTTTATAGATATGGGGTGTGTCGACCATATATAGTTCTCTCACAAGCCCAAGGGGAAGGGGGACAAATAGGGTGGGCCTCCATTATATTAAATAACCTATTAGCAATGTGTAGTGGTTGATCCATAATAAGTATTTTTGATCTTGCTATGTTGCTATCAGATCCCTCTAACCAAGTTAGAAAACACCCCCCACCCCCACATATTTAACTAGGGATAGAAACAATCTATATATAGAGGGGCACTCCCTAAATAATAGATATAGCTCCAAGATATTTTCATCTATCAGAGTTTTTTTCCTTCACAAACATCTAATCTAGCTCATGCAAGGGTTGCACTAGTCTTGAAATGTTATGTATAGTAAGTTATTGAGGCACAAGTCACCATTGTGAGCTTGGTAAAGAATATCAAAACATTAAGTGTCATATCTGAGTATGTCAGCATAATTTCATAGGGTGGGACTCTCATCCATTCAAATATAAACGATGAGATGCACCATATATAGATGGGGTAGGCCTCTATTCAGTTATAGTTGATGAGCCATAGCTTTGTTTAGTCAGTAATCCAAAATCCTAATATTATAGTCCGAACATGGAATTATATGATAGATTATAAGGCATTCATAAAATGATGTTGATGAGAGGTTCAACATAACAAACATCACATCTAAATTCTATGGATATATAAATTCCCACCATGTTTGTGTTTGAATCTCATCAAGGTCTGACACATACAGTTGTGCCATCAACTTGAGCTAATCCAAGGATATAAGAAATACCATCCCATTAACTTTATTTGATTTAGGGAAGTATGGAATAAAACATCACAAATGGATGAATGACATATATCTATATAAATGGAGTGTGTCTATATAAATATAGGGTCAATGTATGGGGATAGGATTACTGACTAGACTATAGATAAGGTCCCCATAACCCCTATGAATTTCTAAATCAAATAATAAATTTATTGCCTCATATAAAAATTTTCCATCTAAAAATTCCTTGAGGCTCGACATGAGTACATAATTTCTATATTTTATCCCTATTACAAAAATATAGATTAGAGTAGGTCATTATTGCCCCTATCTTAGCTTAGATCATCTTAAATAACTAGGATAAAATGGAGTAAGACAGGAAAGGGTTACCCAATTGGAGATCCATATATCAAGGGCCCCTATTTAGACCCCATATAAACCCTTATCTATATATGATAGAAACAAATGATCTAATATAATTTAATTCTCTCTCATTAGACTATACCTTAGTATAACATCCTTCTATCTGAGTCCATAGTCTATCATCCTTCTATCTGATCAGAACATCTAGTCAACATTACTCATTAACTAGGCTAGTCAAAAGGTTTATAAGTTGGTCAAAGTCATTTTCTCTCTATTTCTAGTGTATCCCAACTATTTTTTTGACCTCTCACTCCTTAGGGGGTATTCATACCATATATATAGGGTGTTGACTATAGATATGGCATTCACTTGATTCAATACATCCAATAATCTAGGTTGATGATTGCCTATATATAGGGGTAGTGATAGTTGTAGATGTTGAAAACATTTTAAATTTATAGGGGCATTATGATATATAAAATTACCCAATGACATACTAGAGATATTTGGGGAATGAGCCTATATATTTTTTGAATTAAACTAGTTTAATTTACACTCAACCTAACCTTTCTCTCTTTACCTTTGTCTAGTTCCCCTAGTTCAATCTTAACTACCATCTAATGGCCAATAACCAATATTGAAATAAATTATTGTAAGTCACCATCACCATATATAATTGTTGAATCACAAGTTTCATTACCATTACCATATATAAATATGATAGGGGACCCTTAGGATAGGACTACAACATCATCCCTGACATGTTGGCAAGAATATTGATGGAATGATAATGAAATTATATTTCACTATTCAAGAATAACAAGAGAAAAAATTACAATTTATAAGCCAAAGTGTTTATTCACATCACATTCCCAAAATGACCTTTCCTATTCCTACAGCAATGGAGAACTTATTGAATGAGACAAAAGCATGACACCTAAGTTAAATACTTAGGATTAATAACAAATATGTATAATATTATTACATCTCCCACATAATCTTCAAGGGTCTTTTTCAAACCAAGAATTCCTCTAATATTTTCATTTTTTTCTCATCTAAGCACTTTTGTCAGGATGTCTATTGGTTGCTCTATTGTAGGGAAATATTACAACTTGACACTACCATATTTCACATAGTGTCAAATCATATGAAATTTGGTATCGATATGCTTGATTCAGTCATGAAATTCTGGATTCTTTACCATATATATTGCATAAGTTTTTTCAACCATGAGAGGTGTTGACAAAACTTGTTTCTCCTACAAATTTAAAAGAACCCTTCTGAGCCAGAAGATCTCTCTAGTTGCCTCTAAAGTGGCCATATATTTTGCTTCTAATGAATAAATTACAAGCATTGATTACTTATTGGATTTACAATCGATAAATGTTTTTCCCAAATTAATAAAAAAACCTATATTGGACTTTCCATCTTCATGATCACCATCATAGTCAAAATCTAAATATCTAACCAATTTGAAGTCTCCTACCTAGATTATTTGTGCCCAAATTTATGTGTTCTTTTGAGATATCTGAGGACCCTTTTTTTTCTACCCAATGATTATCCCTAGGTTTTTGCATGAATCTTGAGAGGACACTAAAAACAAATGATATATCTAGTCTAGTCGTGGTCACATAAAACAAACTTCCAATGAGTTATTTGTATTTAATGGCATCAACCAAATATGTTGAATCTTTAGATGTCAACTTGAGATTTTATTCAATGGGTATGTTGAGAGGCTTATAATATTCCATTATAAACTTACTCAAAATGTCACCAATGTATTTTTGTTGAGTGATGAATAAATACTTTGGTTTTTGAATTAATTCAATACCTAAATAGTAAAGAAGATTACCCAAATTAGTCATTTCAAAAAAAATCATCAACTCTAATTTGAACTTTGTAGTGTATCATTCATTGTTCCCTATGATGAAAAATCATCAACATACACCACCACAAATACAATTATTTTGTCAACTATTTTGATGAAAAGAGTTACATCTTCAAACTCAAAATGTTTAAATTTCATGTTTATAAGGTGATCAGTTTGTTTTTCATACCATGCTTGATGGGTTTGTTTCAAACCATATAGTGATTTTTCTATTTTGCACACCTTATGCACTTGTCCATTTTACAAAACCTTCAGGTTATGTTATGTACATTTTTTCTTTGAGGTTTCCATTTACAAATGTAGTTTTTACATCCATTTGGTGAGCTTTCCATCCATTTTGAGCTTCTAGAGCCAACATGGTTAAAATGGTAGTCCATTTTGTTATAGGTGTAAAGGTTTCATTGTCATCAATTCCTTATTTTTTAGCATATCCCTTTGTGACAAGCCTTATTTTATGCTTATTAAGTGATCCATCATCCTTGTATTTGTTTTGGTATACCCACTTACAGCCAATAAGTTTGCAACCATATGGAGGATCAACTAATTTCCAAGTCCCATTTTTTACCAATGCACTATACTCATCTTTCATTACTTTTCTCCAAGATTCAAGCTTCTCAACTTGTTTGAAAGATGTTGGTTTTGAATCACACGTAACATTGAGTTCTTCTTTTGGAGAATCATTCAAGATGAGATTTTTATTCTTATCTTGAATTTATTTGAGGGACTTGTCTGATTTTGATGTGGTTGCATGTGCACTTCTAATGCCTTTTTCCCCAATTTCATTAGGTTTCACATCTTTCAATTTTTGAGTGGCCCACTTAGGCATCTATTTCTATGTTTTAGGTGTTTCAAGTTCATCCTCTAAAATTCCATCATTTTCTACCCTTTGTTTTGGTGGCCCCTATTCATTATTTGATCAAGTTTCACTTTATCCTTCAAGAGTAATTTTAATCTCGTGTATAAGAGACAATAGATAATCAATAGATTCCCAATTGTGTGTCCCCTAATCATTGTTTGGAACATCTAAATGACTCTCTCTATAGAAATCAAACTTTGCATACCTGTCAAGTTGACTTGGTTGTCAATCAATGTGTTATTTGTCCTTTACAGTCTCATAAAAGATAAATTCTCTTAAAATAAGAAACTCATTCTCTTTCTCATCATATAGCCTATATACCTTGGAGGATTTAGAATATGCCAAGTGGATGCATTTTTAGCTCCTGTGGTCCAACTAATTTTTCTTCTCCTTTGGAATCAAAGTGTAACAAGTGGATCCAAAAATCTAAAGACTTCATACTAAAGGAAGATGACCACAACACATCTCATATGGAGTCTTAGATTCAATATTTGTTGATGGTGATTTTTTGTAGAGGTATATTTTTATTTTAGCTATTTAGGCCCAAAAACATAGATTCACCCCTTTAAATTACAATATAACACAAACCATATTCATCATAGTTTTGTTCATCCTTTTACAACTACATTTTTTTTAAGAGTGTGAGGAACTATGAGATGGTGTTTGATCCCATTGTACTCAAGATAGTGTTAGGATCCATGCTCCATAAGAGCACACTTGATTACCTTTGTATAAGCAACTAAACATGGAATTTAACCAGAAGTAATATGTAACTAGAACTCAAAAACAGCACAGAATATGAGAGACAATACAAACTTGTATTAACACTCTTCCAGAAGGAAATACAATGAAGAAATCACACTCTTCCCACACCTCTTGGGCATACAGTAATTCTCCCTCAAGAGTTCTCTCTCTTAATTACAAACACAATCAACTCAATACCGAGTTGTTGTTTCCACTAGTAAGTGACAATCAACTCAACCATTTTTGCCTACTTCCAGTCCACCAAGTACTCCAAGTAGATCTCCCTGATCTTGCTCCTTGTTGTGTTATAGATCTCCTTGATCTTGCTACCCCACAGATCTCCTTTGACCTTGCACACACACACTTGCCGATAAACTAACCTTACTTACCATGTAGATCTCCCCTGATCTTGCTACCTATAGATCAACTGATCTTACACTTGGAAGAACCCTTGTCCTTGTCCTTGACAAGTCCTTTTGATCCTTCAATTACAATATAGCCCCATGGGTCTATTAAATAGATCCCAAACCAAACAATAATTAGAAACACATACTCAAGACTTAAATTAGTCTTTACATGCAAACACTCGAACCTCCTAAAATCAAACAAAATTGATTCTGGAAATGCATGCAAATGCATGCACACACACAGGTGACCGATATCAGTTCTTGTCTATCTAGAGATGACCGACATTGGCTGATCCCTGATCGATGTCGGTAGCTTCTGGTCTACCCCTGATCAATGTTGATTGGCCTAACCAATGTCAGTTACTGTGACACTCAACAACCTCCATGTTTGCATCAGTGAAGCTTTTAGCTCCATAACCTAACAATCTCCTACTTGGAGATAAACAACTACATCTGTACCTATACCTGTACATCCTCTAATTATGTTTCCTAGCTTGTATCCCTCTTCAAGTTTAATCTTGAAGACCAACCACCACAGTGAACACATATCCTGTGGTGTTTCTCCTATCATCCAAGTAACCTGCCATATCTAAATCTACATACCCATGTAGAGAAGTGCTTGACCCTACATAGCATAAATATCTACTACTGGTCCCTCTCAGATACCTGAGAATCCACTAAATTATTTTCCAGTGCTCCTTTCTTAGATTGGCCATAAACTTGCTGACAACTCCCACTGCTTGGGCAATATCAAGTCTAGTACTCATGTACTCAACCTCATCATGTGATTTAGGACACTGTTCTGTGAACTGTCCAACCATAGGTGTGCTAACCAGTTCTACATCCTGCATATTGAACCTCTCCACTACCTTATTCACATAATCCTCTAGAGACAAAATTAGCCTGTGATCTTCCCTGTCTCTAGAAATACTCATGCCAAGGATTTTTGCTCTTGAATCCTTCCTAGCACATGTCTGAGCTACTTTTACCTTTAGCTCAGTAGAACCTTGCATGTGTGACCCTGCAACAAGCATATACACTACATACATTAACAAGATAATGTTACAACCATTATCCAACCTGGTAAACTAAACATAGTGATTACATTGACATTGACTAAAGCCATGCTTTATCATAAACCTGTCAAACCTGTACCACTATCCTGGAGCTTGCTCAAGACCATATAACCTGGCCTTCTATCTCACCTATCCATTCTCTCCTTTCTTTAACCTATAAATCCATTCATCTTTTAGTGCTTTCTTTTCGGCTGGCAACTCTACCAAATCTCCCATTTGGTTCTCTCCCAAGGAATCAATTTCCTCATTCATGCCATGCTCCCACTGTTTCTTGGATTCTACTTGCATTGCCTCTTCAAAACTTCTTGGTTCTTGACCATCAGTGAGCAATAAGTAGTGTAAAGAAGGGGAATAATGAATTTAAGGCTTACTTACCCTATCAGTCCTCCACATGGGCATTTGAGACTCCTTGATAGCTTGCTGTCCACCCAAATTTCATTCTAACAGTGACCAATCTCAGTCATATCTCAGTCTACACCTGACCGATATCAATTCCATGTGACCAACCTAATTGTTGACGTCAGTTCCCTAAACCAATGTTGATGTCCACCTGATCATCGATGTCGGTACTCTGATCAACGTCGGTGTCCACCTACCTGACATCACTAACTTTGGTATGCACATGACCAACATCAGTTCCTACCTGTTTGACATCGGTTCTCACCTGACCAACATCGGTAACTGTGTTTTCCTATGAGTGATGAATTTTACTCACGAGCTCACTTTGGATCATAACCTTGTCTAAATTTCCCTGCTCAGAATTATTCAGCCCCTTGAGCTGATCTCTATCCATCATCTTCTCCTTTAAAACTAAGGCTTTCCAGTTCTTAAGTTTGTCAAAGACATCATATTTCCTCTTAAGAACATGCATTCCCTTCTCACTCATGTGACCAAGCCTACAGAGCCACATCTTTGCATCTACATCTAAAGTAGATAAAATAGAAGGAAAATCAGTAATACAAGTAGATAGATAAAGAGTACCTACTTTCTTACCTCTTGCTAATACAAGTGCACCCTTGGAAAATTTCCAAGATCCCACTGTGAGAGTAACTGTACAACCCTCATCACCCAACTTTCCTATAGAAATTAGACTCCTCTTCAAGACTGGGACATGCATGACATCCTTCAACACCCATGTGTTGCCCATCTATAATTTCAGCCGCACTTCCCCTTTGCCAACAATTTGACAAGGCTCACCAACCCCTAAATAAATCTTTCCAAAGTCTCCATGGACATAATCATGGAAAAATACTCTATTTGGGGTTGCATAGAAAGAGGCAATAGAATCTAAAACCCAAGATTATACTTTATCCAAGGAACATATAAGAGCATCCCCTGTAACAATACCTGCAACATCTGCTTCTTTATTTCCTTCATGTTGATCTTCTACCAACCAACAATATTTCTTTGCATGCCCTTTCTTTCCACAATTCCATAATTGATAATTCTTGCCATTGAATTTCTCCATTTTTAGCTTACTTTCTTTTGCTATTGATTTACTCCCACTCAAACAAAAACCCCTGTGAGTGACCTGTAATCAACAAACACTAACTTGCTCCGAACCAAGCTCTGATACCAAGCTCTGATGAACCTGCTCTAATACTAATTGTTAATGGTATCACTTGGTGATCCTAGCTCTGATACCAATTTTCAGTGGTATCACTTGGTGATCCTAGCTCTGATACCAATTGTTAAGATCCATGCTCTATAAGAGCACACTTGATTACCTTTATATAAGCAACTAAACATGAAATTAAATTAGAAGTAATATGTAACTAGAACTCAGAAACAACATAGAATATGAGAGACAATACAAACTTGTATTAACACTCTTCCAAAAGGAAATATAATGAAGAAATCACACTCTTCCCACACCTCTTGGGCGTACAGTAATTCTCCCTTAAGATTGTTCTCTCTCAATTACAAACACAATCAACTCAATACCGAGTTGTTTTTTCCACCAGTAAGTGGCAATCAACTCAACCATTGTTGCCTACTTCTAGTCCACCAAGTACTCCAAGTAGATCTCCCTGATCTTGTTCCTTGTTGTGTTGCAGATCTCTTTGATCTTGCTACCCCACCGATCTCCTTTGACCTTACACACACACACCTACAGATCAACTGACCTTACTTACCATGTAGATCTCCCCTGATTTTTCTACCTATAGATCAACTAATCTTACACTTGGAAGAACCCTTATCCTTGTCCTTGACAAGTCCTTTTGATCCTTTAATTACAGTACAACCCCATGGGTCTATTAAATAGATCCCAAATCAAACAATAATTAGAAACACATACTCAAGACTTAAATTAGTCTTTACATGCAAACACTCGGACCTCCTAAAATCAGACAAGTCTAATTTTGGAAATGCATGCAAACGTATGCACACACACATGTGACTGACGTCAGCTAATCTCTGACTAATGTCTACAGCTTTTGGTCTACCCCTGACCGACGTCGGTTGGCCTAACTGACGTTAGTTACTGTGACACTCAGCAACCTCCATGTTTGCATTAGTGAAGCTTTTAGCTCCACAACCTAACAGATAGGATTCAAACTTATTTGAATTGTATTCACTATAATTATCTATCCTAAGTGTTTTAATTTGGGTTTGAACTTCATTTTTAATCATGGTTTAAATTTTTTGTAAAGTCGTAAAGGCTTCTAGTTTTTTATTTAGAAATTATATCCAAGTCATCCTACTATAATGATCAATGAACAACATGAAGTACCTATGACCAATAGTGGAGAGGATTGGAAGAGAACACAAGTCCAAGTGAACCAATTGAAATTTTCTACCAGCTTTCCATTTTGACTTTAAGAATGGTTCTTTTACATGTTTAGCCAAGATGCAAGCTTCACATTTTTCATCTAATTTTATGGGAAATGCAAGCATTCTAAAAACACCATTATTTTTCAACACACAAATGATGTTATAGTGACTATGCTCAAATCTAGCATGCCAAAACATGTTTGAAAACATTTTATCTTTCACGAGATGAGAATAATTCCTTGAATTTGATGATGTACCCCTGAGTTTGAGTAGTTTCCCTTACTCATATCCAATCAATATGACTGCATTATCACTTTTTCTCCTTATAATGGCATCACCATTATCCAATAGGATAGAATGGCCTTATTTTCTAATAAGCACTATGGACAACAAGTTTCATTTTAATTGAGGAAATTAGAGAATGTTTTAAAGTTTGAAATTTTGAAGCCTTAGACACTTGAGTTGTATTGTACCTTTTCCTTATGGTTACAAACTTGATCTATGTAGGAGGTATATTGAACCATAACTCTCTTCACTAAACTCCTCAAAGAATTATTTTAATAAAGTCATATGTAGAGTGGAACCAGTTCAAGAACCTAAGCATCAAACCTTGAAGAACTATCTGAGACATTTTTTGCTTCATCATCTATACTGGAAAACACATTCACCGATAAATTGGGTAAAATTTGACTCTTTTATTTTCTTATATTTTTCCTCTTTCTTCTTATAGTATGCTTCAATATTCTCCTATGGAATTATACATTCATGAGTCTCATGGCTTCCTTTTTTATCACACTGCTCGCATTAGAGGTTTTATTTATCATTCTATTTTTGACCACCTTAATTTTGATTTTTGTCACCATTTCCCTTATACTTCTTCTTATACTTATTATTGCCTTCATTTTTGAAAGACATGGCCTTATTGGAAGTTTTGAAAGATTTTTTTAGATATAACACACACTTTCTCCTATTATGGACTTGATATTTCTTCCAAGGGCCTTTTCTCTTTTTGTCATTTTTTCAACCAATTGATCAAATGTGAGAGTATTCAACTAATTACTTGCTTGTAGAGACTCCAAGTGTATGAAATCAAAAATGCATTATGTCTATAAATCAATCCTGACTTGGAGAAGATAGAGCATACCTACACTTCTAATTTGGAATACATTTTTTAATCAAGAGCATGACCAATATTGGGATCCACTAGACCTAATTAGGGGATCACTTGTCATAACATATCATGATAGGAAAGGTTTCAAATCCTAAAGTCTAACACAATCACTTAACAACCCTAAAAGAGTCCTAGGTTTAATATTTTACCTATGTCTAATAAATAAGAAAGTAAATATAATCTAGTGCACACCAAAGCTTGTGGCATAAAGTGGGGTTAGAAACAAAACAAACAACTAAAATAAACATGTATAGAAGACATATACTCATGTCAATGTATACAAAATCCTAATGCATGAGAATAGAATCACAACTGCATTATCTATGTACTCTTACAAAGGAGAAATAAATTTTGGAATACTTACCATTGAAGATGAACCCATCGAGCCTCAATCTCTCCCTTGGCCAAAGTGCATCAAAAGAGATTATTGTGGTATGTAAGGATAACAAATACAAATTAGCTCCAAGTTACACAACCTATCTATGCATCTAAAAGACTTCTCCACAAGATAAGATATGTATCTCCAAAGAAATTATGGAACCCTAAGCTTTATTCCTCAAGTAGAATGGTCAATAAGTAGATGTTCCTTCACACTTATTCTTCTTCACTTGTATTCTTATAAATTGTTGGAAATTAAATTGTATATATAGGTAGATCTTGCCTTAAATCCTCCTAGAAATGTTGGTTGTACAGGGTTATCCATGGTCGACCCAATACGTTTTCAAAGATAGTTCACTAGGTCTGAGCTAGGTTAGCCAAAAAGCTAATAAACCTAAAAAGTGAAAAATACTCCTAAAATATACAAGGTCGGCCATGATCGACCTAGTATAATTGAGTGTCCAAAAGGGAATTAAGGCAAGAAAAGTAGGATAAATCAGGACAAATGACTAGAATGGGTAAGGCTACGATGAATAAGCTTAGGGTTAATATTTTTTAGGAAACAAGTGTGTGGATGACAAGTGGCAAAAGGGACAACAATCTTACAAAGCACTAATGGTCTGTCCACCCCTTTCTCAATGCACCTCTTAGGGCATGCACTTAGAGAGATTGAGACTCAATAGGTTCCTATAAAATACAAAGTGTCAGTAATCAATAAAAGTGTGAAAATATTATTTGTATACATATTCCCCACTCGAAGCTCATCATGTGTCACATAAGTGCAACATGGGATGGTGCTTCAAGATAGAACATGATAACACACAATGTTGATGCTAAGTAAAGTGTAGTAAGTATAAAATAAGATAAATGAAAGGATAGAATTGAAAAACACATACCTTTACTTACCTTAGTGTTGTAGATAAAGAGGTAGACTACAAGAGGAATGTGAAGGCATCCAATGTGAAGAACACTAAGCAAACCTGTAGAAGTTAGTGCAAAAATAGCCAAAAATAAAAAAAAAATGGAAAATAGGCATATTATTATGGAAAAGAATCTCTATGTCATCATGAATCCAATGTATTTTATAATTTTGAAAATAGATGATCAAAAATAAAGATATAGACAAAATAAGGAATTTTTTAGGATAATAATTGAAGAATTTAAAATTTGAAGTGTTTAAAATAGGGGAAAAGACAAGTCATTTGTTATTTTGACTTGTGAAGGGGGAAAAAAAGAGCTCTAGAGATCAAATGAGCTAGGATGGCAAGGAGATGATAGGCTACATAGGGAGAGGCTCCAGAGGAAGTAACGGGTGAACTACAGGTATGCAACTATGAATCTCAAACTAGTTTTTGAAATTTGTATTGAATTAAATGAATTTTTAGTAATTTTGAATTTTAAGCATTTTTAGATGTTAAAGTGGAAAAAAATTAGATTCTAGGGGTAGAAAATAGCAAGATAAGATACGGGTTTAGAGGAATTAGGAAGAAAGTGAGAAAAATACACTTTTTTAGGAAAATGTAAAGGGTTGGTAGGAAGAATGAAATGGATTAACCCAGTTGACCCAGTACTTTGAAACTGGGTAGAATCCATAGTGCTGACCCAATAGGTATGGGTCAACCCTATACATTTTGCAAGCTACTAATCTAATGCAGTTTGCCAACTAATTTGCAAGGTCTAAAATGATAATGTAGCACTAAGAAGGAAAAAATAAGAGGGTTAACTTAGATTTTGGAGTCAACCAAGGCAAAAATAGAGAAATTTTGGTCAAACTAGTTTGACCAAAGAACCAAAATAAGCATGGAAAAGCATGCAAAAGGTTGAAAGAGGACTATAATGGCCTAAAATGACCAAAGGAGGGAAAGAAGTACTGAGTAGGCTAAAAATAGGGTAAAGTGAAAAAAATGAATATGTTTAAAATCAATTAGGCTTGTTTTTTATTAAAAATTATAAAAATGTATCGTGACTATACATGACATGAAGGAATTGATACATCCTTTGTTGTTTCTTGGTTGTAGAGACGATGGAGGTTCTAGAGATTAGGGTATGTGTCTTAGTTACCAATTTTATTAGATCAATTTTTAGATAGAGATAGGGTTATACTAGTATCCATAGGTCTAGGAAGCATAGTTGATATGTGTAGGATCCCTATGAATTCAAATCTATTAATCATGTTCCTCGGTTATTGGGAATGACTGAATAACAATTTTAGATGGGAGGTTTATGGGGATGTGATAGAGGTGTCCATCACACTAGAGGATGTCCATGCCATCCTTAGTCTCCCTAAAGTAAGAGCACTGGTGACCATAGGGATACTAGATAACATAGAGGAGAAGAGAGCCTTAGCCATGTGGGATACAAGCTTAGAGATAATTTTAGGAGGATAGAGAGTTAGTATGGACAATGTATATACATCACATATTATAGATATTTTGAAGACATGATAGGGCTTGTGACATAGTGGGTATTATGTCACAAGTTGGACGGCAAGGTAACACTATTTGTGGTAGCCTTAAGCAAGATGATGATAGAGGATTGAGTTATATATAATCTAGAATTTGTCATTTAGGTCTATCTCATACATGATCTATATGAGATGCTAGTAAGAGTGTAAAATACCATGAGATTGATCATATTTCTGATAGCTTGAATTTATGAGAGGTTTCTTATGTATCGGTTCGCTAGGTTACCTAATGCGGTCGATGATAAATTACCTCAAGTATGGAGATGGAGAGAGGACCAGGTAGCACAGGTTGTTCCCCACATGCTAGTGATGTAGTTAGTGAGATGTACAAACATAGTGTGATAGTCATATAGAGACATAGAGACTACATGGGTGAGTTGGCACATAGTTACACCAATGATAGTGAGGATAAAAGTTATTAGACACTACATGTGGTAAATAGAGCCACATTTAGTGGTATAGGTGATAGGATAGATGGGCCTAACTCATTCAATGACACTGATACTAATTCCCAAGTAGTGGGATCAGCATGTGAGGGATCCATAAGGGAGGAAAGGACTAAGACCATAAATAGTGAGATTAATACTAAAACCATAGTGTGAGCAACCATGGACTGGTCAAGCATGATGGGGAGTAGAGTAGGAGGATATTGAGGTCGAAGTAGAGATACCAAATGTACCACTACCAATTCTATATCAAGAGGAGTTATGACCACCAAGGACATGATGGTGATAGAGTTATTAGGAGATAGCAGAGATCGATGTCATCCCTGATGAGCTAGTAGAGGAGCAAGAGGAGAGATGAATGATAGAGAGATCACTCAAGCATAGGCTAAGATAGACATGAACCATGATAGAGGGATTTGAGTTGAGGAGGAAGCCTACAAAGGAGGTACTAGGAAGCCACATAGATGGGGATATTTTACTAGGTAGTCATGCAGATGGTGAGATTATAGTGGTTAAAACATAGACATGTATAAATATGGTTAAATTATTGCTTTAAGTTGTTGTTTGGAAGTAGAGATAGATAGATATTTTGAGATATAATAGTGATCTAATATCCATATAGTGTGGTTTTATAGGCATATCTAAGGATGCTAAGGAAAGATGGGGGTCTCTAGTGAAGGGAACACTCCATGACATCCTAGATGAGACTATACAGCCATATGACCCTACTGCATTAGAGGATCCCAATGTACCATCTATTGTAGCTCAAGTGAGATACTTTAGACTAGTTGGGAAGGCAATGAGATAGTTATGGGTGTAGAGAGAGAGGATACAACCATTAATATATATGGGTGCAGGGAATCTATGGGCATGGTAGGCCCTAGCTAAGGAGAGAGTTGTGCATCTAGCCATAGTGGTGCAAATGACAAAGATCCTAACCTATTTGTTGTAGTCATAGGTGCAGGTGGTGCACCTATAGGGATAAGTATATGGATTGAGATCTTGGACATCCTCCTTATAGTGTACTATTTAGAGGAGTTAGATTAAGGCCTCAATAGGTAGTATGGCTAGGCCATGAGATAGATAGGATGGGACCCAACCATAGAGTTGGAGCATTATATATGGTTGTATTTGTTGTATCAAACTTATTATATATATATATATATATATATATATATATATATATATATATATATATGTGGATGATTTGGACATAGTGTTGTTGGTTGAGTATGTTATCATTATTGTTTATTATGGATGCTTATTATGGTTGTGGATGTGGATGCTTTGGATATATTTATTTATAGCACATGTATTTGAGCTTTGTTGTATATGCTATAGGAAATATATGAGATGTGGTTTCTTTTCTAGCATTATGAAAAACACATGCATGGTTAAAAATAAACAAGCAAAAATGACTTGGTAAAATATAATCAATCAAAAATGAACTACACACTATTTCAAGTTGGAAAATATGTAATAACAAGGAAATGACTAAGTATAAAGAACCAAGGGATGGTAAAGCAAAATGGTAAAAGGAAATTTGTTTTTAAACCAAAGTAAAAGTTTTTTGTACCAAATTAAAACAAGTAAAATCATACTAATTCACATTAAGAAGTATGAAAACAATGTAATAAAATGGAATGTATGTAAAAGGGCACAAATGATATAAAAAAAAATAATTAAGTTAATCAATCACACTAAATCATGCTGGGAAGTATGAAAGAAAAACAAAATTGCAAAAGATTGGTCTTAAATTTATCACACTAATTAAAGCTAGGAAGTATGAAAAATTCAAAAAATGGTTGTATTCTTACATGCACTCAAAAAACACAAAGATAAAAGTGAAAGAGAAATGAATTAATCATAAAACACACTAAATCAAGCTGGGAAACATTTCAATGACATGTAGCTTCATAATCAATTGAATCTTATCTCATATTTGACACATGTAATTTTGGATTGTGACTTGGGTATTGGAAAATTTTGTGAGGATGGTCAGGTCATATCTATGGTCTTACAATTCAACTCACAAAGAGAACACCACTAGGGTGGAATAATCAGTAAAAATTAGGTAAACAATGATGTGGGTAATAGGAAGGAAAATATGGTAATTTGTGAGGATGGTTGGATTCTATCCATAGTCTTATAATGCAACTCAAAAATGAAATCCCAAGGGGAGTGGTCAATATATAAAAAAATATTTCTCAAGAGAAAATATAAGGGGTATATGGATTAAAAAAGGGAATGTAAAAATAAAGACTTAGGAATCTTATGAGAATACCTTAGGAGACAAGAAACATACTAAGGACATGAGAAGACACTAAGTGACTACTGGTCATCTATGTATAAAGGAAACATGTTCGCTATAGACACAAAGCTTTATAGGTAGATAAGCATGCTACTAATATCAACTCATGAAGGTAGATTGGTACAATAAAAATTAAGATATACCTACCTTATCATAACATGTTCCCCATTCTTTAGGACCCCTTACAGAGCCATTTGTTTACTACAAATATTAGATACCTACATGAGAAATTAGGTAACACTAAAAGATTTTTTTATTTTCCTTTTCTAATCTACTATCCTACCACACCACAAAGGACCTTGGATCTATCATGAGTCCAACTTTGCATTTTGAGCTTCAACTAGAAGAAAGAGATGTGCTTTGAATCATGTCTTTTAGTCTGATTTAACTTTTAAGAATATTTAGAATATTTTTTCCTTTGAATATCATTACCTTTTATTTAAATGAATTGGATTTTAACTTTATTTTAAAAGATTTTTAATATTCCTCCTCCATATACATTTGGAATGACAAATCATGAGATATATAGTGATACACATGAATGAATTGTAGGCTAGGGCTAAAGGAAACTAAGTAACCCAAGATAGAGACTGACTAGGACACATAGGCTTGAAAATGAACTAGCATGTGATCTCAAGTCTCAACCGTGTATATATTTAGTTTGAAAAAAAGGAATAAGGGGAAAAGGAGATCCAAAAAGTGGATCTATGTAAGGAGATAGTAATGATTGGGATTGTTTTACTAACTGATCACATGGTAAAAGGGAGATAATGACCAAAGGGAACAGGGTTGGTATAACCAAGTCACAATGACAATTATATGTGAAAAATAGAGATAAGAAAACAAACAATCATGAAGAGGAAAGAAAAAGAGTTTTGAGAAAAACTCAAGCAAGAGAGAGAAAGTAATGATAAATAAAGATAATCATATGTGAAATATAAATGATAAGATAAGCAAGATATAGTATAACAAATAAGATCACCATATATGATAAGGAAAAATTGGACACAGTGTCAAAATATACAATAGATAAATATAGATAAGATTGGATCACATGTCTAAACCAAATGAAAATGTGAAATCACCATGCATATTCTCATAAATACTAATAAATCTATCCACACACATTATCCAAGACATTGGATAAATCTCTATGAAGATAGAGATGAATTGTTACTAATGTCTCATCAATATTTAATGAATAATGGGAAAATACATCTCTTATAATATCCTCTATAGAAAAATTAGGCATGTTCTAAGGATCATGTATAAGAGGCAAATTAGGCAAAGGATGGTCAAGACAATGCATGGGAGTAGGCTCTATGGGAGATACAAGAATCACTGGTGGAGAAGGATCCATAGGTTAGGGAAGGTCCACAAGTGAATGAATCATGTGTGGAGGCATAAAAGGAGATGAAGGGACCATAGGAAGTGGAACCATGGGATAATATGGGGGAGCCTTCTTATGGGGATGACCTATGAGAGGAGTGGTAGAAGGTTTGGGAATGGATATAAGGTGATCCTTAAGATATTAGTGAAGGATGCAGAAATAATTGGTATGATAGGTGCCACATAAATTCCATAGATAATATACCTCACCATATTTGGGTAGATATTTAGGAAGTACCTTCGGGGGAGGTATAAATTTGTTTGATGATGGGGAAGAAGGATGTAATGTATCAATATATTATCATAATTTGTGACAGTGGGTATAAAAATGGTTATCTATCCTATGAAATAAAAACATATGCCTATGAGTGGTTTTAGTAGAGTCACTCATGGAAGGAGGTATAATAGGAGTGGAAGAAATCGAAGAACACTCATCGGCCCATTTTGTGGGTAGAGGAGCCATATTAAGCAAAGGGATAAAACCATCACCAAATGAGGATGATGATGATGATGAAGGAATGGAACTAGGGTCAATGAAAGGAGTAATAGCATCATAAATAGGGGTAGGCTCATCCATAGTATGAGAAAAAATAGGCTTGATTATAGTGGGCTCTACTAAGGGAGGAGTGGGATATATAAAAGGTCTAAGGTGAGTTATACTAACCTTAGGGATAAACTAGGTATGAGGGTCAGGGTACCTAGTAAAATGGTAAGGCCTAGTCATAACATGATATATGATCATATTCCTATGTGGATCCTCAAAAACTAAAGGTGTCAATGCCATTTGTACCCTATGACAAAGGGTAAAAATACAAAAATCAAGAACTATAAGTGATGGAAAATGATGAGATACATGAAAAGACTCGAGTAAAGAATAATGATAATGAATAATCTTAGCTTCTAAGGCCTATAAAAGACCACCTAAAAATGGATCATCTAAGGAATAGACATCATCATAATCTAGGGTGTGAAGTTTAATGACACAAGTAGAAATGACCTTGTCATCTGAGGAAGTATAGTAAATAAATTGTCTAGTCTTGGTCAAGACTATAGGAATGTCATCATAAGGAGGTTTGCGAGAGAAAGGTTGTAAATAAGTAGGAAGCTATGAGATGAGATGAGGTAAGAGATCAAAATTTTTGATCTTAATGTGAATCTCATCAGGGCCATCATCATCAAAATCTAAGAAGTTGGGAGGAATGTTACCAATGAGCTCAAGATGCCCATTATAAACTCGGGTTGAATTAAAGAGAAAGTTGAGATGTTGAGACTCATGAAATGGAATGCTTAAAAAGACTCAAGAGTAGGAATCTTGAAGACACCATGATCTTGGAATTATTTAAAATTTCAAGGGTTAGTGTCACCTTGAATCCTGTAAATGGCTCCATTATGAGGGAATTAAATGTGTTGGTAGGTGGAAGAAGTAATAGCTCTCATGAGGTGAGTCTAGGGCCTACCAAGTAAGATGTTATAAGAAATGAGGAATTCAAAGATCATCAAAGATCATCACCTTTACATGGATGATTATAGGTGGGATAGTAATGGGAAGCCACATGTAACCTAGAAGAGTCATTTGCCTTCTATTATATCCTTGGTAGGTGTTACATGTAGACTTTAGATTGCATTCTAAATACCTAAGATTTTTTAATGAAATTGAGAGAAGTGATGCAAGTGTTAAAACCCTCATCAATAAAAGAATTATTAACTTGCATATCACCTATTTGGATGCTAATTAATAAAGGAGGATCATCTTCATGAAGCATAATCTTATCAAGAATCATAAAATCTATGTAAAATTTTAAGGAAAGAGAAGTGTCTATAATTTCATCAACATTGATAGACATCTCTTCACATTGTTGTAATATACTATCTTTAGAACCAGATAAAGATACCCTCCATCCTACTAGGGGAGGACAAGGGACATTCATCTCAAATAATAGTTACATAAGATAGTTTCTATGACAGGGATAAGTCCTCATAAGCTCAAAGAACAATATTTGGGATGGGGGATTAGTGAGTTACACAATGGGATGCCACTCATCATAGACCATAAGAATGTTTTTAGATATAGATGCATAATGATTAAGGAGTTCATCGAAAGGAAGAATTGAAGTGCATTAGATTTTGTGTTGGTAAGAAGAATAATAAGGTTTAGAACAAGGTTGTAAATGATGTTGAGATGATGAAGTAGTTGGTTCAATTTGATTTAGAGAAATAGAAGAAGTGTTAGCAGAAGCTTGATTATCATGAGTGTTGGAAGATGATGGAAGAGTGGTAGAAATAGAATGGGAAGTGTTATCCAAGGGAGAATCATAAATTAGATCATCAAAATAAATAAGGTCATCTTGCACCAACTCATTTAAATGAGTTGGAGAAGAATCATAGATAACATGATATGTATTAGATAAAGGAGAAGGGTAGATAGGTTGTGAATCAATGCTAGCCACCAACCTTCACATATTATTCATGTTAACCACATTCTCTTTGAAAGTGGGGTCAACAAGACTTTCTACATTAATGGTAGAAAGGGTGGGCTTATCTTGGGTGCCTTGAATCAGTTTATGATTAGGGAGAGGATCTTTATAGATAGCTAAATGAGTGTTTTTTTATTTAAGGCTTGAGTTTTATCATGTGATTTATAATCCTTGAAAGCAAACTCATAATTTTATTGACGCTTTTGAATGATATAATCATGATCAAAATTAGTTCCAATAATAAAATCCATAGCTAGATTATGAAGTTGTCTACAAATCTCATGAGAATGACCCCAACTAGCATGAAACCAACAAAACTTGTTAGGATCGTACCATGATTTCATAGGATGGGTAGGGTTAAGTTCTCATGGAAGAGGCCTAATTAGACACTTAATAAATTTACTTGAGGATAGAGGTTTCTGAACATTTATGTTGTTTGGTGAAGATAATTGAGGATTAGTATATTGTTGAGAAGGGGGAGTTGGTTCTGAATATTGGTTAGGAACAATAGATTGAACATTATGAATGGTGTCATAAGAATATGTAACACCACCATTGGTAATATTATGGTTTTTGTTCTTCAATAATAGATGAGGACATATATAAGGTTGGGGTGGCTTTAATTAATGCATTAGGAAATATTAAAATTTAGCTTGGTCAATAGCCTCCTCCAAGGTACATGGAAAGAGAGTCTAGACCTAATATTGTAATTTATGAAAGAGGGCATTGGTAAACAGATGGAAAATATTGTCATCAGCCATGTTATGTTCACATTTATTTGACAAATTCTTCCATATTTTAAAAAAAGCTTGAACAATTTCATTTTTATTTTGTATACAATTTATGAAATGGTCCAAAGTGTTTTTAGGAAGATCACTAGTTTAGAACTCTTGCACTAAAGTATTCACTCAATCCTACAAACTAGTAATGGAATGAGGTCTAGTTGATTGTACCAATCCAAGGCATCACCTATGAGGGTTTTGGTAAGGAGTTTGGTAGTAGAAAAGGTGTTTAATTTGACCCAATATTTATAAAGATTTCTAAATGTCTTAAGATGAAGGGTAGGATTGATTGATCCATTATAATAAATTGTAAGTCTTATACCTCCTATGTCAATGTTAGCAATTTGAGTTATGAGAGATTCATTTTGTAGATGTTTGATGTTTTTTTTACTAAAGGAGGTTAAGGAATGAGATTGCCTTGAGAATATTGAATAAGAGGAGGGGGAACATTTTGGTTATGTGTGCCCTAAGCCATTGGTTGAAGATGAGATTGAAGGTTAAGAAGGTGGTTTTCCATTCTCATCATTTGATTTGTGTTATGGGCCTAAAATGTATTCATTTTATTGAGAGTTTGAAATAAAATTTAATGTTTTTGATTAGCATTGTTAGAAGCATTAGAGTTAGAATTAGTGTTAGTATTAGTGGTTTGGGTGCCACTATTGGTGTTGATAGGAGCTTGAGAAGAACTATGAGAGTGTGATACACTAGTGGAAAATTTTATTTGTGTAGTAAAAGATGGACTAGTGATTGGTTGAGAGGAAGAATCATGATTTCCTTAGGTATCAAGCAAAGCACTAGTAGATGGATTAAGGATAGTGGATCTTAAGAGAGGCCCACTAGATGTAGAACCTACCATGTTAGTTGAGATACTAAGCATGGAGGTGGAAGAAGTTAGTGAAGAAGAGGTCATGGTATGAGAAAGGCTCATAATCGAAGGAAGAGGCTAAGAATCAAAGAAAGTGGTACCTCTAAATCTAGTTGTGAATGGGGTACCACTAATCATAAGATGGTAAATGGTAGAAGGATATTTTCCTTGATGTTGAGGAAATTCAGAGATGAAGAAAAGCATTTCGAGTGTATACTATAATTTAGATTGGTCCTCTAAGAAAATAAGAAAATTATGTTGTAAATAAGTATTAAGAGGGGTCCCATAGTTCATTATGCAAGTGGAAATATGAATGTTACTAGCATCCAAAAGAGGAGCCATACTCTGTCTATGGGAGACCCTATGAGGATTGGTAAAGTTCATCATGTTTGTTGGTTGCAACTCAGTGTCATTATCAAATAGATAGTTCATAATGAATAAAAAAGAAGAAATATGAGAAAGAAAAGAACCAAGAAGTAATTGCAATAGTATACAATCGACTAGGTTAACCTAGCACAAAAATAGGGACTACAAAATTATACAGGGTCAACTGAGTCAATCTAGTACAGTGCATAGAGACTGGAAAAAAGATGTAAATGGGCTATAGATAGTATAGGATCTATCTTGTATAGTGCACAAAGGCTATAAAAAGGTATAAGGTTGACTAGGTCAACCTAGTATAGTAGATAAGGAAAATGAGAAAGTCTGGTAACAAGTTGTGTACTAAAATAAGATAATTTTTGTAGCTAATCTAGGAAAGAAATAGCTAAATGGAAATAAATAGTCAATTGGATCAATGTTGTCCAATCCAATTGAAGCACATAATACAAAACCTTACATTAACACTGGCTAATGCAAGTTTTTGCACACATAATTGAGCAAAGAGCAAGAAATCAACTTGAAAAGTAAAGAGCTAACTAATTGGTCAACTTGAATGTTAATTAGATTATTAAGAGTATAATTTTAGATGTGATGGGAAGTTAGATGTAAGAAATGAACTAGATATCAATCTAAGGATGGTTTTAGGTAGTTTGGGTTGAAAGGGACTATAGTGGCAATGATATAGGTTTGGTATTAGGGCCTACCCCTCACTTCACATACCAAAACAATAAGGGTACTGGGTACTTATCTAGAATATACCATTAACCATGCTTTATACTTGACTAGAGTATCAAGTCGGCTTCCCCCTTGGTGAGGAAATACAAGTAGGTTGGCCTTGGGTAAACAAATGTTAAAATGTTTTTTTAAATTATGTGATTTGGTCATGTGTGCATAATATATAAATAGTGAAACTAAATGGTTAATTAAAAACCCCCTAATTAGACTATGTAAACTATTCTACGCATGCATGCAATAAGAAATGAAAGGTATGAACTAATTACTATCATATAGAGATTAATTCCAACTTAAAATAAGGTATGGTGTTGACACTATATGCACAAAATATAGAATAGGGTCGAGAGGATCAAACCTGTATTATGGAATCAAGGTCTAAAAATGAATAGGGTTAGCGAGGGTCAACCTAATTATTCAAATAGCACATAGAACACAAAATTAGGTCGATAGGGTTGATCTAGTTGACTGTTCTAGAGCAATTTTGAAGACTATAAATTGTGAAAGGAAAGATTAAAAAGAAAGAGATGAACATATAGAAAGGAACCTTGGTGGGTCAGAGATGCAAAGGAGTAAGATTGTTTATCAATAACCTTAAAGAATGCTGGTAAAACCTAGTAACTAGGTCAACTAGGTTGATTAAGCTATGCAAGGACCTATTATATAAGCCTTAAAATGTATAGGGTTGACCTAGTATGTTGAATTAGATGCCTAAAAGTGTACAGGGTCGATTGGGTTTATTGTTCCCAAAATTTGTCACTCTTTTTTGGGACAACACATGAACTATTTTGGTCCTACAGGCCAAAATTCTCTCTTCCCTTCTAAAAAATTATTATGGGCATTCAAATTCTCCATTTTTCAAGCTTTTTTAGCTAACGAACTCTGCAGGTTGATTTCTACGGACTCTGCAGGCTTATTTCTATGGACTTCATAGGCTGATTTCTATAGACTCTATAGGCTTATTTATACATACTCTATAGGCTTATTTCTA
The DNA here is from genome assembly GCA_037957365.1 of Torreya grandis. Lineage (NCBI taxonomy): Eukaryota > Viridiplantae > Streptophyta > Pinopsida > Cupressales > Taxaceae > Torreya > Torreya grandis. The sequence goes on along the minus strand of JARHVA010006188.1, from coordinate 922,684 downwards.
TGGACTCTACAGGCTGATTTCTACAGACTCTGTAGGCTTATTTCTATGAACTCTGTAGGCTGATTTCTATGGACTTTGCAGGCTGATTTCTACAGACTCCACATGCTGATTTCTATAGACTCTACAGGCTTATTTCTATGGACTCTGTAGGATTATTTCTATGGACTCTACAAGCTAATTTCTATGGACTCTATAGGCTTATTTCTATGAACTCTGTAGGCTGATTTCTATGGACTCTGCAAGCTTATTTTATGGACTCTCCAGGCTGATTTCTACGGACTCTATAGAAAAGAAACAAGTTCCCAACACTCAGGCATTTTTAAGGTTAGTTCAATCAAACATTTCAAAGGAGTCTTCCAAAAGATCGAAGGACAAGTGCCCTTGCAGAGGGCACTTGGGTGACAAAATAACCTTTGTGACTTTTTTGGAAGGCAATTTTGGAGATCAAATAGCCCTTGCAGAGGGCAGGTGATGAGCAAAATGGACCATTGCAAAAGGCCAAAAGCGTAAGGTTTTCTTCAAAAAAGTGAACAAGGTAGAAAAGTTGGAATTCCTTCATATTTATTCAAGGCAAAAGACAAGATGAATTATTTTAGATAAAAATTTTGAAGGAATTCCTTTAGACTTTTATTTGAAGGAATTCACCCAAAAGAAAAAATCCTAAAGGAATAAGCAGGAAAGGAAAAGGAAGAAATCCTTTAGAAAAAATGTCTAAAGGATTTCCTTCAGACATTTTGTTCGAAATATTTTTTGAAGAAGTCCACTCGAAGAACCCTGAAGGGTAGGTACCCTTATGAGGGGCTCTCAGCGACCAAGAAATCGACCTTTCTCAAGACCTCAAAGGGTAGGTACCCTTCGAAAGGATTCAAAGACTAAGCTCGATCAAAGGAAATTTGAAGGAAATAAAGCTGAAAGAATTGGCCAAGAGGTGACAAGCCCGCATACATCAAAGTTGGGTACTATGAACTAGCCATTGGAATCCAGATGTCTGGTGACGTCCCCAAAGCTATCAAATTCATGGCAATGAAATAACTATTGATATTTAAAGGCTTGAGTGTGGACCCAAATGCATTCAAAGGCCTAAAGGCCAAAAGGAAGAACCATTGAGAGAAGAGCGCAAGGAGCCATCAAAGCTGGGAATATAGCCCTGAGAGCTCAAATTCTAGGAAAAGACAAAACTAGGAAGAGACAAAGCTGGAAAAAGACAAAAGTTAAAAACAAACTCAGCGACCAGCTAAAGAGGGAGCCAAAAGAGCTAGTAGAAAGGGAAAAGATAGCCTGAGAGCTCAAATTACAACAAGAAAGAGGGAAAGACCAAAAATATCTGCATAGGATTTATTCCAGTAGGTGGAATAGTCCATTAAGTAGATATTTGAGCTTGCAAACATTAAAGGGCACAACATGTTTTTCTCCCATGAAGTAAAGGCGAAGTGGATAGTTGCACATATATTTGGTAAAAGACCATATGACCCAGGCCTAGGAGAAGACATTTGAGATGAATCGACATGCCATAGTTAAGGTAGACACCCTGTTCTAGCATGGCCCTCTTTGACAAAACTAAAAATACATTCAAGGCATTGAATGCAGCATGGGCCATTCCATGAAACAAAGTGCCAAGCCTTTTTTGGCTACTATATATTGTAATCTCATTTTTGATGAGAGAGAGATATTTTTGGTTATAGAATCAAAACTCTACCAAAATTAAGAGGTGATTACTGAGACTTTGAGCTTAGATTGTTGATCATATTTATTTATTTGAATGAGAAAGCAAGTTACTTTTAGACTTTGTGTTGTTATAGCTTGTGTCATTTTAAGAGATTGTTCTTATGTCTGTCTTCTGAATGTGTTCTTGTCCAGTTAATGAAATAAGTAGAATCAGTAGAAGTAATCAAGAAGGTGTCCTGAAGCCAACTATGGAGAGACTTTATGCTACCACAATTGTCTTTAGTGTATTTGTCTATTTTTTGTTTCTATGTAAAGGACCTTGGGATGACTTTGTGCCCTTATTGTCTTTCATATTTCACTCTTGGGTAGTTGAGGGGGAGACTTTGTGCTACACCTCATTCTATTGGTTATTTCACCCTTGTTACTAGTTACTTGTTACCTATTAGAAAGAACTCTTATTGTTTGCTGCAAGACCACTTCTAAAAGAAGAGAAGTGCCTTTAGTGTCTTCACTAGGATTTCTCCTTTGTTTGTGAACATCATCTCTAAAAAAAAAGATATGGATGGTGTTTTCATACCCCTAAGTGTTATTTTATACATATATATATAGTATATAGCTCCTCATAGTTATAAGGGAACCTCCCCTTGATGAGAGGAGAGATTTGTCCCCTTTTGATGTGGTAAACTTGCACATCTGGATAACCGATCTCCCTTATTGTGGTTGAAGTGACCTATTTCACTCATCAATTAGATGGTGACAAAATATTCACCCAATAGGGTTAACCTCTCAGTCTGAACTAGAAGTTTAGAAGTTTGGAAACCTATACTAGGTCATATGAGTCGATCTAGTTGTCTATTCCTAAAACTTGACACATAGAAATTAGACCTAGGTCATTTAGTATGATAGATATATGATAAAAATAATGTTAAAAAGAATGAAATAAAGTTAAATAAAACCTAAAAGGGTTAGTTTCATGTTGGTTTCACCAAAATGTAAATGAATGTGAATTCAAAGTGAAGCTAATGCAAATAAGAAAGAAACAAAAATGGAAACTTGAAGATAATCCAACTAGTGGTGGGATAGGATTCACATCATTTTCACCATAATTTATGCAATTAAAAATTCATCATGTCTATAAATTGATCCTCACTCAGAGAAGATAGAGCATACCTACACTTCTGATTGGGAATACATTTGTTAAGCGGGAGCATGACTAATATGGGGATCTACTAGACCCAATTAGGGGATCACTTATCACAACATATCATGCTAGGAAGGGTTTCAAATACTAAAATCTAACACAATCACACAAAAACCCTAAAAGATTCCTAGGTTTAATATTTCATCTATGTCTAATAAATAATAAAGTAAATCTAATCTAGTGCACACCAAAGTTTGTGGCACAAAGTAGGGGTTAGAAATAAAACAAATGACTAAACTAAACATGCATAGAAGACATATACTCATGTCAATGTATATATAACCCTAATTTATGGGAATAAAAACATAAATGCATTATCTATTGATTCTGATAAAGGAGAAACAAAGTTAGGAATAATTACCTTTGAAGACAAACCTGCCAAGCCTCAATCTCTCCCTTGGCCAAGGTTCTTCACAAGAGATTTTTGTGGTATGTAAGGATAAAAAATACAAATCAGCTCTAGGCTACACAACCTATCTATTCATCCAAAATACTTCTCCATAAGACAAGATCCATATCTCCAAATAAAGTATGGAACCCTAAGCTTTATTCCTCAAGTAGAATGGTCAATAGGTAGATGTTTGTTTGCACTTATTCTTCTCTACTTCTATTCTTAAAAATGGTTGGAAATTAAATTGTATATATAGGTAGATCTTTCCCTAAATCCTCCCAAAATGGCTATATAAGGTCAGCCATGGTTAACCTAGTATGTTCTCAAGGATAATTCACTAGGTTTGAGATAGGTCAGCCGAAAGGCTAACAAACCCAAAAAGTGAAAAATACTCCTAAAATGTACATGGTTAGCCATGATCGACATAGTACAATTATGTATCCAAAATGGAATTAATGTAAGAAAAGGAGGACAAATGACTGGAATGGGTAAGGTTGAGAGGAATAAACTTGGGGTTAATGGTTTTTAGGAGACAAGTGTGTGGATAGTAAGTGGCAAAAGGGAAAATAATCTTATAAAGCACCAATGGTCTGCCCACCCCTTTCTTGATACACCCCTTAAGGCATGCACTCAAAGAAATTGAGACTCAATAGGTTCTTACAAGATACAAAGTGTTAGTAATCAATAAAAGTCTGAAAATATTATGTGTATACACCAAGTAGGTTTAATAGTTGGGAAGAAGGTATTTTATGAATGCAGTCATATATATGTTGATTTTGATGCCTATTTCATCTACATCATTCTTGATGGCACATATCTCTGAAGCCAATCTCATCACATGACCATCTTTCAAATCAAGTTTGAACAATTTTAACTATAATTGAATGAATTCTAACTCTGAATGAGAATCATATAGCTCCTTCAGTTTATGAATTGCTTCTTATGGAGTATTACACCCCTGAATATGAGTCCATCAACTGAGGCCCTCATCAAGCCAATGCTTTATGATTTTTTTCTTCCATGTCTAAATATCCTTTACATTCCCTATTGGCTCAACTAGTTATTTATCTCTATTGCAAATATCAAACTATAGATCATTGAATATGAGTGTGTTTTCCACTTGTTGAGACCATTCTAACTAGTTATCATTACTTGTCAATCTTATGCCAATGATAGATTTGATTGAATGAATTATTTGAGTTTTTAGTTTTGAGTTTGGATTTTGAAGTTTTTGTTAAATTCAAATTGGTTCCTTATCACTCCAAAATGGTCCCCTTTTCTATATACCACCAGATTGATTCACCAAACCTCTCTATATACCTACCCTTCCTACATACCCATCGGTACATGGAAGAAGCTAGACCTTTCTATACACTCGGTAATATGTGAAATAGGCTTTAAAGTACATGGGATCAAAGTGGTATGTGGTACCTATGTGGAACATAAAAAATATTCACCTTATCATTAGCACCGACTTAAAAAGAAAACATCATACATCAATATACTTGATTTTTCTTGATTTATAGATTTATGCCTATCGATAGTGACGAATGGGTAAAAGAGTATATCTCCTTATTTCTCCTTAAATTTGAAAATTTTGGTTATTATTTGCTAAATTTACTTTGAATATCTTACTCAAGGCAATTTCAATGAAAAAATTACTCCAAATTTAAATGTTTTTCAAATTTTCATGATTTCAAAATTTGAAATAAAGCACTTAAAAACTAAAAATTGAAATTATGTTTTTTAATAAAAAAGATTAAAAATTAAAATACCTCTCTCCTCTACATTTATCTTATCTAAAATCTTTTCCAATATTAGAAATATAGAGATATACGACCTCCATAAGCAATTTGTTCTTCCACATGGAAAAATTAAATGTCCACCTTACAAGTGGGTACAGTAAGAAAAGAATATACAACACAATATCTTAATTAAAACAATCTAATGAAACCATATTAGTCAAACACCCAACATATATGCTTCCTAGATTGAATGCCACATTAGAATAGGTAAATTGATCAAAATATTTTCCTAGAAGGTGAAAATCCATTCCACAAGATTCAAAAATAGTTGTAATTTCACATGTTAGATGATAATACCCATGGAATGAGTTTTAATGCCTTTCTTTGGCTCTCAAGCTCCTGAGAAGAGATGTGTAGTTGGACCAAAGTAGTTTGGAGAAAAATTTAATTTTAATGTAAATTTAATATGACATGGTAAGTTGTAATAGGTACAAGTGGTGGTTGGTCAGATATGCACTAAATTAATAGTCAAACACAATATTAAATTTCCCTCTTCTAATTGGTATGCTACACACAAATAGAAAATGTAGAAATAATTGACTAAAACAACCAATTTATTCTCAGAACTTGCTGACATAGCTTTTAGAGATGTGTCATTCACCTAAATATTGTCAAAGACTACAAGAATATATCAAATATTAATTTTTATAGTAGAATAATAGATTGTACAACTATAAATATGGGTAATAAATGTTAAAATTAAAATTCTAGGATCTGCTACAAATGACATGCCAGAAATAATATTGATGAAATGATAATGAAATTATTTTTCATGATTCAAGAATAACAAGAGCAAACATTACAATAAATAAGTCAAAGTGGTTTTTCACATCACATTCTCAAAATGACTTTTCATATTCCTATGGGTATGGAGAACTTATTGAATGAGACAAAAGCATGACACCTAAGTTAGACACCTAGGATTAATAATAACGATGTATAATATTGTTACAATACCATGTACTCATAGCCACTTATGTGAGATTAAAAAAAAATTATGAGATGGGATAGGTTTGGAGTGTTGGGCCAATTATCTAATTCTATATATATGGGGCACCCTATATCTATGTATCCACCATCCCTTATCAATTCCCTAGATATAATTATAAAGGTGGATTGGAAATTAATTAATGGATGTCAAGGAGGTCGAGGGCCCTTATCTAGTTATCTCTAATTCTGAAATTGGTTTTGAATTTCAATGATTCAATGGTCATGATCTTGAAAATATATTTTAAGGGCCAACATCCATCCATATAGATGAATTAAATAGGGGCCCTTGATTTCATCAAGCCCAATATACCTATCTGGTCAATTATAATGAAAATATATACATATATGATTCATTGTATATATAGGGGCCCTCATCAAATAGAAAGGAAATACCTATATATTTATGTGGTTGAGTGTCAATGATTATACATATTATGCTATGTTTCATCGTATATATATAGATCCACTCGCTAAATAGATATGGATATATAAGGAAAGTAAAGAGTAGTTCACTATGTTACACTATGCCATATATAGATCATAACCTTTGACAACCCACGTGTGTGTGTGTGTGTGTGTGTGTGTGTGTGTGTGTGTGTGTGTGTGTGTGTGTGTGTGTGTGTGTGTGTGTGTGTGTGTGTGTGTGTGTGTGTGTGTGTGTTTCTGTGTGTGTGTGTGTGTGTAGAGTAGAGATCTAGGTTGATAAAACTCAATCCCCTTCTCTCTTTTATAATTATATATAAGGGTAGGGGCACCCAGATCTCTAACCCCATCATGAACTATACTCTACCCATCTGTCTATCTCTCTACCTATCTCATTGGGTGGTCCCCTATGTATAGGAACATTATAAATCAGATATATAAGGCCCCAATATAGATATTTTAAGCCTCCTTACCCCATATCCCTATATATATAGAGGGGGGAGGGAGAGTATCAAAATCCTAATTTCACAATTGTATATAGTGTGGTGTCACCATCGATATATCTATATAAGGAAGGGACTATCAACTATCACCTAGTTTCCCTCATTGATCAATTTCCTTTATATATGATATCCTATTCATCATCATATAGATATGGATATAGATAAATATCTAAGGATAATTGATTCTCTATTATCCATAGTTTCACCTATCTAATCTAAATCTATATATGGGGTGTCAATTAAACTATAAATCATGTTAATGAAACTCTATATAGTACTCAGCTGATGGGGCTATCAATAATTATGTATGCTCAAGATATCTATATATATATTTTGGATATTATTTTCCTCTTGTTGAGAATGTTATTAATAATATCCTTCCAACTTCTAACAACTAATAATTAATTAATCCCCCGTATAGAGATTAATGAGATAGTTGACCAAATAGATAATAGAGAAAACAACTTATATATCCATCTGGGAATGGTATTGATTCACTTTGCTCACCCCTTTCCCTCCCTAGATATAAATAGGGGTAGGAAATTTCCCATGTATATATAAAGGGCCCTCAATTACCCTTTATATCTATCTATTCAACCAATACCCCTTCCCCTTTGTCTATTATATATATAGAGGGTGAGGGGCAAAAGAGTGCCCATATATAGATAATCAATTGATAAACCAATCCCCTTATCCCTATCTATATATGGGGTTTGAGACTTAGCCTCCTAAACATGAGCATATAGATAGTTTAGTCCACACATCTATATACCCTTATCTAGACTCTCTATATGGCTTGACCTCCTCACTCAAGCCCATACACACACACACACACATATATGGGAGGATTAGACTACCTATATATATATATATATATATATATATATATATATATATATATATATATATATATATATATATATATGGAATAGGGGTGCATAAATGATGGAGATAATGAGTCTCATTAGTCAAGCACATATATAAATAGCCTTGACCCCATATCATAGAGAGGGGGACTTGACTGTCAGTGATGATCTAACCTTTCCTCATTTGAGATGTTGGAAAAGATTAGAGCATATGATATAGTCCCCAAAGGTAAGTAATATTGACCCCAACCCTAGAGTAGTGTGGAGTAAAGGAAAGGAAAAGAGAGTATGGGGGAGATATAGAAATTAGAGGGCACTTTACTATTCTAGTGATCACCCAAGAGTAAATCAAAAGACAACTGACCATGCCAGACAGTAGTACCCATTGCCCTCTCAATAAATAAGATAAATAGGCCCTCACCCCCAAATAAATAAAGAGTATATATAAGGCTCTCGATTGACTCTACCTATAGGGGGTCGAGGATCCCTGAAATATTTATGGGAGTGGGGTGAAGTACCAACTAAAACTATATATATATATATATATATATATATATATATATATATATATATAGGGCACTCCCCCACCCCTAGATAGTTCAAGGTAATAGAGAAACATCTAGTATGGAGGTGTGGGAGTTCAAATTCTATATATATAATAAGTCCAACCCCAAATATATGTATGTATGTATATATATTGATTTAATCTACAAGTGCATAATATTTGACTGAGGAGACCCTCTCCCAATAGTTCACTTACAATTACCACCAGATAATAGATAGGCAATGACCTGATATAGACTCTATATATCTATATGGAAATGACCTTAAACTATATAACTAACTCTCCCTCCCATCCCATAAATATAGAGGGTATTGGAGGACATCCATCCATACTATATAGAGCATTTGGGGTCAGAGGGGCCATATAGATATAGATGGAGTGGACTAGACTCTAGATAGGTAGTCTTTCTCTCCTAGGTTGGGTCAAGGAGGGGGAGGAGGTACCTTGGCTTGATATCCTAAAATATATAGCTGGGAGAGAGCCCCCTAACTAATAACTAATAGCTATAGTCACCCCCATCCCTAATTTAAATCTTGTAGATATAGATGGACAAGTGACCCAAAGAGATTTCCCTCTCTATATATGCTAAGATATTTATTTATAATAATAGAAATAACATTCAAATATAATCCAATTCGAGGGTAAAACCTCTAATAATTATAATAAATGAGGAAATTAATTAAATAATTAAACTTATGATGACTATGGAGAGCCATGCTTCACCATATATATACCCATAATTGGGAAGAGTCGCATCTATAATAGGGAAGGGTCACACCCATTCATTCTGATAATGTTAGCCTAACTATTAAGAATTTATAAATAAAAGATAAAGGTTATGCTCTCCATTATATAACCTTAGTACTCATAAGGTTAGGGGTGTAACTATTGGTGTTCTAGATGTGTACCCTAGCTAAGGGGATTGTTTAGATCTTCCTACTCAAATCTAATCCAACATGGGATTGATCCTAGGATGTGGGTATCCTAATAATGGATTAGACCTCTAGAGAAGGCTGACTTCCTTCTAGATTTATCACCTAAACTAAACCTAAACTAGCACTTACTTGGAAAAGGTAGAGAGATTTTGACAATAACTTATAAAAGCATGTAAAAGAGGTGATGCACCAATGATTCAATCATTCAAACTCACATAAGACACACTATGAGACACATTAAATACCAAATAATATCAATCTCACATAAATATTTTAGAATAAGGCATTAATTATTTATTAAATTAGCATGAGAGGGCAAATACCCACTTTCAAGATAGACAAAAAACTATAAATTGTACTTACAATGACATATAATAACTACTAATCACTTCTTGAAGGTGATAAAAACTTAGACATAGACAAAGAACATACATTCACTTAACCACAATCCATGAATTCATGTAACACACTTCAATCTATCTTAGAAAATGATGGAATTTAGTCTTTATTTCATTAAAAGGTGTTACAATACAAATTTTGATAGTGTCTGGTCATACTAAAAAGAGGGATTCATTTTAAGGCTTGGAAGCCTGTATTTATAGAAAAGAGAAGAAGAGAGAGAATTGAGTAGATATAAAACATTAAATGAGTTCCAACTACTCTTGATGGATTAGCATTCTCAAGGATGTTGAATCATGGTTTTATCAACAAGGAACAAATACTATAAAAGAATTAAATTTCCATTGCCCTTATCCAACTATCAGGTCTTTTTTTGGAGCTCCATGTTATTATATATCTAATCTACTGATGAGGAACATGTCTTGGAATTGGCATAATTATGCCACATCTGCCTTAGGTGGCCATCTGTACCTATTCATTAAAAAGTGACCCTGATGATATGTGAGACACATCTCTCTATGATCATGTTTACATCTGTATTTGCTTTAATATCAAACACAAGTCCTTTATAGGTGAAAACCAATCCACTTATTGGTTTTCACATAGTCACAATATCCATGGAAACCTATAGACTACTTAACTTTGCTTCACAATCCCTGGTCCATCTTCATCCCCTATATTAAGTCCAAAAGACCTATTTTACTTATATGGATATTTAATGGTGATGTTTGGTCCCGTTGTGTCCATCTGGTTCAACCTAGACTGAGATCAAGCTAGGTTCCTTTGTTCTTACCTTATCTAGGTCAAAAAATGTGTTGTTAACTTCTGTTTAAAATATCCTAGGCTCATCCATTACTTATTAGTTGTCAATTACCAACTTATATCATTTATGTTGTGCCCAACTATCTTTATGATTATTGGTCCCATAGATAAGCTAACTTATTGTCTCATGCTCACACCGTTAGATCTTGATGTATGAATGCACATGAGTCCTTGATCTTCTACCATTTGAATGTGTTATTGACACTTGTCATACATGCATTTGCTTTTGAGATTTGTTAACCTCTTTGACCTTCACTCACTATTAGATCTAAATATATGATCAAATGCATGTTGTTAGATCTACCTAGGACCCATGGTTTGAAATCCAATGGCTATTTATCAGGTCTTAAATTTGACATTTGCACAAAATTCATTTGACGTCCCTATAGATGTATTTGATATCTTGTAGACCGTCAAACTTAAACTCATATGGATTTTGGTAGTTACTTCAAGTTGAGGTCTATGTGAGAGAACATATCCCATTCTTTGACCAACTTTGAAGATTTATATTTTGAAGCACATGAATCATAGAGGGACCAAATTTGTTTTAAATGTTACTGAGACCAAAAACATTATGCCCACTTCATCCATGGGCTTCAAGAGCTTTCTAAGTGGAGATAGAAAATGTGCAAATGATCTAGTTCATTTTTTTCCTATATGATGTCCTAGTGATGGTCTATTTCTTTAAATTTTCACAATCCATTATTTGTTCAATCTTTCAAGGCTCTAATGATCTCCTAAATCTTGTGCAACTTGGTTCATGTTCCTAGACCCCATGAAACTGCTTGGACCCTTCACCTGCAACTGTATACCTATCCCTTGAAGATCAATTAGATCACACTTTAAGCATGCTTAAAGTGTTTCAAAAGATTTTAAAAATTTATATGATCTCTACTTGAGGTCTATTTATTTTTTATGACATCGAGTCATTCTTTAATTAGGATCCTGCTCCTTCTACTAAACTCTTAGACTGGGCACATTTTTGGTATGTAGACCAAATTTGGTCAACATCTTTGGTGACTTGGCTGGGAGTCATGCTTATTATGCTCAAGAACTTGGACCAAAAACATGACTTGGATCATTTTTATGATATATGGACCATTTTCATGACTTCAAGATAGCCTTTTGACTTGTAAAGACAAAGAATTCCAACATATAGGGAAAGAACCATACTTGAAAAGGAAACTACCCTAATAAATCAAAGGCAAATAACCTACTAAACAACTTGAAACAAAGCACTTATTTAGGACCAAATAGAAATGAAACTAATGTGTTATAAAAATACTTAGAGAAAAAAATCCAAAATAACTAACTATGTATAAGGGACTTAGCTTCTTCAATAGCAGTGCTTTAGATGTATCCCATTAACTGGGATAGGAAACTCTTCACTATTCATCCTTATGATCTGGAAATAATTGTGGGTTTTATAAATATAGACTGTATATGGACCACTCCAGAGAGAATCATATTTTTTGTGCCTTCATGTCTTAGCTCTGTCCTCATCCCACTTGAGGACCAAATCTCCTTCTTGAAAACTTTTTGAAGAAGCTCCTTTATCAAAATATTTCCTGACCATTATTTGATGGGCTTCCATAGCCAACATTGACTGATGTCTTCTCTCTTCTAGCTCTATGATCTCAATATATCTAATTTCCATTAGCTCATTCTCCAAAATCTCAAGTTGATGCATTAATTTCAAAGTAGGGAATTCAAGATAAATAGGCATTCTTGCTTCCTTATCGTATACTAGCTTGTATGGAGAATTGAAAATTGACCTATAGGTGATCTTGTCAGCCCACAAAGCTGACTTCAATATGTGATGCCATAATCTTTGATTGTCTTCAATATTCCTCCTGATAATCTTCAATAAATTCTTATTAGTGGACATAGAAATGCCATTGCCTTGTGGATAATAGTTTGATGAGGTACTAAGAAAAACACTATGTTGAATTACCCACTGGTTGATCTTCGATCCTACAAAAGCCATAGCATTATTAGATATTATAGTTGAAGGGAACCAAAATATGGTAATCAAATCTTCATATAAGTCTAGAACACTAGTTTCATTAGCTTCTTTTAATGCTACTACCTTTGTCCATTTGGTAAAATAATTTGTGGTAGTTAGGATCCACTTGTGTCCTGAGCTTGAAGGGGGATTAATAAGAATAATAAAGTCCAATCCCCATTATACAAAGGGTTTATTTACTAAATTTGGTTAGATAGGTAAGGCTTCAAGCTTCACCTTTCTAAAAAATATTGCACATTATCTACATTTCCTAACCCATGCATGACAACCACCAAATAAACTTGGCCAGTAATACCCACCTCTCATTATCTTGTGGGCTATGATCCTTGTTGAATAATATCCTCCACCATGTCCATCATGGAATTTCTCTATCAGTCTCTGAGTTTGACCTAGCTCTATGCATCTTAGCAATACACCATTGATATCTTTTTTGAACAACACATTATCAACAATAAGGAAAGGAATTTACTGCAATCTAAAATATCTCTTCTTTGAAGGAGTTATATGAGAAGGATAAATACATCTTATAAGTATCTTACCATATCTTGGAACTAGCTATAAGATGAGGTCTAATCACTTGCAACTTATTCATCATTTGACACCATAACCATCCCATTAGTCTCCTAAATGTCTTGGGATAGATGTTTACAAAGTCCTTTGCCTCTAACCAGCTTTGTGACCTTGATCTCAATATCATATTCCATGACCTTGGTTATCCAACTAGCTCTCTTGTCATTTATATCTTTGTTCAAAAGGAAATCTTTGACACTTGGATGTGTAACCATCAAATGTATCTTATTATTGGACAACAAGTACCTACACTTTTTAAAAGACCTTATGACTAAAATTACATGCTTCTCAACAAAAGAATACCTTGTTTCATATTTTTTTAATCCTTGACCAAAGAAGGCTATTGGCTGCTCTAAAGTCTCTTTATTTTGTTAAATGGGAATACCTAAAATTATTTCAATGTTATCATAGGTTTATAAGAATAAATCCTTTGTGAAGTTAGGATTCAGGAGTGTAGAAGCACTGGCTATAGTTCTTGATCTCTTTAAATCTTTTTACTTCTTCTTTGGACCAACTAAAACTTTGACCCTTCTTTAGCATGGCTATGAGTCGCTTTGTATCTCCTTATGAAATTTATCTTGCCTAAAAAGCTTTTCAAGGCTTTTTTATGCTTAGGCAAGGAAAGTGAAAGAATTGACTCTATCCTATTAGGATCTATGCTTGTACCATTTTTTTAAATTACATGTCTAAGAAACCTACCTACATGAATAGAGAAAACACACTTTTTTGGATTCAAAGACACTCCAAATTCCTTGAACCTATCAAATACTTGTCTGAGGTGAATCATTTTCTCATTTGCACTGTTAGAGAATATTGTTATGTCATCTAGATAAATAAGTATAAACTTGTTAAGGAGACCCTAAAATGCCATGTCCATGGCTTTCTAAAAAGTGGATCCAGCATTAGATAAACCAAAAGGAATTTTTATGTATATAAATGTCCCCCACTTAATGGTGAAGTTTTTTTTTAATTGGTCTTCTTCTTTGACCAAAATCTTATTATAGCCACTATAGCCATCTAATAAAAAGAACCTTTCAAAACCTACAACTAGCTGTAGAATGCGTTTCATTGATGGCAATGGACAATGGTCTTTAAGAGAGGCCTTGTATAAGTCATAAAATTAAACACATAGCCTTATTTCACCATTCTCTTTCTATACTATAACAAGGTTTTCCACTCAAGTTGAGTGCTTAATTGGAAATATTGTAGATGACTCAATGAATTTATGTAGTTCAAATCTCATCAAAAGTCTAAGCTTTGGGTTAATTGGCCTTTGTCTTTGTCTGTCTAGCCTAATCTCATCTTATAACTTAATTTTATGTTGAGATAGACTTGTATCTAATCATTTAAGCTCACTATACTGCCATGTAAAGACATCTACAAAACTTGAACATAACTCAACAAAAGTTGCTTTCTCTAAAGATGTGAAAACTTTGCCTAGCTTTAAACTCCTACCAATTACAATTTCTACATTTATATAGTGTTCTTTCTTGGATGATAAATAAAACTTTTATTTTACCAATTCATCATCTCTATTGAATACATTTTCAAGGGTGACCAACCCTTTAGGCAACTTGTTTGTCTTTAATCGCATAATCTGGTCATCATACTGTTGCAAATGCTTGTCTTGGTTCCTTGAGGAGAATTCAACTTCCTCTTGTAAGAATCTGATAATATAATTGTCATCTTCAAATAATTTCCAATTATCATGGATGTCTAGAATAGAAGGCCTTACAAATACCTTGATGTATGATTGAATTTTTTTCCTTTTTATGTCATCTGGGATACTAAATTGTGACCCAATAATAACCAGCCTATCTGCATGCTTGTTTTTATTTCTTGATATGGATTGAATAATGAAATATTGAAATTATTCAACTAGGTCCCATAATCTATGCTTATATGACCTAAGCAGTGGATTTTTTCATATATTAAGTCATCTTACTTGGTGAACTACTAGTTCACTATCTCCAAAAACTTGTAAATAATTTACCTTCATCTTTCTTGCCCATTATAAACTATGCACTAGTGCTTCATATTCAATAACATAATTGGAATAACCAAACTAAAATTTGAGGGAAGATAAATACTTTTGATTGGCTAGAGAAATTAACATCATTCCAACTCTAGTGTCATGTTTGTTCCTAGATCCATCAAAATATAACTGCCACAGTCCATCACTAGGTTGATCATCTTTCATCAATGTTGGAATTGGTGAATCATTTTCATGAAGATAATAGACACCAATTCCTTATTATTCAATTACCTTGTATGGATCATGTCCATGAAAATTAGAGGCCCATTAATCAATTAAAATATCTGAGACTCCATCTAATGGTGATTCAATTTCTACCTCATTATTTTCTAGTACTTTGCCTGATATAACACAATTAGTGTTCACCATACTTGGAATTTATGGCCCTAAATGAAATCTTGAAATAGGTTCAGAACATATTGTTACCTTATTACCATACCTAGTCTTGAGAATTAAATAGGTCCAATCAGCTAACAAATATCCTCCAATCTTTGAAGTAAAGTCTCTTGAAAGGCACATGGTAACATAGGGAGGCAAGTCCACTACAACTACATCTTACTGAATAATAACATTGGGTCAAGCATGTAATGTTAGTTTTATGCCCTTGATTATGCCTACTATCTTGGTTGGTGACCCATCTAATTTTAATACTCATTTGGTATTTGTCTTATAGACAAGACCATACTTGTCTAAAATTTGTTTGGGTATGATAGTGCTACTAGCCCTACTATCCACCATACAATTATAGACTAAGCAGTCACCAATTATCAAAGAGAGATAAAAGGGAGGGTTTAATTTTATTTGACATTATTATTGTCCACCTTTGTCATGTTATGTACCAACTAATTAGGTTGCTTGATTTATTGGTCTAAATTGGCCAAGATAGTTCCCTATTTCTCAACTGGTTCTTTAGATACCTTAAGATCTAAAAGCTCTTAAATAAGCATGTCTTTTTGTCCTATAATGGCAAGGTAATCCCATATGTTAATTCTAATATTTTATTTCTTAATTTGATCTATTATGTTGAGTGAGGTTCCACTAACCTTTGGCTACAACTTTTGAGCCACTGGTTGTTCTCTGGTTAGAGGCATTTGGGGAACCTTCACTATCTCTGCATTTTTGAATCTTATATGCTATAGGAATAGCAACTTGATCCTTAACATTCTTGGAATTAAAATTAGTAACATAAGAAGTATTGCTCACATCTTGAGCTTCCTCAACTACTCTTCTTTTAGCTCTAGTCAAAACTGTCACTTGACCATTTGTGTTACTAATTTCACCAACTTGGTTGAATATAATAGGATCATCCAATTTCCAATTAACATTGATAGCATCAGGCTACCCTGAAACTTGTTGATCTTCTACTTGGAATGCCATATTCATGTCTTGATATTGACCACCTTGAAGAGAGAACTCTCCCTATGTCATTTGTGGCATAGTAATATCTTATGATATAAGGGCTTGATTTTAAGTGTTATTTGGATTGGAAGGTTTCCAACCTAGATCTTACATCAAGTTATTTTGAGGAATAATAGATTTTGAACTAGAAGGTATATTAGGATCAAGGGATGCATATGGATTAGTTTGGGTTATGGCTCTTTGATTTTTAAAAGATTACATATTGTCCTTGAAACATTAATAAGGGGGTAATTGGTTATTGAAAGATTGATAAGCATTCTAATTTTGTTGTTGATAAGGTCTACCTTGGTAGTGTTGTCTCTTGAGTTGAATAATCTCATTTCCAAAAGCTTGTAACATGATTTTCAGAGCACTAATCTCATTAGCTTGATTAGGAAGGGTTACAACTTAGACTTTTTGAGATGGAATAAGAGCTAAAAATGGAATATAGGGAACTTGAGGAGGAGGAATAGGGTGAAATACTAGGAATACAGGCATTAGAGGTCTTAGAGCAAGTTTACCAACTTGTATTAAGTTATTTTCTATTTTTATTGCAATTTCATGGGCATTTGGTAAGGTATTACCACCCATAAAATGTATCATGACATAAGGGCCTTAAAAATAGTACAAAAATTCATACTCTAGAGATGGTCTAACTAATTCAGGGATCTTAGTCCATGTCTCTTTGAATCTAAGGTTAAAATCAGACATGAATTCATGGGGGTACCTTTGAATGGTAGTCAATTTTTCAACCAAAGATAGATGATAAAACTTGTCTTTAAATTTCCTAACTAAGGCTACACCTAAATCATCCCAAGTAGAATTGGAGGTCAATGGAATATTCATATACCATTGCAATGTTTTTCCCTTGAAGGAAGCAGCAAATAGCCACATTATCATGAGTAACATTATGAAAAAAACATAGATTGGAAACATTTTGGATATGTGCAATAGCAATAGTTTTATCCCATTCTGTTGAGAATAAATGGATATTTTTTAGGGCAGAGACAGGAATATCATATTAGGCCAAATTCAAGGAACTGCCCCTATTAAATGGAACAAACACTTGATTTCTAATAATCATTTAAGGAAAAGGGATTTGGCTTATGGGGACAATAGATTGGACTAAAATAATAGAATGACTAGGAGATGAATGTTGATGGGGACAATAGATTAGAGGATAAGTTATTGTACTACTTAATCTTGATATTTTATAAGAAGTAGAAGGCAATTTAATATGTTCAAAAAGAGTACGTTTACTTGATGATCTTGTTGTAACTTTTGGCATGAAATCATTGTCTAAAAGATGCTATAAAGTCTACAACTTGAAGGATATTCAAATTTTGATGATGTTAGATGTCTCCTCCTTTTGAAATTTCTTCTTTTCAATATTTAAATCTCAATTATGCCAAAGAATTTGGGTCCCACCGAGCATGCCAAAACTATTGGTGTTCTCGATTTACACCCTAGCTAAGTAAGGGGATTGTTTAGATTTTCCTACTCAAATATAGTCCAACATGGGACTAATCCTAGGCTTTGGGTATCCTAACAATAGATTAGACCTTTGGAGAAGGCCAGCTTTCTTCTCGATCTATCACCTAAACTAGCCTTGAAAAAGGGAGAGAGATTTTGATAATAACTTATAAAATCATGTAAAAGAGGTGATGCACCATTGATTCAATCACTCAAACTCACATAAGACACACTATGAGACACATTCAAGACCAAATAATATCAATCTCACATTAATATTTTAGAATAAGGCATTAATCAGTTGTCAAATTATCATGAGCGGGCAAATATCCACTTTCAAGCTAGATAACAAATCGTAAATTGCACTTATAATGACCTAAAATAACTACTAAGCACTTCCTAAAGGTGATAAAAACTTAGACATAGACAAATAACATACATTCACTTAACCATAGTACATGAATTCATAGAACACACTTTAATCTAGCTTAGAAAATGATGGAATTCATTCTTTATTGCATCAAAAGGTGTTATGGTATAAATTTTGGCAAAGTCTAGTCATACCAAAAAGAGGGATCCATTTTAAGGCTTGGAAGCTTGTATTTATAGAAAAAAGGAGTGAGAGAGAACTGAGAAGATAGAAAACATTGAATGAGGTCCAAGTAATCTTGATAGATTATGTTTCAATTTATTTTCCTCATTTATTAGTTTTGAAAGTAAATAAAAGAAATTTAGTAATAGGGTGTGTATAATAATACCTGGTGAAATGCACATGTGAATCCAGATGAAAATGGGAACTCCTCTTTGACTAGGAAGGAATGACCTGCAAATAGTATAGACACTTGAAAGAGGGTTGTTAGATGGTTGGTTGAGTGGATTGTCAAGCATGCACTAGATCCAAGAAGCATAATGCTTACTAAGAGGTTTTCAATCCACTTTATGAAAATCAAGTCTAAAATGATAAAATAAGATATGTACATTCAATGATAAGAAAGTAAAGCCATGATATAAAGTAAAAGATAACTTACTTATTAAAGAAACTAATAAAATTTTGATGCTAGGGTGGTTGGGATCAAGTTTATAAAATCATAAAGTGTACTGTGGTCAGAGGGAAACATAGAAAATGGAGCTTGATTTAAGGTAGAAAGGTGAAAAAGGCTTGCTAAAAAATGATGCCATAAAGAACCATTAGTAGTTAGGGGCACCATTAGTGGTTAAGGTAAACCATCGATAGTTGGTCAACCATCAGTGGTTGTAGATGACTGATGGTGGTTAGGGAACCATCAAAGGTTGCCTATGCAAATTTGGGGTTAATAACTCAAGAAGTATAGAATATGACTTTGGTCAAATAGAGGTTAGATACAGGGCTGGGAAGTGTAAAGTGGGGTGTTGGTGGGTTTGATAAGATAAAGAGATTAGAAACTAGATGAACTAAAGATCACAAGCACAAAATACTTAGAATCGAGTGGAGGAATCTTGGAGTGATGCAGCTAGAGTAATAGTTCTTTTGGCCTATTCAGAATGATTTTGATAGATTTTTGGGTCTCTAGTGATGATTCTTTCTCACTAGCACAAACGTTAAATATCTAAAATAAAAATTTAATGCTTGATGACTAATTACTCTCCTTTGTTTCTTCCTCCTCAGTTCTGTTTATAGATAAAAGTTTCTAAATGAAATAAAGGAAGTTACCAATTTGATAGAGGAGAAAGCTACCTATTTTTTTAGCTTTAAAATCTTGTTTTAAAGACAAGTTACCATTTTTGGGAGTTGTTAATATTGCACAAAGAGTTGGTAGTGATTTAAAGTTTGTTAAATCAAGGGTGAGGACCTAATCATCGATGATTAAGCCAACCATTAATGATTACCCTAACCATCAATGATCGATGGGGCAAAGAGCTTTGGTAAAAACATCTGAATTAAATTATGTTTTTGTTGGGGGTTTGATAAGGTCATGTTGAAAATGGGTCTAGTGGAAGGTCTAAAGGTAATGTGACATCAAATACTATTGTGTGCAATTTTTAGGTGTCTACATTTTTTCCCTTTTTATTGTGTAGCTTTAGGAAAGCTATAGAATAAAAATAGGAAGTTAGTCAAAGTCTAGGTCTGGTTACCTTGAGTAGGAGAGGAGGTATTCCCCCTCAAACTAAGAGATGATGGAGGCATAGATAAAATCAAGTCAAGGATTGATAGATGAGATAAGGTGGGTGACACAAAAGGGGTTGGGTAGTTGTATCACGAACCCATGTACAAAAGTGATAAAGAGAGATAATTGAGATCATGTAATGACTAAAATTACCAATGTTGTAAATTAAGGTTAGGTTATAAAAAGGAAAGTGAGGGTAACTGGTCCATAGCATTAGTCATAGTTGAGAGATTTATTCCCATCAAGCCATCCAGATAAGTTTCATGTCATTTGCAGGTAGCCAAGTGACGAAGTGTTTTTGCTAAATAACACAATTGGTTGAGGTGTGCACAAGGTGGTATAATGTTTAAATGGTCAAATTTGTAAAAATGGATGGTGCAGTCAAAGGACCATGTAAATTCATCATGAAACATGCAAATAAGTTGGGTCAAAAAGGTTGGGTTGGGGGGTGGCCGAGTTGACTCCATCTACACTAGGTGAGAGGATGTTGCCTACATAGTTCCCTAGATAGAGTATCCAAGAGTAACTTTAGACCAAATGATTTTTAGGAATGAGGTAGGTTGAAGAGCAAAAGGGTAGGTTGAAAAAGAGTGGGTACAAGGTGAGGGATCCTAACCATTGATGGTTAGGGTGCCCCAAGGGGCAACTATTGATGGTTAGGGTGAAACCTTAGGAAGGTGAATGTTAAAAGTAAAAACAAGAGGTTATTTCCACTTATTGACTCTTGGTGAAAATTTTCTAGTGTCTTAAGTGAGTAAAGCATCAAAGTGTACTTATTTTTTTTGAGGTGGAAGTTCTCAATTGATTGAATGTGTGAGTTTAGATGCGATGAAGGGAGGACAAGGATGAGGTTGAGAAATAGTGAGAGGGCTCCAACCATGCCACCAATCATAGAATGAGGTAGGGTTTGTTTTTAAATTGGTATAATTTTAGTAATATAGGTATGGGAAAATGGTAGAAAATATTGGGGAAAAAGGAAAATAGGTTGGGTAAAATACTAGGCCTGGACCTGGATGCCTAGGTTTAGATATAAGTGAAAGCAGGAAAAATGGGTAATAAAAGAAGGGAGGAGGGTGAAGAAGTAAAAATAAGGAGTAAATTTTTAGGTATTTGCTTATTTATTTCCTTGTTAACTTGTTTAAGTCTTTTTATGGCAACGCCAGATGGTAGGGTTTCACCATCGATGGTCACACATAATGACTGTCGATGGTTGGACCCAACCATTGGCAGTCGACCCTAAGGGTCCCAATACTCCTATGAACCATCAAAAGTTCATTGAAACATTAGTGGTCAGCCAAAATAGGGCCAATCCCATAATTTAAGGTAAGTGAAATGATGGTTTAAAAAAGTGGCAAATGGGTCGAAGAGATAACTTAGTGTTAGGGTAAAAAAGTTCAAAAAAAAAGAGTAGGTCATAGGAAGAGTTGGTAGGGTAACAAGGATGTGTAAATAGGCACAAATAGAGGGAAGCATAAGAATATTAACATTTTTTTTATTATTTTTTAGGCTCATGAGTGGATTTATATTAGGGACTGAGTCCCTAAGATATTCATAGAGGTGCAAAATGGGATTATTGATGTTGAGTAGAGGTAGATGGAGGATGTGGGCCTAGGGCCCATGAGACACTACCATCACCTTCCACATGATGTGGTGATGATTATGGCACTCATCAAGAGATGGGACCTTGCCATAAACACATTCATATTATTTATTGATGAGATGTCCATTATGTTGGAGGATTTTCATAGGATCACTCAATTGCCAATTCGAGGGGAGCCAATATATCACATTAAGAGTGATGAGTGAGACCACTACATGGACTAGATATATTGAGAGGATCGAGTGGAGGCTAGATACCATACCAATGGAGTTTTCTATAGGCCATTATACCATAAGTCCCTATAGGATATATGTTTACTGACTATGATGATGATGGGCATATCATGTTTTATGATGTTAGACTCGAGCAGTGGCTGATTTCCTTGTGTGCTATTAGGAGTACTGACAAAGATGCTTTTAAGGGGTATAGTTTTTAGATGGGCCTCAGTATTATTGGTGTAGATTTATAGAGATTTATGGGCCTTGAAGGCATAGAGATGATATGGGATTAGCATCAGTTTTGTGCTCCATTACTAGGCATATGAGCATATACGGGTATTGAGACCCTTTGGGCTTCCTTGGAATGGCTATGCACTGATAGATTATAGGGTTGGCTTCATGAGATGGCACATAAATTATGAACTTATAAGAGTATGGGGTGGATCTAGATATATAGAGTGGTTTTCAGATGCCTTAGAGGGCTTAGTGGTAGCAGACATTGTATGGAGTCTATATTTGAGCTAGCCCCTATGGACAGGTTACAAGTACCACACGCTATCATTATAGAGTTAGTGGTGGGTTTATGGCTGACAGGATGGCAAGTTTGAGTGCATCCCAATAGATCAATTCCAAAGGTTGTTTGGGTTGGTGTAAGATACAACCCCAGATGTTTAGTGTTATAGGAGGCAAGATGTGAAGTACCCACATTTAGAGTCGTAGCCAAATGCTATTATGTTAGATTATGAGGAGATTCTAGTGAGAGATCTTATAGATGATGTAGGAGTTACTGATGGATATATGGGATGGTATTAGACTAGGTATGTGTCCATATATTTTAGATGGGGGATAGAGGCTAGTAGCCTATAGATGTTGATCTTGTACATGTATAGGGTGGAAGACCTAATGGCCAGAAAGTAATAGCCCTTTTAGCAGCATAGGTCCAGGTGACAGGGTTATATGGATAGGTGGTTACATTGTAGACATAAATAATCACTTTACATGGGTAGGTAGCCACTTTAATTAGAGAGTAGGATATGATGAGGGCTAACCTTAAGTTAGTCACATGGGAGTGAGATGCCTTGAGATAGAAAACAAGGGTGACCATGATAGGGGGAGTATTAGCTGACTCAATTCTGAGGACATAGTACTTGGCCACCATTTAAGAGATATGATATTATGAGGTTATGGTGTTAGCCTAGTTTCCATATGTGATGAGATATGAGGAGTATAGGGCTAGCCTAACTCGGGTTCTAATAGTAACTACACTAAGTTAGTGGGTATCAAATGTAGCATAGGTAGGTGCATCAGGGGGTCCACCACCAAATGGTGGAGTAGGTATAGGTGGTTTTGGGTCTGGTGTTGTAGGTCCTTGATATATGACATTTTGATGATTCTCATTTTTTGATATGTATATTTTGATATTGGCATGTGTGTTGATAAGGTGAGATGTATTTATAAGAGAGACACATATGTATTATGATGATGTTGATGATTATATTCATGATGACATTCATGTTCATGTTGATCATGTGGATTAGGATGTTGATGTACAATTATGATCGTTCATGTTATAATTATGATGATGTTTATGATTATTTTTATGATTATGGTTGTGAGGACTACAATGTGATTGTGATTGTGATTGTGATTGTGATTGTGATTTTGATGAATTAAAATTATGATTATTATTTATGATCTATTTGTTTAGGTATGGTGATGATGATGTCATTATGGTTATAATTATGTGGATTAGGATGTTGATGTACAATTATGATGATGTCATGAATATTTTTGGTTAAGATTATGCTTATGTTGATTGGCTAGTTGAGACATGATGATGATAATGTGGTGACTAAACTATTTTAATTTGAATTAGTTTAAAATAATGGATGTGATGATATTGTAGGTGAGGTATTGAGACATATAAAATTTATTTTATTGGTAAGATGTGATAACATAGGTTTAACTTGATAATATTATTGATAATGTTATTGGTATTATTTTGAGGTTATGGTAGGAGAGGGTGTAAAATTGTGTTTGTCATGAGAATGTTTGATTGGGTCAAAAGGCACACATGTCCCAAGAAATGGATAGGAAAGAGGCATGTTGTTTTGATTAGAAAGAACCTAAAAATAATAAACCATAGTTGGATTGACTTAGTGAACACAAGCCCACTGAGTGCTTCGCAAGAGCATGATTTAATTGAGAACAAGGGTGTCTCGATCACTTTGTGTCAAGTATGCTCATGGTCCCTTGAGTTCAGGGGGGAGTGAAAGAAATGTGGGTAAGTGGTAGGAAGGTGATTGGTAAAGGGCATCCTGATGTGGGTTAGCTTGCCCCTTTTATAGGTGACCAAAAGGTTGTAGTGGACAAGTTCACGCCTTATAATAATGTGTAGACTAATCAATGTGGGAAGTGTACCAGTGCCATGTATAAGAGCCAATTACAATGTGATGGTTTATTAGGTAAACTTATCGATGCAGGAAGTCTACCAATGGCACATCTAAGAGCTGATTGTGGTTTAATTATTTTTTATTTTGATATAATTTTGGTCATTACTTTTGTCATTGGAGTAAGTTTTTGAAGTTGAACAATGCAAGAAGTTGATTTCACTTATCCATACTTCAAGGGAGTGGTCTAAAATTTTTACTTTTATAGTTGTCCTTCAAGGTAGTAGTCTATTTTAAGCAATTTTAAATTATGGGCCAATTGTCCTTCAAGGGAGAAATCTATGACATTATGATTTTGAATTATGAATTCAAACATAGACAAGTCCGTTTAGGCGTAAAGATCCACCCATATGAAGGCAAGACTTTAGCCTAAAAGGTTATTTGGTAAATGAAAGGAATGGGTTGAGAAACAACTGATCACGAGATTCCATCTATAGAAAGATGAAAAGTATCCATAAAAACCATGTTATGGGTAGAGCCAAGGTACCCATACTTAGGATTAGGTTTTATTTGTGACAAATGAATCACATGGTTCCAAGTTATAATCAATTGTTCCCAAAGGATAAATGAGAATGTAAAAGTTTTTTAAACCAAGGGATGAGCTCAAGTTAGACATAGAAGTGAGTTTGATCCAATTTAACAATAAAAAGGATGCAAATGCAAAGCATTGATTGGCTCAGGTTCTAATTTGCCTTAAAGAGAGGAAAAATGGTAAGCTCCAAATCCATACTAATGGGTTACAATGTAGGGTCCTAGCCAGTTAAAGGAAACTTGCCCTTCTTAGTCTTCTACATGTTAGTTACATGTTTATTTTATTTAAGGATGAGGTCTCTAATTTTGAATTTGTGATTTTTCAAATGTTTTTATATGCACGCTTGATTCACTCTTAATAGACACAAAGATTATTAAGCATGGCAAGGTGATGATCATCAAGAAGCTCTAAGCGTGCGAGGAATTTTTGATGATAGTCACTTTTAGAGAGGATTTCATGTAAGGATATATGAAGTGATGGAATTTAGACTTCAAGAGGAAAGACCATCTCAGCTCCAAAGATAAGGGAAAAAAGTGTTACACCCATAGTGGTTCAGATACTAGTGTAGTAAACCAATAAAGCAAAGGGGATATGGAGGTGTCAATCCCAACTAGAAGCACTGACCACTTTTGTGAGAATTTTGATGAGGGTTTTGTTGGAATATTTTATTTTTCCATTGGCTTATGGATGATAGGGCAAGGAGAATCTTAAATTGATGCCAAAAATGTCACAAAGTGCATGGACTTTCTTGTTTTTAAAGGACTTGTCATTATCAATGATTATTTTATGAGGAACTCCAAAGTGGCAAATGATGTGGTGATTGATAAACTCAATGATCTTTTCAGCTTTGGTTGATATAATTAGGATTAATTCCACCCATTTGGTGAACTACTTTGTATCAGCAATGATCTATTAATGTCATTATGAAGAATGGGGATTGATCTCCCTGATAAGGTCAAGACCCCATTGTGAGAAGGGCCAATAATATTGAGATACTTGAAGACCATGGGAAGGTGTATAATGAATATTATCATGTTGTTGACACTTAATGCATTTCTTGACATAGGCACAATAATCCTGATTAAGTGTGGGCCAATAGTAGCTTAGGTGGAGGATACGTTTGGCAACAGCTAGGCCACTAAAGTTTCCCCCACATATGTTGTCATTAATGTTAGGAAATAAACATCCTATAGTGTAATTAATAATAACTATAGAAACATAAAAAATATACAAACTAAAAATAATATATAATAGGAGAGAACAAAACCATAACACCAGATATACGTGGAAAACCCTTGCAAAACTAGCAAGGGAAAAACCACAGGGCAAAGATAATACTAGACTTCATTTATTCATCAACACTCTCTCTCTACATATAGTTCCTCTCACAATATCTACAAATAATTTATACATCCAAGCACTTAGGTGAGCCAATCATTCAACCATGCCTTCTAAGTTCTAACCTCCTAACTGCAATAGATAACTACAAACATAGCATCAACCTCCTCCATGGACCCATCATGCACTTAGGTGGGTAAAGCAAAATCCTACCTACATGTTCCAACCTGTAACCTGCATTTGATGATTACAACCCAAGCATCTAGGTGAGTAATACATGCAAGCCTTTCCAACTCTAACCTCTAACTATGGATCCAAAAATGGAGAGCCTCTAAAGGCTCTTTCATGATCCACTAAATGGATAAGCCAAAACCATGAGAGAATAATGCATATTTATGCATTTTACAATAAATAATAAGAGAGAGGGATAAAATTTTGACCCACATGGGTGGGTAACACTATTTGAGGAATAGGAACTCATGTCTCCCACTTGAGAAAGGTCACACATGTGAAGGCATCTCATGATGCCACTTTTGACCTTCTCCACTAGCCTCCAAAGGCTATGTCCCACACAATGAATGATCATGTGATGTCCTTTTTTGTCACCTTGTGCCAAAGTAATCAAATAAGATCCTCCACCAAGTAATCCCATGTGCCACCCCATGTGTCTCTAAAGTACCATGTCCCACTTCACACATGTGAGAGGAATGTGCAAATAAAATATTGGTTGCTTGGGCTCCAAGAGTCAAAAAAGTAGCCACCTAATTTGCCCTCTT
The DNA here is from genome assembly GCA_037957365.1 of Torreya grandis. Lineage (NCBI taxonomy): Eukaryota > Viridiplantae > Streptophyta > Pinopsida > Cupressales > Taxaceae > Torreya > Torreya grandis. Next base: position 895,559 of record JARHVA010006188.1, on the reverse strand, counting down.
TCCAAGTCACCCATGTGACTCCAATATGCCATGATCCTCACACATGTGTGAGGACATCTTGAATAGTGACATCTTTTGTCACTTTCCAACATGTGACCCTTAACTTTCTTACACCATGTGACACCTTTGTCTTTTTCTCCATATGACTCTACACATGGGAATCTTGGACACATCAAGAATTGTGTCCCACACCTATGACATCACTATGACCACTCTTGAGACCCTTCATGGCCCTCATCTTAGGACCCCTATAGGCCCCACTACCACATTACCTACATGCCACATCACTACACACCTGCATGCCACATCACCCACATGCCATGTCACCATGAATAGTGACTTATGAATAGTGCTCCTAAATAGTACTCATGAATAGTACTTTGTGAATAGTATTCTATGAATACTAACCTATGAATAGTGGCTTCACATCATGTAAGTAATAAATAAATTTGTGAAATAGAAAGCTATAAAATTAAAAAAGCAAGAGAGAAACTAGAACACTAGATATACATGGAAAACCCTTGAAAAACTAGCAAGGGAAAAAACCATGAGACAAAGGTAGCAATAAACTTCATTATTCCTCATCAACATTCTCTACAACAACATTGTCTCAATAGATTTTAACTATTACTAAGTCCAAGCACTCAGGTGAACCAAGCATTCAACCATGCCTTCCAAGCTCCAACCTCCTAGAGGTAACAGACAACTCCAAACAATGCTAAAAAAATGGCATCAACCTCCTCCATGGATCCATCATGCACCTAGGTGAGCAAAGCAAAATCCTGACTCCATGCTCCAACCTAAAACTTGAATTTGATGTTTACAACCCAATCATCTAGGTGAGTAAGTCATATAATCCTTTCCAACTCAAACCTTTAATTATGGATCCAAATATGGAGAGCCTCCAAAGGCTCCTCCATGATCCTCTAAAAGGATAAGCCAAAGAATGAGAGAAAATAATGTTTTAATAGCATTTTACATCAAATAAAGAGAGAGAGAGAGAGAGAGAATTTTGACCCACATAGGTGGGGAACACTATTTTGGGAATAGGAACTCATGTCCCCCACTTGAGAAAAGTCACACATGTGAAGGCATATCATGATGCCACTTTTGACCTTCTCGACTAGCCTCCAAAGGCTATGTCCCACATAGTGCATTATCATGTGATGTCCTTTTCTATCACCTTATGCCAAAGTCTTCAAATAAGATCCTCCACCAAGAAATCCCATGTGCCACCCCATGTGGCTCTAAATTACCATGTTCCACTTCACACATGTGAGAGGAATGTGCAAATAAAATATTGCTTGCTTGGGCTCCAAGGGTCAACAAAGTAGCCACCTACTTTGTCCTCTTTCCAAGTCACCCAAGTGACTCCAACATGCCATGCTCATCACACATGTGTGAAGATATCTTGAATAGTGACATCTTTTGTCACTTTCCAACATGTGACCCTTGACTTTATTTCACCATATGACACCTTTATCTTTTTATCCATATGACTCCACACATGGCAATCTTGGATAGATCAAGAATTGTGTCCCACACCTATGACATCACTATGACTGCTCTTGGGACCCTTCATGGGCCCTCATCCTTAAACCCCTATGGGCCCCACTACCACATCACCTTCTTGCCACATCACCTACATGTCATTTCACTACACACCGACATGCCACATCACCGGCATGCCATGTCACCATGAATATTGATCATGAATAGTGCTTTATGAATAATACTTTATAAATAGTATTTCATGAATAATGACCTATTAATAGTGGCTTCATACCCAATAATGAAATTTCTTGATGGCATGAGAAGTTTCATGATGATGGAGATAATGGAGAAGGATGCCATCAAAACCCCATTTATAAATAATCCCTCCTAGAATCATGTAATGAGAGGTACCCTGGATAAAGGCTCTATGGGCATTCTTTGAAAGATCAAGGGGACGAATCCCAAGGTTAAGATAATTGAAATTTTGATCATACCAAAAATTAGGAGGTGATGTTTCCACATTACAAACAGTGGGAAGGTCTATACTGATATATGGTGTGATAAAATGATGAATGGTAACAAATAGTTTAGATTGGGCCAGTTGGGATGGAATTCGGGAAGTGAGAGATGCCATGGTGTCTATGAATTTATTGGTGGATCAAGGGACTAATCAGATGGCATAATGATCGAATGATGTCAAGAGTACATCTACAAGTTGTTTATATTTCAAAAGGACATGATTTTTTCATTGATAAGATCTTGTGACTTGGTTGATGACAAGTTGGGAGTCTCCAAAGACACTGATTATTTTGATCACTAAAGCCAAGGTAGTTTGAAGAACTATGACTAAGGCTTCATATTTGAATACATTATTGGTGCATTCAAAATCAAGTTTAAAGGAAAGGGGAAGAGGTTTTCCATTAAGGGGAATGAGGATTACTCTATCACCCCCACCATTTTGGCATTTAGAGCCATCAAAAAGCATGGTCATTTGGTAGGTAGGTTCCTCTAGAGAAAGGTGAGAGGAAGAGGTTGGTTATCAGGCAAAGTGGCTTTAGCTAAATTATCAGCTATGACCTATCCTTTAATGGATTTTTATGGGAGAAACTCAAGATCAAACCTAGCTAAGAGCATGAACCACTTAACCATACATTGGTTTTGATATGGCTTAGAGTGCATATAATTGAGGGGGTTAATATTAGTGATGACATAGGTTTTATGATTATGAAGATAATGATAGAGTTTAGAGGCTATGAAAACTAAGGCAAGGCAAAGTTTTTTAGGATGTGTATACTTGGTTTCATATTCAATTAGGGTGTGATTGATGTAGTAGATGGTTTGCTCTTTATTTTGTTCATCATGATGAGTGAGCATGGCCCAAAAGAATGATCAATGGTGGATATATATATATATATATATATATATATATATATATATATATATATATATATATATATATATATATATATATATAAGGGTTGGTATTCTTTAAGAGGAATGAGGACTAGTGGATAAATAAGATACTCCTTCATTGCATCAAAGGCTTATTGGAATTCATTGGTCTATTTGAAGGAGATGTCTTTTTTAAGAGGTGATGGAAGGGTTGGCATTTGTTAGATAATTAGGAGATAAAGCATCGGATCAACTAAAGTTTGCCTTGTAGGCTGAAAAGTTGGGTAAGGTTGGTAGGAAGAGGCATCTCCAAAATGGCTTTGACCTTGGTGGGGTCTATTTCAATTCCATGAATAGAGACAATAAAGCCAAGGATTTTCGTTGATAGGACTCCAAAAAACCACTTTTGGGGATTGAGCCTGACATTGTAATGGATTAATCATTTGAATATGATGGAAAGAATAGCTAGATGATCCTAGAAATATTTGGGTTAAATATTGGCCAATTTTGACAATGTGAGTATTCTCCTGAGTTCCCAAGTTGCCATCAATGGTTGATTCATTTAGCATGGTTTGGTTCTCAGAAGGGAGAGATTTATGGATAGAGGAATCTCCTATACTGAGGTAGGTGAGAATAGATTTGTCATCTTGTCATTGGATGGTGTTGATGTTGGGAGAATCACGTTCAATAATTTTTGGTTGAATGAGAGGGAGGGTTTTAGTTTGGTCATCCTGGTGATAGGTTAAGGGGACTAAATTAATAGTGTTGATAAAAAAAGGTTAGATGGGATGATGTTGAATTCTTCAGATTGGGAAGATGGGGTTGGTGAAGGTGGGGTTTCTTAGTAGTGGTATCAATGGGTTTTAGTGATCTAGGCTCCTCTGGTGATTCAAACCTGAGACCAAAGAACTCACAAGTTTTCTAGGTTTTGATAATGAGCAACTCATGAGGTCCTTGCTCATAGAGGACAAAGCCAAACCCCTTCCAAGCACATTGGTAAAGGTAGGTTTTAGTAAAGGCTAGGTTTCTTAGGTAAGAAAATTTGGAAGGGTTGGATACATGGAGTGGTGGTGGGAGCTAGAAGTGGTCGATCAAGCCCCCCAAAGACAAAATTTGTTTGATTGTTGGGAAGCCCAAAGGGGGAAATGGTGCCAATGTTAGGGTCATAATAAGGGTCATTTTGAAGATTCTTGTATTCATGTAGAGTGGAGAAGGCATATAATGTGAGAAGGTGATATTCCCCTAGTGAGAGTCATTGAAATGTTGATTGCAAGGGGTCTTCTACCAAAATTTATGACAAAGGCATAGATGAACTAGTGAATGCTTCATCATTATGATAAGGGGAAATTTTACTGATGGTGGGTGATGTGGTAGTTTGATTAGAAGGAGGTTTTGAGATAGATGAAAGAGGAATAATAATGTCATTAGGTTGATATGTCATATTACAGGAAGCAAAGGGACTAGGATCAACTTTGATTGTGATAATTTGTCCCTCATGCTCAAATTTGATGCATTAGTGTAAAGTGGAGGGAACACATCCCATTGCATGGATCTAAGGACATCTAAGTAACACATTATATTGGAACTCACCCTCAATAATGTAAAATAGCTTAAGATGGTTTGTGACCCCAACCAGATGTGGAAGACCACGATCCCTAAGGTAGTAGTCATAGAATCATTAAAAGAGTGAAGGACCATTATACTCTTAGCAATGATGTTTATGGGAAATTGCAATTGATCATATGCATGGGAGGAAATTATGTTGATGCTATCTCCTCCATCAATCATTACCTGTTTGATATGGGTTTGATTGATGTATGTTGTAACGAAGAGGGGAGGATCAGGATCTTCAGTATGAAAAGGCAAGATTTCTAAATCTTGAAAAGTGACAAGGGTGGCTTAGTAGAGGGATCCAAAAAAAGATGCAAGAGGTTGTGGATCATCTATTTAAACCTATATGAAATGTAGAGCCTCAATTAATACTTGGTGATGTTGAAGTGAGGTGATAATTAAATCATAAAGGATCATTTTCATCAATGTTTGGTGAAGTTATTTCAACATGAGCCATTGGATGAATGGAATGGGCTTGGGAGGAGGAGCTCCCAAAATGGATACTTTTGGTTTTGATGTTTGCAAGGGTGGAGATGGAGATGCTTGGGTTTGGTTCAAACGTTGAGAGGTTAAAGGGTAAGTTCAGGGGATGGTTACATTAGTTTTTGCCTTATCTTTCTATTGGACCTCAGAATGGGTAACCATATGAACAATGTGGATAAGGGAACTTGATATTTTCTTCGGTTCCTCCTTTTTAATCTTGGGTAGGAGTGGTATAATGGGTAGAGGTTTGGTAGGTTGGGTTGATGGTAAAATATGTAGTGGAGTAAAAAGGGATCCTCTAATAAATCATCTTCCTCCAATAGATTATAAACAAGTGTTTGGAGAGCTTTATAATTATCTTTATCATGTCTAGGAGTCCTATGGTAATGACAAATAAAATTATCATTAAACCAGGTTGGTTTAGGATGGGTGGGGTCAAAAATTTTAATTATAGGAAAGTTAATGGAGGAGGTTTGAAATAACCTTTGAAAAATAGTTATGTAGTACTTTGGCAAAGGTGTTATAGGTAAGGGGTTTTGGATATGAGGGGTGAGAAATTTATTGGGCATAAGTTTATTCATGGAAGAGGTAGTTAGAGGAATGATTTTTATTGATGTTTTTGGTTGGTTTTTATTAGGTATGATAGTCTTTGGGATTGGAGACTTGGATGTAGAAATTTTGGATGGTGAAGGTTTGGTTACAAGCAGAAAGGTGGATAGGGATAAGTTGGTTAGGAATGATGAAGAACTAGATAGTTTGGTGATTGAAGGTGAAGAAAAAGGAGAAAATTTCTTTGAAGAAGAATGGTAATGGTAATGGTAGAAGGATGAGGTCCTAAAATGGAAGGTAGGTTAGAAGGAGGGAGTATAGGTCTATTTTGTGTTGGAGGTTTGGGTAGGCCTTCCTTCTTAAGGGACTTAGTTGGACTAGGCTTCGATGGGATTGATGGAGTTAAGTCCAATATCAAAGGAGGGTGAGTGTGACTAGGTGTGGGAAGCATCCCTATATTCTTGATTGGTTTGGTGAAAGAAGCATGAGGTAACTTGCTAATTTTAGATAGAGGTGTTTGAGATGGTTCACTTATGACTTTAGAGGAGGTAGTTGGTAGGGTAGTGTTGACTCAATTTGACTTCCAATAAAATTTAGTCAACCCTTTATATTTTTAAATTTTGAATAAGGTTCCCATGTGTCTTATAGGGTGTCATTTTGGTCTATTTTCTTACTTATCCTCTCCCTAGTCCTTGTTGAAGTCCACCCTCTTTGTACTAGGCTAGTCAACTAAAGTCAAAGGTTGGTCAACCCTATTAAAAGTTATTAAAAGGATAAAATTGTGTTTAAAATGTCCTAAGGTGGTCTTTGACATGTTTTAATATGTTTACAAGTTATAAATTGGTCATATGTTATGTTTCATATGCAAAAAGGGGCCTTTTGGTCACATTTTAGCCCATTTAATGACTTGTATGGACTGTCATGCAAGAAAATTTGTATCAACATGATTTTAAACGTTTAATAGGTTAGGATAATGTTATTATTAGTCATATTTCAGCCAAGAATTAGTTATGTTCAGTAAATGGTAGTTTCTCCTTGATTTTAGGGGCTTTTGGGCACTTGTACAGACTTCTTGAGTCCACAATCAGATCAAAAAAATGGTTGGAGTGTCTCTTAACCTCCCCTCACAAATTTCCATGCTAATAATTCATAAATTTCATCATAAATTCTATCTAAAACTCATTTTCCTTCTTTCTTGTCTTGGCAAGCAAAAAAGGGTCAACTTGTGATGCTTGGTGTGGACCATACAAGTGGAGTTGGAAATAATGGTCTTGGTGGTGGATGGTACTCTTTTTCCACTTAAATTTCATATAAATAAGTCTCATATTGGTTCATCCTCCTTTATGAACCATTGTTAACACTCTAGGCAACTTTTTATGCACTTCAAACCATGAGGGGGTCAGTGTTTGCACTTGTCTCAATTTTTTTTGCTTTGGCTTGATGTTTTTGTTTATTTTAGGTGTTCTTAAAGGTTATATAGTGCCTCTCCATAGGTTTTTCATGATTTTATTGATTTTTGGGTCATCAAACATGAAGAGCCTCTTCTAGGCTTGATTGGTTTACAAACTACCTATATTGTATGCATCTACAAGTACCTTGAATGGGGATATTCACATTAAACCTGATGTTTCAAAGCTTTTTCAATGTTTCCATGAATACATAATGTATGTTTATGGTTTAAAATAATCTTAAGATACTCATGAGGCCTTTTGTCCATCTTGCTCCTCTATTTTACACTTGTCCATACACAACTAATAGACACCCACTTACAGTCCTGATGGTGTCATGTTGATGCCTAAAGGATTATTTTTGTGTATAAGTTGATTATCATGGTCCAAGATGCATCAATACACCTAAGTGAGCTCTTCTTAGGTTTGTTTTAGTGGTGTATCACCCTCATTATCTCACATATAATCAAGTGCATTTCTCCAAGTGGTATTTGCAGAGTTACAGAGGTTCGTACAGAGGTGTTCTATAGGGTTGAGCCCTCATGAGTTTTATGAGGTAAGTTGGCGGCCTAAAAAACATGATTAAGACCCTTCATATCCAAAGCATGGTGTTGAGAATACTTTTCCAAGCAAGGAGACTAATATAGGGACCTTTTCCCTAAATGGACAAAATAGAGAGCTTGCATCTTTTTCTATTTTGGTGTGGGAATTCAACAGTGTGTTTGGGGAAGGTGAATTGTGAGTTTTGATAAGTCCCACCATGGGGATAGCCATTGATGAGGGAGAGAGAATGAAACACTTGAGAAGTATGGTGTTTTAACAACTCAAAACCATGCTCCAACATACTGAAAGACCTCAGTAAGTTGTACAGGTCTGAGATCAAAAATTAGCCCTTTCCTTGTCAAGTTGTCCATTAAGCATATCTTCACATATGAGTGGTTCTAAATGACCCATGTTATTCTCGTGAGATAATATTTTTTAAGAGAATATGGAACTTGGTGTGATGACTCCTTACACACTCCCCTTTGTCTATATATAGGCTTGGCAAAGGTCATCTACAGGCAGTGAAGTGAAATAGTGGGTTTTGAGGATGTTCCAAGTACTTTTATTTTGAGGAGGTGGCAATGTCAAGTCCAAATGGTTTTTAATGCCTAAATAATGTTCTAAGGCATCATTCAAGATTTATTTCCATGCCTATAACCGCCTACAAACACAAACAAGGGTGTCTCTTAAGGGAAACATAGTCAAACAAAGTATATGGGAAGTGAGTGATGGGGTCTCCTTTACCCTTAAAGAGACTATATGGGTGGAATTTGGTTAGATAGGCAGAAATTAACCTTAATGAGATCATGGAAAGCTTAAATACATCTAATACAAAGTTGGATAAATCCAAGTCAACCTACAGGTAGGATAAAAGGTCTCAGTCCAAGAAGTATCAACATTTGGGAACATTAGAAAGTGCCTAAGGTGAATGAAGGATCAATTGTGCACTGTGTGTTTAAAAAGTAAATTCAAGGAATCTCAGCACACTACAAACAAGTTTCAAACACCTCCAATCACCTACAAAAATGTCTATCTCAGTCAACATTCAGTGGCCTAAAAGATGGGTCTTGGTGGCATTTTAGATCATTCAAGGTAGTTCCAAGGAGAAGATAAGAATTAATTGGTCATCAAACCTAGAGTTGAGTTTCTAAATATCATGATTGTGACTTACATGATCCAAACCAACACATACATCAAGTGTGAAGGACCAACAAGGTTGTCTTAGTCAACAACAACTAAGCCTAATCTTGTATTTGCAGGAGTATAGAGAGGGTTGGAAGGATCAATATGATGGAAGGAGTCTTTTGAGGCATTATATATGATGATGAGACTTATATAAGCCCATATCCATGAGCATATGGTAAAACAAAAGCCTCCAAAACTAATGTTCATACCCTTGTAGATAGTGTGCACTCCAAGAGTCTACCTAAGAGATTTGGGAATTTTGGAGGTCAAAACTTTGAATTAGATTCTCAAATGTGATCCAAATCACCCTTGGGAGTTGTGAAATATTATCCAATTGTTTTTTATTGATACTAATAGAGTAAGTACCCCTATTTTGTCTCAAACTGAGGGCACTTTACTCCTTGCACAAACCCTATTTTCTTTGTTAGGGAGGTAGAAGCATAGAATAGAGGTTAAACAAATATTTAAATAAGGTTTGTTTAGTTGTAACATATATATTACAACTTAAAAAACATTTCTCTAGGTTTGGAAACCAATCAAGGTACCCTATACAACTAGACCTACAACCTAGTTAGGTATTGTCAAGGCCTAACACCAAAGGAAGGGTCACTTATAATTCCAAACTTTTTAAATAATTATAATGATTTGAAATATATTCATTGAGGTAAACATGAAGTGTTTAATCCATAAGGGGGTAGGGGAAACAATTGGAGAGTTAGATTGAGTCTCAAGTTATAGACAGGCCTATTGGCAAGGTCTATACCTAGTCTCAAAATAGGGGTCAATTTCATTATGAGCTCTTGGTAAGTTATTCAAGGGATTGGATCAAGTTTTTCGGGAATATATAGAAGTGATACAACCTTTGGTTGGTATCAAAACTTCTCAAGAAGGCATTTTTGGCCTAAGGAGTGCTCAGACCTTACCAAAATGCAAGAAAGGAGCTCGAGTGCCAACTTAGAGTGCTTGGAACTTTCATGATATTATGCATGGGACCCTAAGGTATTTGGAGAACTTATAGAGGGTCCTTGAGGATCCCTTAATGGCATTTTGAGGATATTTCAATGTCAAACCTTTATGAACAAAAGTTAAGACTAGAATTCACTCATACCCCTTAAAACCCCTCCTTAAGGACCTGATTGAGAAGAGGAGGCAAATGAAGCATCTAGTTGTAGGGTAAATGTCATGAAACCACTTGGAAAATGTAAAGGACTCTCTCAGGCATAATTTAATGCCATTTTCTGTATGAAATAGGCTATAACAGGGCTCTTTTTGACTTTTTATGTGTTTTGTAGGCACAAAGAACTTTCAAGAGGAAAAATCACTTTTGAGGGAGATTTTAGGACCTATTCTAAGTCCTCATGGTCATTTTATTAGGTTTCTAATCTCCTAAGCCTATTTGTCATCTCTTTCATTGTAGCCAGTTTAGTGGGTAGATAGTGAACACTTAGGAGAAAGTGGTGAATTTCAATTTGGAAAGCCTTTTAAGGATAATTTCTTGAAAATAATGATATGGAAACCTTTCAAAAGTTTCATTCACCTTTTTACATGGATAAAACTAAATAATTAGGATAGTTTTAGGTGCCAAGTGTGAAAGGTGCATGGAGAGAGCTCATTTTGGGAATGTCTTGAATGATGGTGCATGGCCAAAATGATAGGGATGATCAGTAACCTCTCCAATGCATGTTAAGGCTTCTTAGTAACCCTTCTCATTCAAATCCATCTTCAGACTCAGGTAATTGCAATGATAAGGTAGTTTTGGAAGGCTAATCATGAGGGGTAGTTTTATATGCAAAAGGAGTTTCTTGACTACTTTGTAGGTTTTAGATGATTAGAAATGACACTTGTATCTCCTAAAATTTCATGGCTCACCCCATCTCTTCATCCACATGAATTTTAACTTATTTTCTCTTTTGGACACTTGTCCTTGTGCCTTTTAAAGTTTTATTCTCTCTCTCTCTTCTCCCAAGTTCTATAAATTGTGCCATTTTGGCCATTGTAAAAGAGACCACAATTGGTATGGTGAAGCCTTGCTAATATGACATTACACTTTGTCTTTAAACATTTAATACAAGTCTAATTCTGAGTTGTGAACATTTTTTCTAAATGTGTGAGTGATGTCTAGTGGAGCTAAGTGATAGTATCATCCTTACTCCCTTTATCCTTCATGTTTAAACAAGAGTTTTGATTTTAACAGGTCATGTGAAGTGTGTTGAATGTACTAGGATCTTCTTTAAGTATAAATTTGTCTCTATGGTGTGAAATATATCCCTAGGTCAGTTATTTTGTTAATTGTCCCAAGTATGCTACCTTCACATTGAAACAGTATGTTAGGATCCTTTAATGCATAGAATTAGTATTGGAAAGCATTATTGCTTAGTAGAAGTTTGATACTCTGTGGGATATGTCTTGGTGGATCACCTATTTAGTTTAGTTTCCATTTTATGCAGGCTTCTAACTCTTTTCATAAACAAGCATTATATTAGGTGATATGCACTTAAAGAAGAATATAGGGAGCTAGCCCTTTCAATATTAGAGATTCATCTCTCTTACAAGTTCCCACAACTTGAGAGATGATTTAATGTTGCATCAAATTGTAGGAGATTTATAGAGTATCCTAGGGTGCATAATTTGATGACAATAGGTAGTAATAATGGGTTTAAACATAGACTCAAGTGAATTTGAGGAGCTAGATTTGTTTTGATAAGGAAGGCCAAGTCGATGTTAAAAGGTGGCTCTATCAAGGTTAGGCTGGGATGTGAACTCTAAACTTTGGACCAACCTAGAGAAGGGCTTATTAAAGGGGGTAGTTCCTTGATCATTGGTCTCAAATCTTAAACCCTTAGGTGAATAAGGAGTGGTTTTAGTATTGGTATCTTTGGTGGAAGGCTCCAAAGGTTGCAATTGGGTAGATGAGGTGACCTTCTTTTGGTGAATGATTTCCAAAGTTGATTTTATGATGGGAGAGGTAGGTGTGGTATTCTTAAGGGAAGGAATGGGTATAGTTTCTTCCATGGCTTGTATGTTCAAATAAGTAGGTGATTCTTGGGTTGGAGGGGTAGAGGAAGTGGTTGAAGCAATGGTTTCCTCTTTAGGTGTTTCTACCAAAGGAGGGATAGATAAAGCCATGGTTGCATCAAGTGCAAAAGGAGAGATAGATGATTCCTCCTTTTGGGTCTCTGAAGGAATAAATGGTAGGTTAGATTCCTCTATTTGGGTAATAGTGTTAATGATCTCTTCAATAATGGGCACATTACTAATGACATTAGATGTATATGCCTCATGGGAGTTAGAAGATTTAGGTTTACTGTCATGATGTTAGGTGGAAGGAGTGTGATTTGGGAAAGGCTTATGGAAAATGTCAAGATATTGATTAGGGGGTGTATTGGGGTTATCAAATGTGAGCTCCCCAATATCAATTAGATTTTGGACAAAACTTTTAAAGGTATTACATCTATCAATGTCATGTCTAACAGTTCTGTGAAAGGCACAATGGTCATTTTTGGTATACCACTCGGGTATAGGGAGAGAAGAATCAAATTGTTGGGGTGGTTTAATTGGTGGAAGTTGGATAAGGTTGGCCTTGAGAAATTTATCCAAAATAGATGCATATGACTCCCCAATGGGAGTATATTGTCTTGGAGGTACTCGATTTTGGGTTTGATTTTGTTGATAAGAAGGTTTGGAAGAACTATTTTGATGTGATTGGTTAATAGTTAGAGGTGGAGAGGTTTTTAAAACCACTAAATTTATAGATGTTTTTTCCTTAGTATTGGATTGGTTAGTGGTTTTAGTAGAGGGAGGTTCATTTGGTTTGAAATTAGAATTCTTATTCCACAATTTTAGTTTCCCTTCATCAATGGCACAACTTTTGAGTTTTCATGCCATGGTGAATGCTTCATCAAATGTTTGAAAGGTTTGAACTTGAAGAGTAGGTGCAATATGCTTGGCACAACCTCTAGATAAAATTTTAATTAATTCAAGTTGGGTTAAGGTGAAAGAGAGTTGATTTATGAGGCCTCTCCATCTAGCCACAAAATCAATAATTGACTCATCATCAAATTATTTGATAGAGTAGAGGTTAGTTATAGAAACCTTTTAAGTTATGTTTACCGAGAAATGTTCTAAAAAGATTTGGGCTAGTTGGGAGAAGGAAAAGATGGAATGTGTGGGGAGAGAGAGATACCAATTAAGGGCAAGTCCTGATAAAGAATTGGGAAGCTTCGAAGGAGAAGAGAATCATCATATGTGATTAAGTAACAAGAATGATGGAATGCTCTCAGATGTTGTTGGGGATCCTCCTTGCCTTGGAATTTAGAAAAATTGGGCAGTTGCCATTAAGGAGGATAAGAGTGAATGGGGATAGAAGGATGGATAGGTTTGTTGTAAATTTGGTCATAAGATAAAATTTATGAAATCTAGAAATATATGATTCTAAGTTAGTCATCTTCTCCATTAGCATTTTGATCAAATTTGGCCGATGTTGGTAAGATGCATAATTGAGGGGTATATTCTATTGGATTGAGTGGTAGCTATGTAAGGATAAGTGGTAAAAGGCATGGAAGAAGCCACATATTGGTGAGTGGTAATAAGTGGTTGAGATAGTGCCAAAGATGAACTAATTGGCACAAATGGTTGGGTGGATGGTGATATGTACCCATATTGGTACGTTGTCATAGGTACTTGTTGGTGGATGGATGTAGATTGGCTTAAAGGTATAGTTGAGGTGGCAGGTGGAGGTTGAGTAGGTTGAGGTTGTGTGGTGACTCTAATGTTGATAGGTGGAAGTGTTTGAAGTATAGAAAGCACTAGGTTCTGAAATGGGGTAGTGATTAAGGGATTAGTTGCCATCAAAGAATGGTTAGAAGTAGGGGTAGAAGATAATCCTAGGGTGGGTGGAGTATAGGTGACCAAAGGTAAAGTAAAACCTAAATGGGGTGTAGTAGAATGTGTTTGGCTAGAGGTTGGAACATTGGATTGGGGTTGGGTAGTGTTAGTGGATGGGATGTTGGAAGGTGGGGTTAAGGTAGTACCCACCATAAGACGGGATGGCATTCCATAAGAAGGATCCTTATGAGGAACCGAAGCAAAGGAGGTAAAATGGGATATGGTGTTAAGGTAGTGTTGAAGAGCTACATGATTATTTTCAAGGAAGGTAGCAAAGTTTGTATCCCCTTCAGATATAATATGGATTATAGGAGGGGGAGAAAAATGAGAACCTTCAACATCAGAAGTGTATTCCATGGAGGAAAAAGAGGATGGTGGTGGTTGGTTGGTCTGATTTCTCATTTGTTGTCTAGTAAAGAGCATATGAGAAATGGGGAGATATTATGATGAAACTCATACCTCAAACAAAGAGCAACCAAAAATAATTCAAAGCAATCAATGCATACACTAAAAGTGTGGTTATCCTAGGATTCCTTTTAAATTTATTTTAGCTTATGCCTTAGGGAGTGTGAAGAGGGAGCTTGGCTTGTAAATTAGGTACTAAAGAGGTAATCTATAGTTGGTTTTAAATTTTTCAAGCACTCAAAATAGAAAATCTATGTTGAACTTCAATACGTGGCTTGATATTGGGGCCCACCCCCTCACTTCATAGTCCCATAGTGATAAGAGTGTTGGGTACTTAGCCAAAATATACCAATTTTAGAGATTATACTCAACTAGAGAGATGAGTTTGTTCTCCCCTTGGTGGTGAAATCCAAGTAAGATAACTGAGAAGTGGTGAGGTTTCCACCAAGTGATGAAATATTAGTTGGGCCTTGTCTCGAGTATGTTTTGATGTGTTAATTATTTTGTGGTTTGATTTAGTGTGTGATAACAAATGTGAAAGCTATGATAAATTACTTTGCCTCCTAAGTTATTAGATGAACTAAGATCAACAAGTAATCAATGAATGTAGAAGGTTTATTTTATGCCCAAAAGGAAAATTTAGATTTCATTCGATGAGAAAACAATAAAAGAAGAAAAGGGAATTGAGTCCCATCAAGCATGCCAAAATGTTTTAGTGTCTTTTCTTCATTTCTTGATTTTGAAAGTAAATAAAAGAAATTTAGTAATAGGGTGTGTAGAATAATACCTAGTGAAATGTGCCTGTGAATCCAGATGAAAATGGGAACTCCTCTTTGGATAGAAAGGAATAACCTAAAAATAGCACAAACACTTGGAAGAGGGTTGTTAGATAGTTGGTTGAGTGGATTGCCTAGTGTGCACTAGATCCAAGAAGCACAATACTTACTAGAAGGTTGTAAATCCACTTTATGACAATCAAGTATGAAATGATAAAACAAGAAATGTGCATTCAATGATAAAAAAGTAAAGGCATGCTACAAAGTAAAAGATAACTTGTTTATTAAATAAATTGATTAAATTTTGATGTTAGGGTGGTTGGGATCAGGTTCAAAAAATTAGAAAGGGTATTGTGGTCAGAGGGAAACATAGAAAATGGATCTTAATTTGAGGCATAAGGGTGAGCTTTCTGGGAAATGATGTCATAGAAAAACATTGGTGGTTAAGGGCACCATCAGTGGTTGAGGTAAATTATGGATGGTTGGTCAATCATCAGTGGTTGCAAATGACCTTTAGCAATTAGGTAAGTGTCGATAATTGCCTATGAAAATTTAGGGTGAATAACTCAAGAAGTATAGAATGGGACTTTGGTCAAATAGAGGTTGGATACAAGGTTGGGAAGTGTAAAGTGGGGTATTGGTGGGTCTGATAAGATAAAGGGATTAGAAACTAGATAAACAAAAGATCACAAGCACAAAATACCTAGAATCAAGTGGAGGAATCTTGGAGTGATGTGTCTAGAGTAATGGTGCTTTGGGCCTATTCAAAGTGATTTTGATAGAGTTTTGGGTCTCTAGTGATGATGATTGCTTGTTGGCATGGATGTTGAATATCTACAAGAAAACTTGAATGCTTGATGATTGATTGCTCTCTTTTATTTCTTCCTCCTCAACTCTTTTTATAGATAAAAGTTTCTAAATTAAATAAATTAAGTTACCAATTTGATAGAGGAGAAAGTTTCCTATTTTTTTATCTTTAAAAACTTGTTTTAAATTGCCATTTTTAGGAGTTTCTAATCTCACACAAAGAGCTACTAGTGCTTTAAAGTTTGTTAAAGCAAGGGTGAGGACCATCAGCTGTTGGTGGGGTAAATATATTTGGTAAAAAAAGGTGCATTAAATTATGTGTTAGGTGGGGGTTTGATAAGGTCACACTAAAAATGGGTCCAGTGGAAGGTCTAAAGGTAATGTGACATCAAAAACTATTATGTGTAGTTTTTAGGTGTCTATAGATTAGCATTTTTTAGGATGTTGAGTCATGGTTTTATCAACAAGGAATAAATTTTATAAATAATTAAATTTCTATTACCCTTATCCAACCATCATGGCTTTTCTTTGAACTCCATTTCATTATCTATCTAATCTACTGATGAGGACCATGTCTTGAAATTGGTAAAATTATGCCACATCTACCTTAGGTGGCCATCTATACCTATTCATTGAAAATTAACCCTGATGATAGGTGATACATGTCTCTATATGATAATTTTTACATATGAATTTGCTTCAATATCAAACACATGTCTTTTATCGATGAAAACCAATCCATTTATTGGTTTTCACATAGTCACAGTATCTATAGAAACCTGTAGACTACTTGACTTTACTTCACAATCATTGTTCCATATTCATCCCCTATATTAGGTCCAAAAGACCTATTTTACCAATATAAAGCTTTAATTGTGATACTTAGTCTCATTATGTCCATTTGGTTTATCCTGGACTGAGCTCAAGCCAGGTTCCTTTGTTCTTACCTTACTTGGGTCAAAGAATGCCCCGTCAACTTCTGTCAAAAATATCCTAGGCTCACCCTTTACTTATTGGTTGTTAATTACAAACTTGGATCATTTATGTTTTACCTATCTTTATGTTTATTGGTCCCATAGATATGTTGACTTATTGACTCATGCTCACACCATTAGATATTGATGTATGAATGCATGAAAGTCCTCGATCTTCTACCAATTGAATGTGCTATTGACACTTGTCATGCACACATTTGATTTTAAGATCCAATAACCTCTTTGGCATTTATTCACTATTAGATCTAAATGTATGATTGAATGCATGTCATTAGATCTACTGGGACCCATGGTTTGAAACCCAATGGTTGTTTATCAGGTCCTAAATTTGACATCCTTACAGACGCATTTGACATCCCAAAGACTATCAAACTTAGGCTCATATGGATTTTTGTAGTGACTTAAAGTTGATGTCTATGTGAATGTATCCCATTATTTGACCAACTTTTAATATTTATATTTTGAATCGTAAGAATCATAGAGGGACCAAATTTGTTGGAGATGTTACTGAGACCAAAAACATTATTCTCACTTGATCTACAAGCTCTAAGAGCTTTCTAAGTGGAGATATAAAATGTGCAAATGATTTAATTCATTTTTCCTATGTGATGTCCTGGTGATGGTCTATATCTTTAAATTTTCATAGTTCATTATTTTCTCAAACTTTCAAGGCTCTGGTGATCTTTTAAAGCTTGTGCAACCTATTTCATGTTCCTGGACACCATGAAATTGTTTTGACCCTTCACATGTAACTATAGATCTATCCCTTGAAGATCAATCAGATCACACTTTAAGATTTATTAAAGTTTTTCAAAAAATTTCAAAATCTCTATGATCTTCACTTGA
The DNA here is from genome assembly GCA_037957365.1 of Torreya grandis. Taxonomy (NCBI): domain Eukaryota; kingdom Viridiplantae; phylum Streptophyta; class Pinopsida; order Cupressales; family Taxaceae; genus Torreya; species Torreya grandis. The sequence continues at coordinate 878,141 of JARHVA010006188.1, read as the reverse complement.
GGTCTATCTTCTTTTTGTGACATTGGGTAACTCTTCAATTTTGATCCTACTCCTTCCACTGAACTCTTGGACTAAGCACATTTTTGGTATGTAGACCAAATTTGGTCAATAGTAACATGCCCCTCCCCTTCAAAAAAACATTTCCCTCAATGCTTAGCAACTTAGGATGTTGTTGCATTAATTTTTCTATTTGATGAGAAATATAGAAATGGCCTAGTTACATAATTTCTTCAGTCATGTCTCTATAGTAGCCTCAGGTACCATAATGAACTTCCCTTATTCATCTAACTTAGGTAACTTAGACTTGACTAAAATATTGGAACCAATTACTTTATTTAATCATGAAAAATGAAATATAATATTAATTTTGTAATAAGGAGGAAATTCTAACTTATAAGTGATACTTCTAATTCGATGCAGAACCTTATAGGGCCCATAAATTTTTGGTTCAATTTTGATGTTCTTATGTTGTTTAAGTTATTATTATTTATAAGGTTGAAAGTGAAGTAACACCCAATGTCCTTCCTCAAAATTCCTCTCACTATGGTGTTGATTGACTTATTTCATCCTATTTTCAGCCACAACTAAATTATCCTTAAGGACTTGAAGTACTTCCTACTGGTATTGAACATGATCCTCAACTAAATGGGATTTGGAGTGACCCTAAAAATAATATGTAGTAGAAGATGGGGGTAGCCATAGAGAGCCTCAAATAGTGTTATTTTGTGAAATGACGTGTTATACCACCATTCTACTTGTGAAAGCCACTTGGACCATTGTGCTTGTGTTTCTAAGGCAAAACAACATAGGTATCATTCAAGACATTTATTCACAATTTTAGTTTAGCCATCTGATTGTGGATGATAAGATGAACTATGGGTAATTTTTATGCCCCACACAAAAAATAGTGTAGTCCAAAATATGCTAATGAAGATAGGATCATGATCACTCACAATGATTTAGGGAATGCCATGTAGTTTTTGTACCTTTTCCATGAATACATCTACCATGGTACTAGCTTGAAATGGATGAAAAATCACATTAAAATGTGTGTACTTGCTTTTGTCAATCTACCACCACTAATATCAAATCCATGTTATTCAATTTAGGTAGGCCTATAATTAATTCCATTGATATTTCTTCCCAACATTGTGTTAGTATGGCTAATGGTTGTAAGAGACCTAGGGTCTTAATCATTTCTTCTTTTTTTGTTGACATATCAAACATTCTGGCATAAATTTTTATACATCCCCCTTAATTCCTTCCCCAAAAAATCCTTATTTATAAGTTGATAAATCTTTAAGAACCCAAAATGTCCTCTGATGGGTGAGTCATGCATTTGAGACAAGATACTAGCTCTCAATTCTAAATTTTTACACAAAAAGTGTTTGTCTTTGTACCATAAGGAGTCTCCTTTCCAAACATACTTATCTATAGAATATGGGTTATCTTGTAATTATTGTATGAGTTTCATGGTTGGAGTGTCTTTTTTTCACTCTACCCACACTACTTCTACCCATTCATGTTGTAATAAAGAAATAGCATAAAATTTTACTTCCTCTACTTCTTATCAAGAATGTACATCAACTATAATATTTTCCTTTCTTTTTTTGTAAATAATTTCAAAGTCATATCCTAGCATCTTTGTGACCCATTTATGTTTCTCCTTTGAAGACAATCATTGCTCCAAAAAATACTTTAGACTCTCATGATCTATCTTAACTTTGAAATGCCTTTCCATGAGATATTGGTGCCATTATTTGACTGCATAAATGATTGCTAACATTTCTTTCTCATATGTGGGCCTTACAAGTTATTTAATTTTAATTATTGACTCCTAAATGCTAAGGGATTCCATTATTGAATTACTAATACCCCAATGCCATGGCTAGAAGCATCACATTCTACCACAAATGTCTTAGAGAAGTCTGGGGTAGCTATCATAGGCGTATAAGTATGATTTTTTTTCAATTGTTAGAATTCTTGGGTGGCTAAGTATGAACCTTAAAAATGAATCCTTCTTTAATAATTTTATTAAGAGTGTTGTTATGCTAACATATTTGTGAACAAATATTCTATAATATCCTATTAGACCTAAGAATCCTTTTAAAATTTTCATATTTTTAGGTTTTATCCAATCTTTGATAGCTACAATCTTCTTAGGGACCACTTTAACTCCATATGACACCACATATCCTAAGTACTCCACTACCTTCACCCTAAAGGCACATTTAAATTTATTTGCATAAATTTTATGGTCTTCTAATACCTTTAATATCTTTTCTACGTGCTCCAAATGTTCTTCCCATGTTTTAATATAGATTAATATGTCATTGAAGAACACCAATATAAATTAATAAATGGGCAAAAAATTGAATTCATGAGGCTTTGAATAGTAGATGGAGCATTAGTGATACCAAATGGCATAAATAAGAATTCATAGTGACCCTCATGTGTCCTAAATGAAATCTTATGTACATCCTCCTCCATTACCTAAATTTGATTATACCCCGAATGCAAATCTAACTTAGTAAAGAAAACAACACTATCCAATTCATCTAATAATTCATCAATGATAGGAATAGGAAACTTATCTTTCAAAGTGATCTTACTGAGTTCCCTATAATCTGATCACATTCTCCATGACTCATCCTTTTTTTAAACCATAACCACTAGAGATGAATAAGCACTTTTATTGGGATGAAAAATACCTAAGTCTAGCATTTCCTTTACCAATTTTTCAATTTTTGACTTTTATTCATAGGGGTAGCGGTAAGGTTTAATGTTAAGAGGGATACTTCCTAGACTCAATTCAATTACATGATCATGATCTCTGACTAGAGGTAGGCCCTTTGGTTCCTAAAAGACTTTTTGATGTTTTCGAATAATCATTTGAAGATTTGGAGGGTCGTAATTTTCTACATCATGTACTTCCAAGACATATAGTTGTACCACTATGTCATAAGATTCTTTCTTAAGTAATTTTTCCATCTTATGAGAGCTAATAATTTGTCTTGGTGGGTATTTCATCTTGTTAACTATGTACTTTTTCCATTTATACTAAAAACCATGAATGAGTCTTGAAAATTGAAAGACACTATTCCCAGTTGTTTAAGCCATTGCACTCCTAAAACTACATCTGCTCGCCCAATCGGTATGGCAAACATTTATGAATCTAGTTGATAATCCCCCATTGAGAACTTTATATGATGACATTTATCCCCATAAGAGAATTATTCCCCATCGATAATCATGATTTAAAAATTGGAGACTGGATACACAAAGCAATTGAGCTCATTAACTAATTTTTTGTCAATTTAGTTATGGGTACTCCCTATATCGGCTAAAACTATCACTTTCTTCTTCTTAATATAAACCACCACTTTGAGTGTTTGTGGTGTGCTTATCCAATTTAATGCATGTAGAGAGATAGTAGGGATTTCTTCCTCCTTATGATTTGCATGCTATTATTCTATTTTTGGTTCCTTTATAGCTAATTCTTCTTCCTCCAAAACCTAATTCTCAATAATCATTAGTATGTTCTCACCATTGGCACACTTATGTCCTCTAGAACATTTACTATCATAATGCCAACATAGGCCCTTTTCTCTTTTTTCCACCTCCTGTTAAGGAGAGAGATTGGTAATTTTCCTTGGGTTAAAATATTTGACCATATTTCTATCAATAATATTAGTCACATTTCTATCTCGCCATCCCAAATTTTGACCTTGCATGAATCTCTTAGTAGTTGAGTTTCATTGCTCAATGTATAGTGTTTGTTACATTACTTTCCTAAATGTAAATGGTTCCAATAAATAGTTGTCATGATTAATTCATTCATTTAGTCCATTGATGTAAAATTACAATCTCTGATAAGTTGTTACTTCCAAAGTTTGGATTTCCAATATCATATGCTTTGCATTATATTCTACTATGAATCTTTTTTGTTTCAAATTTATTAGTTTGGTAAAACGACATCCCTTCCATGTTTTCTCATAGTGGGATGATAATTCCTTAGTAAATTCATCCCAACTAAGCCCTTGCCCTTTATTATCACTCATCATCCATTGGTACCATTGATAAGGTTTAGATTTTAGATGTAGTAAAGCTATGTCAACCTTTACATTCTCTAATATATTGTGAAGCTTAAAATATTATTCTATGAGAATTATCTAGGAGGTTACATTCATACCATCAAAATTTTGGATGTCCATCTTTGGTAGGTGTAATTTTTTCCATTGCAACTGTTGTCCTATGTTTACTTTATTGTGACCTCCAGGATGGTTTGGCTATGTATGAGTGACTGTAGGATGTGGATTAATTAGGGACTTTAATTTAGACATTAGAACCTATTTAAATTTGTCTAAAACCTCATTAAATGATCTTTTAAATAGGGCAAACAAATTATCCTCAATAAAAGTGACCACTATTTCACATCCCTCAGGTATGTTTCCTTTAATTTTAGGTGGTGGACAATAAAGGGAATCCTTAAGATTAGTGGTTGAATAAAATGCATATATTCTAAAAGGCATGGATATTGATTTGGTTTTGTTTCTATCTCTAGATTTGTTCTCAATTCTTGGAGGAAAGTATTTGGAGTGAGTGGTAACCATAAATAATTAAAACATGTGTTGTATCAGGAGCATATGTTCTATTATTGACCAACGTTGACCAATGAGTTTTAGAATGTAAAATGACTTAAATATCAAAATACAAAGAAAGAAACCTAACTAAAATTTTATGATCTTTCTAAAAATATAAACAAATTAGAAAAAACTCCTAAAATTGTGTCATGTAGATTCTTTTTATGAAAAATCATAAAATCACAATAACTCACTCAATAATTATCACCATAACCCAATTTTTTTCCTGAAGACTCCTTGACTAATTATCCAACTCCACTAAAAAAATTATAGAAAAATTCACCATGGTTTGAGAGATATAGTGAAAAAAAATTATTTGCCAAAACTGATGCTCCGATAAGGATATTTATTTATAATAATAGAAATAACATTCAAATATAATACACTTCGATGGGAAAACTTTCAATAATCAGAATAAATGAGGAAATGAATTCAATAATGAAACTTATGATGATTATGGAGAGCCATTATCCACCATATATATACCCATAATTAGGCATAGTCACACCCATAATAGGGAAGGGTCACACCCATTCATTTTAATTATGTCAGCCTAACTACTAAGAATTAATAAATGAAAGATAAAGGTTATGCACTGCATTCCATAACCTTAGTATTCATAAGGTTAGGGGTGTAACAATATATAGGGCATTATATGGGAATGAGACTCATAAAATCATTATGGATATGACTAATGGAGTGATGTGACCTCATTTTCATCGAGGATGATCTCACAATCGATCACCTATAAATAGATATGGATAGATAATATGGGGTTAAATTAAACTTGATCCCATATTACATAATATATAAGGGCCTCATTATGGATCTCAAAACCTCATGCCCCTTATTCTATTTTTAGAAGTCATGCAACCCATTTTCTATAGTTATTGCCAAAGCTTCAGCCATATGTACTAATATTAGAAATTGTGATACATGGATTCACATCAAAGTAGTTGTTATACATCAGATTAAATCCCCTCCCCCTCCCTAGATAA
>JARHVA010006188.1:607500-865000 GCA_037957365.1 Torreya grandis | reverse complement strand
ATAATGACTGATTTTGACAAACCCAAGAATACAAAACTAAAGAGCAAAAACAAACTAATGCAAGAAAAGCCAAGATAGCTAGTGCTATGAGGATGGGACATACTTGGGAAATTTGGCAAGCTAGGGTGATAAGTTCTATGTTAGACCAAATGACTAAGTCAAACAACAAGATTAAATTGGTCAACCAAAAATCCAAGGCTACTAAAGACTAAAAAACTCAAACAAGCTATCCTTAAGTAAGAAAGGCAAACTCACCAAGTTAAACCAAAGATACATGTCAAACAATATGGTAAAACAAACAAATCAATGGTAAAAAGAAGAAACAAAAATAAAACAACATTGATGAGTGAGCTATAATAATCCTTATCTCACTCAACAATGAAAAAAGATGCATAAAAGGGAAAACAACATTGATGAATGAGAAGTAACAAGCCAACCACGCTCAAAAATGGAAAAAGGGTATGAACTTAGGTGTTTGTAATAACAAGATAGAAAAATCATGGTAAATGGTAAAAGGAAATTAAATCAAGTCTAGAAGTATAAGTCATGGTAAAAAATAAAGTAATCCAAAGTTGGTCAAACATGTTTTTCTCTAAGGATAGATAAAACTAAAATAAAGTAATGCTAACATGATTTTAAGAAGTGAAGAAGAAGGAATTTAAGAAGAGGGTAAAACATATTTGGAATCACAATTTGTCTATCAAGGGGGGAAAATGAAATGGGTAGAGGGTAGAATGAAGGGAAAACTAAGGTAAAGAGAATCTTTATCGAAGTCAAGATGCTTAAATTAAGTTTGCCAAAATAAGTGGATTGTTGACCTTAAAGACTATGAAGAACTTATGTTAGCCACACAAGTCTTAGGTCAACAAATGGAGAATATAGATCATCCCATGAAGGCTATATGCATGAAAAGTAAAATAGACTTACCTTCCCATGAAATGTTCCTCATTATTTAGGACCCCTTACAAAGCTATCGATCTACTATGAAGATTGGGTACTTACATGAGAAAGTAGGTAGCACCATAGAGTTTTTTTGAAATCCCCCATTTCAATCTACTAGCCTACCACACCCCAAAGGACCTCATCTCTATTTGAGGCCAACTATGGAGTTTGAGCTTCAACTAAAGATAGGAGATGTGATTATAATCACATCTTTTAGTGTGATTTTACTTTTAAGATTTGTATGTTACCTTTTAGATATCATTGTCTTTTATTTCAAATGATTTAGTTTTTAACCTTCTCGATAGATTTTTCTATTCCTCCTCCATATGGATTTGGAAGACTAAACATGGGTGCTAAAGATTACTTTCATTTGAAAACTTGGGACAAGGTTGCTAAGAGAGAGAAACTTCAAAGATCGTGGGGTCTAAGAGTCTCATAAATCCAAGTGAAATAAAAGTGTTATCTTGACTTCGACCTTGTTTAATCTAATGCAGAGTGGAAAGAAGGGGAAATCAAGAGGAATGACACATGGAATAATTTGAATTACTTCAAATTGAAAAAAATGTGACAAAGGGAAAAAAGAGGGATATAATGACTGTAAAGTGTGATTCCTTATAATAAGAATGAGGGAAATGGAGGAAAATATGCTAACATAGATTGTTGTGCAGATTAAATATATCAAAAGAAGAAAAATCTAAAGTTTGAGAACAAGGAATAGTAACTTGTAGCCATGGAAAAACACATTCTAGAAAAAGATTAACAAGATGGTAATTTTATGAGGATGGTCAGGGCCTATCCATAGTCTTACAAAGAAACTCATAAAATATAAACCCGTGAGGTTGACAACAAGCAAGTGAAGGATAAAATGAGGTAAGCAAAATATGGTAGGTTTGTGAGGAATGTTGGGTCTTATCCACAATCTTACAAAGTAGCTCACAAAAAAGAGAAACCCAAAAGATGCCAAAATAGCATTGACAAGTAGCAAAAAGAGAAAGAAAATATGATTTAAAAGATGGTGGTTTTGTAAATAATTTTAGGTCCTATCCATGGTCTTATAATTTAACTCACAAAATAAAGACCCAAGGGGTGCAAAAAATAAGAGAAAATGCATGAATATAAAGAAGGTTATGGTACATCAGGAAACTAAAAGACCAAAAGGGAAGACTAAAGATTTGTGAAAAGGAGGAAACTATTTCAAAGGGAGAGACCCATGCTTAAGTAACCTAAAAAATATGTTATATATATAGAGATAAAAAAGCATGACAAGAAGTAAATGATCCTACACTATCATCTATATCAAAGATGAGCATGCAAGAGACAAGCCTATGTGTCTTGGAATGTTTCTTGGAGTTGAATTAGTTTGGTAGAATGTAATGGAGAATAAGAGTGGGCATCGTAAGATTCCCCAAAGGGTAAATGGATATAAGGATGGGAATTTCAAGATGCAATAAAGTCGGAAATGATATATGGATGGGCATTGCAAGATGCCCTAAAGGATAGAGTAATATGTGGATGTACATCGCAAGATGCCCCACAAGATGAAAAGAAGAAGAAAAGATAAAAAAAGATAAGAAGTAAAGAGAATCCCATGTAGTGGATAAATGGATTCAAGGTGTCCAAGAAGAGTCTAATAGGGGACATGATGCTTGAGGAAAGGAAAAGAATGCTAAGTAATAAAAATTAGAAATAGAGAGTTAAATCAAACATATATGGAAAGCAAAAAAGCTAAATTGGAAAGCAAAGAAGGAAAAAAATAGTACAGGGTTGACCCAATTGACTTAGCACAAAAATAGGGACTATAAAATTGTACAAGTCCAACCAGGTTGATCTAATACAATGTACAGAAGGAAGAAAAAGCACTAGGTCAACTAGGTCAATCCAGTATAGAAAATAGGGAATTTAAGAAGCCTAAAAACAAATTCCAAAGTGAAACTAGTTAACTTTTCAAGTCATGAAAAGTAGTAAGTAATTAAAGGAAACAAACAACTAATTGGATTAATGCTGACTAATCCAATTAAAACACACAAAATAAAATCTTGCACCAATGATAGCTAATGCAAGGTTTTAAGCATATAATTGAGCAAAAATCAATCAAAAAACTTGAAAAGTAAAGCTAACTACTTGGTCAACCTGAATGTTTATAATATTATTAAGATGTGATTTTTAATGTGATTAGAAGTTAGCTATAAGTAAGGTACTAGATAGTAATCTAAGGAAGGTTTTAGGTAGTTTGGGTTGAAAGGGACTATATTGGAAATGATACAGGCTTGGTATTGGGGCTTACCCCCTCACTTCACACACCACAGTGATAAGGGTGTCATGTGCTTAGCTAGAATATACCATTGACCATGATTTATACTTGACTAGAGCATCAAGAGGTAGGTTGGCCTAGGGTAGACAAATGTTAAAGTGCTTTTTTTTGTTATTTTATTTGGCCATGTGTGCATAAAATATAAATATTGAAACTAAGTGATTAATTTAAAATATTTTAAATAAACTATGTAAACTATTCTAAGCATGTAAATAATAAAAAAGAAATGTGTGAGCTAATTACTAACAAATATGAGGTTAATTCCAACTTTGAAACAAGGTATAGTGTTGACACTATATGCACAAAATATAGAATAGGGTCGATAGGGTTGAAATTGTACTATGGAAGTAAGGTCTGAAAGTGAACTGGGTCAATAGTGTTGATCTAGTTATTTTAGACAGTACACAGAACACAAAACTAGGTCAATAGTGTCGATCTAGTTAACTATGCAAGGGTAGTTTTGAAGACTATAAACTATGAAAGGAAAGATAGAAAAGAGAGAAATAGAGACGTAGAAAGGAACCTTGGTGTATTAGAGATGAAAGGAATAAGATTGATGGTCTATAACCTGAAAGTATGCATGAGAAACCTAAAAATTGGGTTGGCAGTATCAGTCAAGCTATACAAGAACCTATTGAAAAGTGCTAGAACTATAAAGGGTCAATTGGGTTGACTTAGTAAGTTTAATAAAATATTTTAAAGGTTTAAAACTTGTATCAGTTCAATTGGGTTGATCCAATTGCCTATTCTTAGAACTTGTGCATAGATAAAAATAGTTGGGTCGACATAATTGATCCAAAATGTTAAAAATATATTATAAAAATGATGATAAAATAAATGAAATGAATGAAGGAAAAGTGAACAAATCCTACAAGGATTAGTTCATGTCAAGTTCACTAGAATGTAATGAAGGTGAAGCCAAAGTGAAAACTAATGTTAACAAGAAAGAAACAAAAATGGATACGTGAAGACAATCCAACTAGTGGTGGGATAGGATTCACATCAAGTTCACCAGAATGTTTGTAATCAGAAATGCATCATGTCTATAAATTAATCCTGGATCAGATAAGATAGATCACACCTACATTTTTTATTGGGATACACTTGTTAACTGGGAACATGACCAATATGGGGATCTACTAGACTCAATTAGGGGATCACTTGTCATAACATATCATGCTAGGAAGGGTTCCAAAGCCTACAATCTAACACAATTGCATAATAACCTTAATAAAGTTCTAAGGTTTAAAACATTCACTCTATTCTAATAACAAGAAATCAAATTCTAATCTAGTCCACACCAAATCTTGTGGCACAAAGTGGGGATTAGAAATAATAAAACAAATATGTATAGGGAACATCAATTAAAGTAAGTTTGAGTAACACCCTAATACATGAAATATGAAAGATAGTATTATTCAAGCCAACACTTATGCTAATTCTATCTACTAAAAGAGAGGAGAATAAATTTAGAATATACTTACCTGAATGTGAACCCATTGCAAGAGGTTGTTTTGGTTTATAAGGATCACTAAGAAAGGCCAAAACATCTAAGACTTATCCACAAGATAAGATTATCTAAATAATAAACCTAAGCTAAGTCTCCTCAAGTAGAATGGTGGAAGAGCAAATTGTGAAGAAGCACAAGCGAATAATAACTCTTGATTGCACATATGAATAATGATCAAAATGATCTTGTATATATAGGAGTATCTTATCCTAAATCCTTTTAAGAATGTCAACTATAAAGGGTCAACCTAGTGTGTTTTTGGGGATAATTTACTAGGTTTGTTCTAGGTCAGCCAAAAGGCTAACAAACTAAGAAAGTAAAGAATACCCCTAAACTGTACTAAGTCAACCCAGTACAACCGACAATCCAAAAGGAGTTTAAGACAAGAAAGGAGGGATGGAAATAGGAAAAGACTGGAGGAATACTCAAGGGAGGAGAAATATCTTAGGTAATGGTTTTGGGAGCTAGTTGGATTGGTAATAATGTGGCAAAAAGGGACAACAATCCTATTAAGCACCAAAGGTTTGCCCAACCCTTTCTCGATTCACACCTTAAGGCATGCACTCAAAGAGATTGAGTCTCGATGGGTTTTTACAAGATGTAAAGTGTTAGTATTTGACAAAAGTTGAAAAGATTATGTGTATATATTGACTACATAGCCAATACTCCAAGGAAGACTCCAAATTGATGTAGTTCTCCCCTATGTTTTGGTTTATGTGTGAATAATATTGTAGAATGCTATATGTGAGTGCATGTAATGATATAGATTATAACCTAAAAAATATGGATCATGGGATATTCTTTGAGTTCTTTAGATCCATAATATGATTGGTCCTATGATTGATATGCAAATAATAATGAATAGGGCATAATAGTGTGGTTGTGTGCTTTGAAATTTAGTAGTATGTATAAGCTTGAGAGGTGATTGTTTGATATTTTATAGATGAAAAATGAGTAGGATTTGACATGTATTTATACTATCTCTTTTGAAATGATCCTCATGAAAGGTTTAATAACATTCTTAAGCAGACCCATACACATTGAAAGAATTGTAAATTTGAGTACTTTTAGGGTAACGACACTTGATTTAGATTAGGGATAGAAATGTCAATGTTATTTTTTTGTATTGAATGCAATAATCTAGGATAGAATAAAATTTTTGAGGTTATGTAACTGACAATGAAGGATATATATCAAAATTTAGGCATTTTATGGTTATAGGTGATATAGATAATCAGAGTCATCAGAGTTGGACTAAGAAATAAGTAATTGGACCTAATGAGGTGAAAGTATGATCATTTTGGATGCAAAGAAGGCTAGACTGAAGGGTAAAAACTTGAGATATATTTTTCAAGTGTACAAGACTAGTTTAATATTTAAATCCAAATTTAAGCTTCTACACTAACTCAAAGAGATGAATCCTTAGTCAGGTGTTATGATTAAAATTGATAAAGGAGGTAAGAAGGAGGGATCACTTGGATTTAAGACTCCAATATAATTAGGTTTGGTTAGGATGGATGAATCACTTGTTCTAACCAAGAGATATTGATACTTAGACAATGAATACTAGTTATTATGATTGTTGGGAGATATCATGCACATGAGGGAAGTTGGTTAGTTCATGAGGGAAGTTGGGAGATATTTATACTTACATCTTAGATCAACTAATGCCTATTACATATCTAATATATGGGTATGGGCATAGGATCTTAGATCACGAGGGACTATAGAACATGAACAACTTGAATTATGGCTAGGATGGACTATGACATTGATATTAACCACAATATCAATGTATTGGGATTAATTATCATAGTTGGATTAGGATTTGATCTACCATATCTGCATCTCATGATGTGGCACCTTAACCTTAAGGGGATTTTGGGAAAGAATTGGTCAAGGATCTAGGGATGAGGGGTGGGAGCAACTTAAAATGATAGGGAATATGTAGTTGTGACCATCCCACCATGATCTTTGACATGGTGGAGATGGACCAATGTAATGATACATAGTTAAAAAATGCAACAACACAAACATCAACAACATAAATTAGGGTTAATCATGATGTTGGGTGCAATTTTATGTGCAGACTAAAATCTAAATGGGGAGATGAGGATGACAAATCATGTGAGATATATATAGATAATGATTGAGAGAGTAAGTGATATGTCATGACATAGAGAGAGATAGACACTTGACCATATTTAATCACTATATAGAGTGTACCAAGTGAGGTGATATAGGCAAGGAATGATAGGTGGCTAATAAGAAGATAATGATTACAATGCAACATGAGTAAATAGAGAAACTAAACTAAAATACAATTATATGGAGATGGTGTAGGTTGTCAACAATCAATAATTCAATGAATTGTCATTGATGAGACCTACCACATCTTGATAAAGGCATCAACTATTGTAACTTAACCCATTTGTAGATAGGGAATGCATCTTGACATCTCTTCAACTTTATATAGGCATGAAATTCTACCTATGGGATCACTATGTATTTGACGTCTCTTACATCATTATCTCTAGTCCTATATACCATATCCTATATATATACTATATACCCTATATATATAGGGGTTTTCTTGATAGATGAAGGAGGGATAGTCATCCATCTATTCATCCATCTATCTATTATATATAATATATAACCAATCATTAGTTTTATCACCCACTATTTAAATAAAAATAGAATATAATACAAATAGAATATGATAATGAGAGATTCCAACAACACTTCACGTATATAATAGATTGATCATTCATCATTCGTTATATGCATGATATGACTAGTACAGATAACCAGTTATTAATTTTATGACATTTAACATCTAATGACTATAATAGATGGGATAATGGCATCAATATTTAGAATCTAATTTGGGATGACATCACTTATTCCCTCCCCTTTAAAAGGAAGGATACATCCCTAACAATACAATTCATCAAAGCAAAATAACCTAAGTCACTTAGTATCTAATGAGATGGAAGATAAAACAACCTTATCAGTCGAGTATCATTAATTGATGTCATTCTTGTACTTCCTTTCTCCCTTTTCAATGAATGTGATGATGACTAGAGATAAAATATATCATATGATAGGTTGGCTAAACAATTAATCATATCAAGAGCCAAAGAGGTCCTATATTGTGTCCTTTTACATGCTAAGAAAAAGGAAAGGATATAACTTTCAAACTCCCTCCCAAAATAAATTTTAGACTAACAAATACTCAATCAGGGATATTCTAGCTCTATGAAGTTAAATTCCCACCAAGTATCTCTATCCATCCATAGGATATAGACTAAGCATGCCTATCAAAGGCAAGACATAATAGAATAGGGAATGGGAATTATCCATTCTCTAGATAGGATAGAGGTAGGCACCCCCTACTATTTTATTCACTATTAAACATAGATGGAGGATTGTGCTTTCCATCTATGCATTAGCTCCTCACCCAAGGCCCAAAGTACCATAATATATTACTTAAGACTCAATACCCAAGGAGAATTTTAATATAGTTTGTATCAAAATAACCTGCTCTATTCTATACTGACCTATGGTTAGAGTACTATAAGTTGAGTACCTTAGCTATTTAATATAGATATATAAGAATCAGTCCATACCTCAGTGATCTACTAGAGATATACAATCAGTGGTTAGATAATATAGTATGGTCTATACTCGACCTAACCCCATGTTATTAGTGATTAGCTACAATCTATAGACTTCCTCTCCTCATATAGATATAGGGGTGATACCTCCTTCTAGGTTACACACACACACACACACACACACACACACACACACACACACACACACACACATTCCTTGATTAAATATCATTAAGACCTTACTCTAATACATATTTTATACTTAATATTAATTCTATAGAATTTTTGTTTTTGCCTAAGTGTGAAAAGTAGAAACTAGTTATGAAGGGTCTGGAAGAATACATGTTGAATGTGCACATGTTAAATCTAGATTATTGTGAAGAGATATTATTTGGCTTGGGAGTATTACCTAAAAATAATAAAACACTAAATTAAAATTGTTTTTTAGAATAGTAGATGTGTGGATTGCCTAGCGTGAGTTAGGTCCTAGAAGTGAAAGATTTTTAGGATGCTGTCAATCCACCTGATTTTAAACACTTAAGTGGTAATGATAAAATAAATATATTTTCCTTAAATGACTTTAAAACTAAAATTAAATACAACAAATAGTATCAAATTAATCAATAAAACTAAATGCTTTGCTTAGATGATTAAAGTAAAGCAACTAGTTTAAATAATGTTAATGCTGAAAATTGGCTAAAATAAAGTTGTGGTTTTTCGTTAGGATTGGTTTGATAAAGGTCAAAAGAGTGATTTGGTTGAGGTTATAAATGGGTTTATATGGTGAATGGTAATGTTTTCAATAAAATAAGAGAGATAAATGGTCAAAATAAGGCCAATAAGGCAAAGGGGCAAATAATCCAAAATGAGGCCAAGAAGGCAAAGGGGCAAATGGTCAAAATGAGGCCAAGAAGGCAAAGGGGTAAATGGTGATCAAGAAGACAAAGGGGATATGGATAAGAGGACAAAATTAAAATAGGGTGATGAAAGAAACAAGTGAAATAAGAAGGCTAAAGGGAAATGAATATAAAAATTAAGATAACTAATCCACGAGATTACCTCAATGCTTGAAGATGATTGTTCATGAAAATTGGCTTGTTGAAAGTTGATGAAGACTTGAAGTAATTTTGGTAGAGTTTTGTTTCTTGATATCCTTCTCTTTAATATGATGACCTCCTTGATGATACCTCCAAATTTTTAACACAAATGTTAATAAAAAAATACTAACATCCAACTTAACCTTGGGTGAAGGAGGGGGGGTATTTATAGCATTTGATGTGAAGAAACATGCCAAAATAGAGGAATAGTGAAGAAATTCAAATTTATCCAAGTGGGATCATGAATGAGTCAAAGATGAATTTGGTGGGTATTCTCACTTTGATCATAATTCTCCCATTTGGGATTGATGTGTCTCCCACCTTGCACATGAGTCCAATTTTGAATGGGAATCATGCACATAGGTTTAAATGAGACCAAAGACTTCTCCTCACCCTTTCTTGATTTCACACAAGAACTTAAATGGGTGGCACACCAAATGTGGCACCATTTTCCATGTGGAGGATGAAAATTCCAAGGTGAGGTTGTGGAAGATTCCCATTTGGGTTGAAAAGTCTCCCATTTTGGCTAAGAAGTCAAAAATGGGTGCCCTTTATCTTTTCCAAAGTCTTAAAGAGGTAGGTATCTATTTTAAAGTCTAATTTCATGTGGGGAAGATAAAATACATGTTGAATAATGACCCCTTAAGGAGAAATTCACCATAGTTCAAGGGGAGAACTTTGTGATGTTGAAATGAGGTCATTAGCCACTTTGGGAAAGGGTCCCAAGTGGGGTATGGTGTCCTACATTAGGCCATGTCATTTCTGATCCATGTCACTTGCCATATCACCCCCAAATCACATGACATGTCACTTACATTGTCATCATGTATAGTGATAGTGGGTCCCATAGTGAATAGTGATGGTGAATAGTACTTTCAAATAATGATTTTGAATGATATTATGTAACTAGGAGAATAATTATTTGGTTAGGTTAAGGGGGGTTTAGGAAGGTTGAAGAAGTATTATGGGATCTTGAGGCATTTAGTCATCAAAAACTGTAAGTGTGCAATTTTTTAGTGTCTACACTATGGGTAAGAATAGCTCAAAAATGGGTGGAGTTGTTGATAATGACTCCACACAGGGATAAAATGGTTACAAGGGTAGATTCTTAGGTTATAAATGGATTAGGAGGTTGAGATGGGTAAAAATGTAAAATTGAAAGGCTAGTTACCAAGTTAGTAAATGGTAAATAATATAAACCTTGGGATAAGGTTTATTTTGGGGATTTAAATAAATAAGACCTATGACAATTAATCATCCCTAGGGTATGAAATTATAGTGTCTATATTTTCCCCTTTTTATGGAGTGATATGGAATACGTGTAATGAGATAAAAACTATGAAAGATCCATTGCCCCAAGTTTATGTGAGGAGGTATCCCCCCTCAAACCAAGAGCTAGTGGATGATAATAAGCAAGTGATGGGTTTGAAAGATGGAATAATGGAAGGGATGGATAAATAATAGATAGACTCTAATAAACATGGATAAATAAAATAAAGTGTATGTTTTTCACTAGTAGTATTGGATACAATATAGGTAGAGATGCCTTGAGGCAAATCTTGTAATCAAATGTCACAACTAATAATAGGTCAGCTTAATAAAGGCTAAACAAGAGAACAAGTGATAGGGTTGGTTGACCAAAACATCTGGTGTGCTATAATGGTGTGATCTCTACCTATAGACATCAATTCTCATGGGAGAATGTACTCTCAAGATCCACTAAGGGGAGATACCTAAAAGAGTACATGCCTTACGTAGGTTGTGGGACCATCAAGGGGTCAAAATCCATGAACCTAAAATGGTATAGGTTAAATAATAGGGTAAATGTGGAAAAGAACTAGGATAAAGATAAGGAGTAGGGTTGGATGTATGTGAGAGTAAAATTAGTGCAAAAAAATGGGATAATTAGCATCGATATAAAATGAATCTATGACAATCCAATCGAATGTCATAGATCTAAAATAGATCAATATCAATTTGAAGTCAGGTATATAAGCAAGTCTAATATAAAAAATGTCTCATTTTTTATTTCTAAAACCTAAAAAATGCTTGAAAGCTCAAAAAATGTATGTGACAAAATGAGATGGAGGCTATCACTGTGGATTATGATGTTGATGATGCTCACAAGAGGAGGTAGGTTTATAATTTTAGTAATTTTTTTAAGATTTTTAGGATTTTGGGGGGATAGGGATAGGCTAGGTTATGTGGGGACAACATTGTGGAATCAATACTAATTCCTTAATGAATTGGTGATGATTCATAGAGAATTGATGTCATTTCAATGAAATTGCATTGATCGATGTAGAATAGTGTCGATCCATAAGGGATCAGCACTGATTTACACAAAATGGGAAAGGCTTAAAATAGGCTAGGGTTTAGGATAAGTTAGATTTATTAGGATATTTTTAGGCTTATATGGGATGTTGGTGATAGGCACAGTGTCTACTATGGTTATGGGATCAAGTGTCTCCCTTATTAGAATAACTATGAGTACAATTGAGCAATGACGACTAGACCTACCTAAAGGCTATAGGCTTAGGAGAGATGCATCACTAATGACACATCCATCAAGATATATGATTATTGATGGTGTTATTGGAGTGGTGGGATGTCATGATTGGGATCTTTTAGTTGCCTACTAGTGAAATGACCATCATTGAGGACATCTACCTGATCTTATGACTTTTGGTATAGGGAGTACTGATAGTACTAGTAGATGATGAGGGTTGAGGAGTATCTTTTATATGCCTATATGATGATGATGTAGAGGTGATTAGTTTTGTTTTTGGGGGATTTACCTTTGATCCTCTCTATAGAGCTGACATAATAGGGATAGGCATGTTAACCATGATGATGCTAGCAATATCATGCTACGTACTCCTAGACTCAATAAGAGGGATAAATGGTCAAAAGAAGGCCAAGAAGGCAAAGGGGCAAATGGTCAAAAATGATGCCAAGAAGGCAAAGGGGCAAATGGCCAAAATGAGGCCAAGAAGGCAAAGGGGTAAATGGTGATCAAGAAGACAAAGGGGATATAGATAATAGGATAAAATGACAAGAGGGTGATGAAGGAAACAAGTGAAATAGGAATACCAAAGGGAAAGGAATACAAAAATTAAGATAACTAAACCACAAGATTACCTCAATGCTTGAAGGTGATTGTTGATGAATATTGGGTTGTTGATAGTTGATGAAGACTTGAAGTAATTTTGGCAGAGTTTTGTTGCTTGAGCTCCTTATCTTCAAGATGATGACCTCCTTGATGATACCTCCAAACCTAAAACATAAATGTTAATAATAAAATACTAACTTCCAACTTAACCTTGGGTGAAGGAGAGGGGGGTATTTATAGCATTTTATGTGAAGAAACATGCAAAAATAGAGGAATAGTGAAACAATTCAAATTTCTTTAATTGGGCTCATGAATGAGTCAAGGATGAGGTTAGTGGGGATTCCCACTTTGATTATAAGTCTCCCATTTGGGGTTGGTGTGTCTCCCACCTTGCACATGAGTCCTATTTTGAATGGGAATCATGCACATGGGTTTAAATGATACCAAAGACTTTTCCCAACCCTTTCTTGCTTTCACACCAAATGTGGCACCATTTTCCATGTGGGGTATGAAAAGTACAAGGTGAAGTTGTGGAAGATTCCCATTTGGGTTGAGAAGTCTCCCATTTCATCTAAGAAGTCAAAAATGGGTGCCCTTTGTCTTTCCCACAATCTTAAAGATGTAGGTATATCTTTTAAAGTCTGATTTCATATGGGGAAGATATAATACATGTTGAATAATGACCCCTTAAGGGGAAATTTTCCATATTTCAAGGGGAGAACTTTGTGATGCTAAAATGAGGTCATTAGGCACTTTGGAAAAGGGTCCCAAGTGGGGCATGGTGTTTGACATCAATCCATGTCATTTCTAAGCCATGTTACTTGCCATATCACCTCCAAATCACATGCCATGTCACTTGCCATGTTATCATGAATAGTGATAGTGGGTCCCATAGTGAATAGTGATGGTGAATAGTAATTTTTATAGTACTTTCAAATAGTGATTTTGAATGATATTATGTAAGGAGAATAATGATTTGGTTGGGTTAAGGGGGTTTTGGGAAGGTTGAAGAAGTTTTAAGGGATTTTGAGGTATTTAGTCATCAAAAACTATAAGGTGCAGTTTTCTAGTGTCTACATTTTACCCCTTTTTGTTATGTAACCTTGAATTAATAAGCTATAAAATTAAATGAATCACTTGGTCAAAGGTCAAGGTAACCCAAGTATGGGAGGAGGTGTTCCCCCTAAAACTGAGAGTTGATGAGGAAAGGTCAAATCAGGTGTAGGTTTGATAAGCAATTGATGGGAGGCACTAGGTGATGCCACAAGGTAGCTGGGTACGTGAAATGTGAATGGGTTCACAAAATATGTTGAAGCGTAGTAGTCAAGATTATGTAAAGACTAAAGGTGCCAATGTTGATAATGAAAAAGGTTAAGTTCTAAGATAAATGACAAGGTAACCTATCCCCATCATTAGTCATAGCAAATCATGTTAGTCTTATCAAGGCTCTTAGACAAGGTTAGTGTTGACTCAGGTATCCAAGGTAAGAAGTGCTCCCAACAAAACACAAATGGTCTAGTTTTGTATGAGATGGTGTAAATGTTTAAAAGTTTAACACGGCAAGGTTGGTCATTGTGATCAAAAGTTATTGTAAAAAAACACCAATGTTCTAGGTTAAAAGCAACTGACATTAAAGTGGATGTGGTGAAAGTGTGGGTGGATTGGGTATGGGTTGGAAGGGGATGGTCAAACGAACTCCAGATGCATGGGTTAGGTGGACATTGTCTACATAGTTCTATGAATAGGAATCTGAAAAAGAACATTAGGCCAAATATAGCTCTTTTGAGGTGATAGGTGTTGGTTAACTTGGTTGCCCCAATTTGATATCATGTAGGTAGGTCCAGGGGAAGGATGTTAGAGAAAGGAAAGTGCTAAAGGTTGGAAAGATGGCTATCAAATAGTTTCTCATGGGTGTGGTAGAAATGGTGGATGAGATTACCTAGGATGAAATTAGATGATTGCATCAACTATGTAAAAGGAATCTACAGCCATGGATAAGTAGGTTGAAGCATGAAATCTCTACCACCATTTGAAAAAAAGAGAAATATGATTTACGAAGCTTTAGAAAATTTTGAACTACTTAAATTATCATGGTGATTCGATGGGTTATTTCATCACCATCCAAATAAGTTGACAGTGTGCACATTTTACAATAATATCATTTAAAAGCTATGAAAGGTTATTATTCAATGGTTTTGGGAAGCAAAGTAGCAGAGTGGGTAAATGAGAAGTGGCAAATATTTAAACCCTTGACCTTTGAGTCAGTGGGGCCCCAAAATAAGTGTTGATTTTTTGAGGGAATTCAGAGAAAGACACTCAGGGGTTTTATAATGTGGAGCGAGGTGAATAATAATATTAATTAAATGAGGGAATAGGTTGTAGATTTTGTGCATTAAATAAAGGGATATTTCAAGGCATAAGAAGATGTAGTCTAGGAAGGGAGAATCAAGGGGAATTATTGGAAGGTAGGGTTCATGAGAGGGTGTAGCTAGCATCCCCACATGGGTATCCCAAAGCTTCCATTTGAAGGTGGTTTTAATTTTAATTCTAACATCTTTGAAGATCAAAGTAAAAAGGGTTGAAAATAGGTAAGACTAGTACAGGTGGGGAAAGAATTTTCATCCTGATGGCTTAACAATGCTCTGACTTACTGGTTGGTCATATGAGCCCATGGTCCTAGCTAATTGTGTTATAGAGCCATAGGATTGGTATATATCTTGTAGTAAGCCAAAATTAAGTGGAAGACCTTGGAGGTCATAGTATGTTTAAAATGGGTAGAGGGTTTAAAAGGAAAAAAGTAATAGAAGGGTGAAGGGAGTAGTTGGAGAGGTAGAAAAAAGAGAGTATGAGTGAAACATATAAAGGCATTAAAGGAATAAAGTGATGCTCCTAAACTAATGATCTTGACTAGAATTCATGCATTAAGGTAAAGGTGTGGAGGATACAAGGAAGTAGACAAGGAGATGTACGTAGAAGTAGTACAATTAGTGACCACACTCTAAAGAGGTGTAGGTTGAATTGGAGAACATAAAGGAGATCAAAAAGGGATGAGGTAAAGGTGGACTAGGATATGGATGAAGAGAAAACAATGAGGTTGCAGATAAAGATGAAGGTGGAGAAGTATGAAAAAAGCCAGGCATGGTCACATACATCAGGAAGAGTAAGGAAGGGCATCAAGGGAGACGAAAAAAAATGAAATGAAACAGAGAAAAGATAAAAATAAAAGGTAGAAGATGGGGGGAAGAGATGCACTAAAGAATGACAGATTAGAGAATTGGAAAGGATGGGGAGAGAAGTGTAACAATCTTGAAGGATAAGGGGAGGATGGTAAATGTGAGAGGCAATGAAAGGTTTGAAAACAAGTTTAAGAAAAGACCAAGGAGAAAATATTTTGGTGATGAAAATGAAAAACAAGGAAATAAATGGAAGAAAAGGAAACAAGAGGAAAAAGGAGTGAAATGAGGACACAAAAAGGATAATGGGAGAGTGAAGAAGTAGGTGGTATCTAGACCAAGTAAGCATGGATGATGATGGATAATGAAGAAAATAAGATGGTGGTTTTGGAGATGAGAATGGGATGGAAAATGGGAAAAAGGGTTAAGAAAAACAATGGGAAGTAAAGGATGGGTGTTAATCAGCTTGTTAGAAGAGTTTGACAAGCTGAAAAAGGGTGACATGTTGAGTAAATAGGGGAACACAATAAAAGGGATTGAGATGAAACTAAGGGATGAAGATTAAGGAGGATAAGGACAAAAAGGAAGAATTGAATCAGGGATACAAAACATGGATACTCACATAGACGTAAAAGATAAGTGAGTACCAAGAGGGAAAGAGGAAAAGGAGAATGCAAAAGGGCAAAAGGCAAAAAGAGATAAGATGAAAAGGGCAATTATGGAAGGTTTCTCAAAGGAAAAATCCCAGTTAGAAGCTAGTTGTGGAGGAAAAAAGAAGACAAAAAAATGAAAGGATGGAAAAAAAATAAACAATAAGAATGGAAAATGGGAAAGGTGGGAAGAGTGGTAGAATGGTAGAGAGTGGTGGTACATGTAAAGAAAAAGTGCAGCAATAGAAGAAACAAAAAGCTTGCAAGATGAACAGTATGAGGTGGAATGGGTGAGGAAAAGAGAGTGATAATGGGAGTACAAAAAATATTTGAGGGTGAGGGGATATGATGAGGATGAAGAATTAAGTTTAAGGGGATAAAGGGCAAGGATGGTAATAAGGTGAAAGAGATTCAAAAAAAGCAAAATGTGGGTGGGAAATCGAGCTATGAAGCATGCACAAGTAAGATATGGGGAAGACAATGAAGCAAAGTAGGAGGTGGATTTATGGGTGGTAATAGGGGCCAATAGGGAAGGCTATCAACCCTTATGTTAAAGGAGATTGATAAGCTAGAAAAGTAGTTAAAAGAGATTGACAAGCTGAAGGGAGGGAGGTGGTGAGGGGATAGGTAGAGAATTGGAGGAAGAGATTTTAGGTGAGAAGGGAAAATAAAGTAAAGGATGTGACTGAGCTGACCTCAGTAACTAAGCGTTGCTTACATAGTCCAAAAAGACCTCAGGCCAATGTAGTTCTCCCAACAATGAGGGAAAAACTTAAGAGGAAGTATTAGATGGTGTTAAAACATAAGGACGCTAAAGAAAGAATTTAAAGATTCTTTGATGTAGGATGACCTAAGAAAGAGGGCATGGTTAGAAATGGAAATGAGCAAGAATAAAAATGGGATGGGAATTAGTTGTTAGTGGTTGAGCTACCCATAGAAGTGAAGCAACACCTACATGTCCATAGACATCAGACCAATGTAGTTCAACAAGGGTTGGGCAAGTGGTGTTCAAATTGGTTGCCCCAATTTAATGGACCAATGGGTTAGTTTGGGCTGAGGGAGAAGGTTTTGTAAAACAAAAGTTTTGAGTTTTGGTGAAGGTGTCAATGAAAGTTAATGGTGGAGATTGGTAAATAGTTACCATAATGATCCCACATTTAGTAGGATGAGAGATACGGATGGGCAAGGTAGAATAAATTAGAAGGGAACATAATGCTAAGTACCAAAAATGATCTTCAATAGAGCTAATACAAAGAAGAGGTGCCTTTGTTAAGAGCTTACACCTTCTAAAATTTTGTGAGGGTAGGAGTTTGGAGATAATGTTTACCACTACGAGCTGAGTTTTAGGAGGTGGGGGTCTATCTAGATCTACAGAGTTGTTGTGGCCAAGGTTCATCACTACTATGAGCCAAGTTTAAAGGGCAATAGCAAAGTGATGACTTGAAAAGAATTTTTTTTATGGTCAAGTAGATTCTACAAGTAAGGAAGTTAGCAGTATGGTGAGCGATAGAAGATGGACCTTGCCTGACCAAGAGTTGCATGGGTAAGTTAGAAAAATGGTGGCCATGTCTACATCCTCTATCCCACCTCTGTGAAACAAATGACTTATTAGTTTTGCTAGTTTGGGACTAACCAACAAGAAGCTACATTGTCAGGAGAAGATGGTGGTTTCCTTGCTATGGATGATCATTTAGCTAGCATAAAAGAAAAGACCACCATGTTTGAGTAGACACTGCCAATGGTTGGGGTCTGATGCTCAAGACATGTGTTAATGGGCTGGTAGGAATAAGAGGGAAAAAGGGGAAATAAGGTGAATGTATCATTGTAAAATACCTAGATAAAAGTATTATTCTCTCCCTATGGGGATGAATGTGGGAGAGGAGAATAGAGTACACCCTTTAGCAGTTGTTGAGATAGGGAATGGTACAAATGTTAGTTCAGGGAGTAATCAAGTAAAAGGATGGCTAAACACAAATCCAAAGACACTTGATAATCAATCTAATACTTAGGTAGGAAATAATGTATGTAGGGGATTTTGATGAAGCATGGATAAATTAATAACTTTATATGTGTCGTGTGACTAATCATACCCTAAATGAAATATTGCATAGTTTGACATAAACCTATATAAAATGTGTTGCATGTTTTTGGTTGAATGTTATGGTTATGGTTATGATTGGTATGGTTATGTTTATTGTACTGAATGTAAAATGAGTGATTATTTCTGTTGCAATGTTATATGGTATAAGTCATGGTGAAAACATCAACTAGGCATATTAAGATAAGAATAGGCCCTGATGCTTTATTTTTGACAAGGACTAAAAATAGACCTAAAGTGAGATCATCTTAATGAATATAAGCCCTTCAAATTCTACACATGAGCGATCGTTAGTTTATAAATAAGGTTTCTTGATCACAAGGTGTCAAGTAAGCTCTAAATCCCTTTATTTACAAATAGTCTAAAAAGAAGATGGGTGATAGGTGGTGTGAAGGGTAACAGGTGATATATATGATAACCTCATGTGAATTAGTTTACCTCTTCTATAGGTGGCCTAATAATGGTAATAAACAAGTCCATGTCATATGCTAGATGTAGACTGATCAATGTAGGAAGTCTACATGTGAAAGTCGATTATGGCTTTAGATTTTTTGTGATAGTGTATATTTTTCATTATTGTTGTATATGGGAAGTTGATTGATGTGAGAAGCTTCCATGAAATTGCTCTAATTTTGACAAAGTTAACTTATCCATCCTTCAGTGGATTGGTCTAAGATTATTGGATTTGTTTTAATGTTCTTGATAGTTATCCTTCAAGGGAACAGTCTACCTTACATGTGGCAATTTTTATTTTATTTTTGGGCAGCTGTCCTTCAAGGGAGCAATCTATAATGCTTAAGATATTGACATAATTAATTGTTAAAATATGAAATGTGTTTAGACATGGACCAATCTAATTAGGTTCAAATTTTTACCTTTATGAGGGCAAAACGTTACACAAGAAGGTCAATGATATGTGAAAGGGTGTGGTTTTGAGAGACAATGACCATGGGATTCCATCTTATTAAAGATGAAAAGTATCCATCAGAACCATGCTATGGATAGAGCCATGGTACCCATATTTAGGATTAGGCCATGACTATGATGGTTAATCACATGGTTCTATGTTGTAATCAATTGTCCTCGAAAGGGGAGGAGGAAGGTGGGTGAAGAGTAAAATCTCGGAGTCAAGGGATGAGCTTAAGTTAAACAAATAGGTGAGTTTGATCCTTCTTTATCATAAAATGAATGCAGATGTAAAGCACTGAGAGGTTTAGGTTTTGGTTTGCCTTTGAGAGAGGACAAATGATAAGCTTATGATCCATACTTATGGGTGATGATGTAGGGTCCAATCCAATTGAAAGCAAACTTGCCTCATTCACTCTTCTTCATGTTGGTTTTCTTTTAGGATGAGATTTTTGATATTGAATTCCCATTGTTTGAGGTGCTTATTATAAGCATGTGTGATACACTCTTGATAGATATGGAGGTGGGTGAGGGCTTATAAATGATGTTTGTCAAGTAGCTCAAGTTGAGCTAAATGATGCTAACAAAAGTCTTCCTCAAAAATTAGTTCCTTCAAAAATAGGTGAAGAGATTGGATTTGGACTTTAAGAGGCATGATTGCCTCTACTCTAAAGACTAAAGAGAAAGGGGTAGCACCCGTAGAGGTTCAAATGCTAGTGTGATAGGCCCATAAGGCGAATGGGGTGTGTAAGTGCCAATCTCAACCTAAAGTACTGACAACTTTGGTTAATATTTTGGTGAGGGTTTTATTAAAGGCTTCTACTTATCGATTTTCTTATGGTTAGTAAGGTGACGAAAAGCTTAAAGTGATGTCAAATGCATCACATAAACCTTGGACTTGCTTATTCTTGAAGGATTTTCCATTATCGGTGATGATCTTATGAGGAACACCAAAGTGGCAGATGATATGGTGGTTGATAAAGTTAACAATCTTTTCTACTTTGGTATAGATTATAGGAATAGCTTCCACCCACTTGGTGAAGTATTTGGTGGTTGTGATGATGGAGCTATGTCGCTACGAAGAATGTGGGTTAATTTACCTAATGAGATCGAGCCCCCATTAAGAGAAAGGCCAAAAGTCCTTAGATACTTAGAGGCTATTAGCTAGCGCATGATGTAAATTAGCATGTTGTTGACATTTAACACACTTTTTTACATAATCACAATAGTCTTGGTTGAGGGTGGGCCAATAGTAGCCTAGGCAAAGGATACATTTAGTGACCGCTAGGCCACTAAAGCATCCCCCATAGATCCCATCATGTGTTTCTTTGATGGCATGGGAAGCTTCATGGATACATAGGTAATGAAGAAGGAGACTGTCAAAAACACATTTGTAAAGGATTCCTCCTAGTATGGTGTAATGTGAGGTACTTTAAATAAAAGCTCTTTGGGTATTCCTAGAGAGGTTGGGAGGAACAATGCCTAGGTTGAGGTAGTTAAAATTTTGGTCATACCAAATGTCAAATGGGGATTCCTCTACATTAAAAATAGTAGGGAGGTCAAATTGGCCATAAGAGGGTGTGGTAAAATGATGAACGATGACAAATATTTTGGAATTAGAAGGCTAAGAATGGATATAAGAAGCAAGGGAGGCCATTTTATAGACAAATTTATTAGTATATCGGGGAACGGATTGGACTAGATAATGTTAAAATGATTTGACTATTTTGTCTACAAAAAGTTTATATTTTAGCAAGACATCATTCTTACATTGATAGGATCCATTGACCTAGTTGACCACAAGCTAGGAATCACCAAAGACATGGATTGTCTTAATTCCCAAGCTTTAAGCAGTTTAGAGACCTATCACTAGGGCTTCATACTCGGCCATATTATTGGTGCATTCAAAGTCAAGTTTGAAGGAGAGAGGAAGGGGTTCACCATCAAAAAGAATGAGAATAACTCCAACGCCCCCTCCTTATTTGTATTTTAAGCCATCGAAGAACATGGTCATTTGGTAGGTTATGTCATCTTTTTGAAAAAGAGTCATGATAGACTCATCTAGAAAGGCAAGAGGAGGTGGTTGGTTATTGGCTAAAGGAGCTTCAGCTAAATGATCAATAATGACCTGACCTTTAATTAAATTTTGGTAGAGGAATTCAAGATCAAATTTAGCTAGGAGCATGAGCCACTTAGCCATACACTAATATTGGTATGGTTTAGAGTGTATGTATTTGAACCCATTAGTATTAGTGATGACATAAGTTTTATGGTTAAGATAGTGGTAGAGTTTGGTGGCCATGAAGGTCAATGCTAAGCAAAGCTTCTCAGTGTGTGTATATTAAGTCTTATATTCTACAAGCATATGGCTAATGTATTATATGACTTATTCTTTGTGTTATTCATCTTGATGAGCCAACATTTCCCCTACAGAATGGTTGATGCCAGAGATATATAGATAAAAGGGGTGGTCATCCTTAGGAGGGGTGAGGATAGGTGGTGATAAAGGGTACTGTTTGAGCAAATCAAAGGCCTTTTGACATTCACTATTCCATTTGAAAGAGACATCTTTCTTTAGAAGGTGATGGAAAGGTTGGCACTAGTCTGAAAGTTAGGAAATGAAATGGTGAATGGATTGGAGTTTTCCCTATAGGATATAGAGTTGCTTAAGGTTGGTTGGAGGAGGTATCTCCAAAATTGTTCTAACTTTAGTAGGGTCTACTTTAATTCTATGAAGAGAGATGATAAAGGCAAGAATATTTCTTGAAAGGACCCTAAAAATACATTTCTTAGGATTTAGATGAACATGAAAATGGATGAAGTGTTCAAATATAATCATAAGAGTAGTCAAGTGATCTTTTCAGAGTTTGGATTTTCTGAGGTCATCCACATAGTCTTATGCAATTTTATGGATGATATCATGTAAAATATAAGTTATATCACATTGGTAGGTTGAACCA
Organism: Torreya grandis; assembly: GCA_037957365.1. Classification (NCBI taxonomy): domain Eukaryota; kingdom Viridiplantae; phylum Streptophyta; class Pinopsida; order Cupressales; family Taxaceae; genus Torreya; species Torreya grandis. The sequence continues at coordinate 842,621 of JARHVA010006188.1, read as the reverse complement.
GTGTTATCTACCCTGAAAGGCATGACTTTATAGTAGAAAGTTCACCAAGGGGTGGTAAAGGCAGTTTTATGTTGATCTTCCGGAGCAATCAAGATCTAATTATAACCTAAAAACCCATCCATGAGAGATAACATCTCATGTCTAGTTGTAAGAACAATAAGCTGGTCAATGCTAGGTAGAGAGAAGTCATCCTTGGGGCAGGTGAGGTTAAGGTTATGAAAGTCCACACAAATGCGTATACCCCCAGTGACTTTGGTGACAAGTACAATGTTTAAGACCCATTAGGGGTAGTCAATGGGTTGAATGAAGTTTATAGATAGGAAATGTTGAAGCTCTTCTTTGATGAGAAGGGTTATGTGGGTATGCATGCATTGAATTTTTTATTTAATAGGCTTGGCATCAAGGTGAGTGACTATTTTATGGGTAGCAATGGTGGGGTCAATCTTAGGCATATAATTATAAGACCAAGTGAATGTTATGATACGGTCTTGGAAGAAAGAGGAGAAATCTTGAAGTTCCTTGGTATTTAATGATTGGCCTAATTTGATAATGTGAGGGTTATCTAGAGTTCCCAAGTTGATATCGATGGTAGATTCATTCAACATAGTCAAGGCCTCAGGAGGAAGGGACTTATGGAGAAGAATCCCCTACACTGAGGTAGGTAGGAATGGAATCATCGTCTTGATGTCAAATGGTGTTGATGGTGGGAGAATTGTTCTCTACCATTTCAATATGTACGAGTGGAAGGACTTTGGTTTGGTCACTCTTTTGGTAGATGAGAGGGCCCAAACTTAAGTATTGATCAAAAAAAAATTAGGAGGGATAATATCAGGGTCTTCAAGTAGAAAAAGTGGTTCGATTGGCAAAGATGGGATATCTTCCTCTGTGGTGGAAATGGGTTTCAGTGAATTGGTGGATTCTTGAGGTGGTTCATACCCAAGGCCAAATGACTCTTGAGGTTGTAAAGTTTAGAGATACGGTAACTCATGAGGCCCTTATTTATAGTGATTGAGTTCAAATACTTTCCAAGCACATCTATAAAGATACAACTTATCAAACTCTAGTTTGTTAAGATAGGAAAAGCTAGAGGTAAATGGTTGGATGGATAATGTCATGGTAGGGGTTGGAAGTGGTTGATCAAGTCCCCCATAAATTAAATTCATTTGATGGTTAGGAAGACCAATGGGTATGATGGTTCTAATGTTAGGGTCGTGAGAAGGGTCATGTCTAAGATTCCCATATTCTTGAGAGGTAAGGAAGGCATCTAAGGCTAAGAGTATATATTCCCCAAAAGAAAGACATTGGAATGTGGTTATCATAGGGTCTTCTACAAGAATCTGGGAAGAGGGGATAGATGAGCTAGTGGAAGCTTCATCAACATTAGGTGTGGAAATGTTATGGGTTTTGGCTAGTGAGGTGTTGTTGGCAGATGGTTATGCGATGGATAAAAGAAGAAGGACATCATTAGGCCAATATGTCATATTGTAAGACATAAAAGGATTAGGGTCAGCTTGGATAGTCACAACTTGTCCTTCATGTTCAAACTTGACACATTGATGTAGGGTGGAAGGGACATAACTCATGGCATGAATCCAAGGGCATCTGAGTAAATTATTGTATTGAAAATCTCCTTATACAACATAAAAGAGTTTGGGAATAGTATAAGGCTCTACACTAATGTGGAGGACAATTGTGCCCAAGGTGGTAGCCATAGTATCATTGAAAGAATGAAGGATCATTGAGATTTTAGACATGATGTTTTTAGATAACTATAGTTCGTCATAAGCATGGGAGGAGATAATATTTATGCTAGCTTCCCTATCGATCATCACCCTTTTGATGCAGGTTTGATTGATGTATGTTGTAATGAAGAGGGGGGATCAAGATCCTCTAAATAAATAGAAGGTATTTGTGAATTCTTGAAGGTGACAAGGTTGGAAGTCTGAAAGGTACCAACAAAAGTCACTAGAGGTTGAGGATCATTAAGTTGGACCTCGATGGATTATAGAGCCTCTATGAGTACTTGACGGTGATGGGGAGACATAGAGATTAACTCATACAAGCTCATATTTTTTAGAGTTTGGTGAAGTTGCCTAAGGATAGCTTTTTAGATGGATATTGCATATGGGTTAGGGTATGGAGGGTTAGATGGGGAGGCACCTAAGATAGACACCTTGGGTTTTTTTGAAGATGGAGAAGGTTGGGTATTATTTGTTTGGTATTTTAGAGAGGGGTAATTATAAGGAATGGATGCCTTAGTCTTCCCTTTATCTTTCTACTGGGCCTGAGATCAAGTAATCATGTGAATAGTGTGGATAAAGAGATTCTATGGATTGGATGGTTGCTTTGGTTCCTCCTATTCACTTTTGTGTGAGATTAAATATCAGATGGGTTGAGTCAGTGGTTGGATTGGCAATGGAGATGAAAGAGGTTTGTCTGATAATAGATCATCATCTTCATATAAGTTATGAACAAGCACTTGGAGAGATTTACAGTTCTTGGTGTCATGTCTTGGTTCCCTATGATATGTACATATCAAGTTATCATTAAACCAAGAGGGTTTGGTACATGAAGGGTCAAAGGGTTTGATGGGTGTTAAACTCAGGAAAGAAGTTTGCAATAGCTATTGGAGAATGTTTAAGTAAGATTCGGTTAAATGTGGTAGATGTTTAGCATTTTTTGCTTTGGGTATTGAAGTGGGAGGTTGTGTGAATGTAGGTTTGGTGGTAGGTGTCTTGGATAAAGTGGTATGCTTGGTTTACGGTTTTGGTTTAGGTATGATGGTTGATAGGCTAGTGGTAGAGGAGGGAAAGGTAAGTAACTTAGGAATTATTGGTGTAGTGGGGAAAGGTGCTTTAGAAATCAAGTATGAAGGTATGACCAATAAAGGTGGTGAGGTTTTGGTAAAAATGATGGACTTTGTGTTTAAGGTAGAGGGATGGGGACCCAAAATGAAGGGTAAGGTTAAGGGAGGTAAAATTTAGGGTTTTGGGCCCTTTGGTGATTTTACCTCTTTGGTTGTTTTATATGTTGGTTTTTGAGGGGATTTGGTCACTTTGGTTGTCTTGGTGGGTTTAGGTGTTTGAGGGTTAATCAATTTGGAGGATTTTTTGGTTGGTTTAGAAAGGCTAGGTTGGTCTACCAAAGAAGGGGTAAGAAGTTTTAGTTTGGTTCCCTTACCTTTATCTTGACCTCTAATAGAAGGTTTTACAACTAGAGGTTGGGTGGATGGAGCCATCTTCTCATGTCAGATATCTTCCAAAGTGGGGGTGGATGGTTGTGCGATAAGGGAGGTAGGTGTGGTATCCTCTAATGGAGGTGTGGATATGGTTGTTTCCTTTGTTTGGGTGTCTAAAGAAATAGAAGGCCATCTTTTTTCTTCCATTAAGGGAATGGGGAAAGAAGTGGTTGAGGTAACATTTCCTTCGTCAATGGGTTCACTAGTAACCACATTAATAGTAGGTGCCTCATGAGATGGTTATGGTTTATTTTCATCATGAGGGGTAGATGGAACATGATTAGGGAAAGGCTTGTAGAATATGTCAAGGGCTTGGTTTGGTGGCACATTAGGATTATCCAATGTAATCTCCCCCTTGTCAATGAGGGATTAGATAAGGTATCTAAAGGTATTGCACCTATCTATATTAGGTCCTATGACTCAATGAAAAGCACAGTGATCATTCCATTATACCAACCTAGCATGGAGTGATAAGTATCAAACTATTGGGGTGGTTTAATTGGTGGAAGTTGGATGATTTTGGATTTTAGAAACTTTTACAAAATATAAATATAAGGCTCCACAAGTGGAGTTAATGGTTTATGGTTATTCCAAGTTTGGTTCCTTTGATTTTAGTTTGGATAGTTGAAGGGGTCGAAAGTTTGGTTCCTTAGGTTCTATTGGTTGTTAGATGGCAGAGGTGTGGCTTTGAAGATAATAACATTGGTAGTGGCTTTGCTCTTAGAATTAGTATTCATTGGGTTATTTAATTTGGAAGAAGAGGGCTCATTGAGTTTGTAAGTTGGGTTCTTGTTCTTAAAATTTAATCTTCCCTCATCAATGGCTCTATTCTCTAGTTTGTGAGCTATGGTAAAAGCTTCATCGAATGTCTAAAAGCTTTGGACATGCAATGTGGATGAAATGTGTTTGCACATGCCTGAGTGAAGAGCTCTATAAGCTCAAGTTGAGGCAATGAAAATTAAATTTGGTTGATTAGGCTCCTCCAATGAGCCACAAAATCAATAATATATTCATCTTTGAATTATTAAATGGAGTAGAGGTCGGTAATAGAAACTTTCTTGGATATATTGATCAAAAAGTGATCCAAAAAAGTTTGGGCTAGTTGGGTGAAGGAGAAGATGGAGTGCTTTGGGATGGCACTATACCAATCTAATGCCAGTCCAGATAAGGACATAGGAAAGGTATGGAGGAGAAGAGCATCATAATGGGTCCTCCTTGCTTTTAAATTTAGAGAATTTTAGCAATTCTCATTGTGGAGGATATGGTCAGAGAGGGACAGATGGATAGATGGGTTCATTGTAAATTTGGTCATAAGAGATAAGGTTATGTGATCTTGAGATGGATGACTCAAGGTTAGTCATTTTATCCATTATAATCTTGACCAATTCCATTTGGGGTTGTTGGGTTGGATAGGTATATGACACATTTTGTTGGGGTTGAGTGACATGGGATGATGTCACGTGTGTGAGTGAGGTCATGTAAGATTGGGTAGAAGGTGAAGGTATGTATACTTATGTGTTAGGATATATTGATAAGATGGCATGGTTATGTGTTGTATGGTTGAGGTTTGGGGGTTTATGTGTGGCATCGAAGTGATTAGTGGGTTAGTTGGTTGAAGGTGGATAGTGACCAAAGTGCTTATTGGGGAAAATCTTTGTGGTATGGAGAGTACAAAGTTATGAAAGTGGGTTGAGTTTGGTATAATGGTTAAGTTGAATGGAGTGGTATAAATGGGTGTGAAAGACATCATGCCAACAAAATGAGTAGAAGTGATAAGGGGTAAAGTTGAACCAACGTTAGAGGTATTGGTTAGGGTAACAGGTGTTTGGGTGGTGGTGGTAGATGGACCAATGGTCAAAGATGAATCTTGGATAACATAAGGGTGGGATGATGTAACACCAACCATAAGGTGGTGTGGCATACCATAGGATGGATCCACAAGAGGAACCAAATCCATCAAAGTATAGTAGGCTAAGGTATTAAGATAGTGTTGTAAAGCAACCAGATTATTGTCTAGAAAGGTGTCAAAATCTGAATCACCTTCAACGATTATTGTAGGTCCCATATGTGGGGGAGAATGGTGTGGTGAAGCATGGGTTTATATATCAAAATTTGAAGTATAATCTATGGATGAGGATGAAGAAGAAGATGGTGGTGCGTTGTTTTTGTTTTTCACTTGTTGTCTAGTTAAGACCATATGAAAAATTTAGAAATCAATAACGAACCTTTTTCCTCACACAATGAGCAAATAAAGAAAAACCCAAAGCAAAAAAATCACACACTAAAAATTCAATTAATCTTAAGATTTATTTTAAATCACTTTTGGCTTATGCCGTAAAGAATGTGAAAGGGTAAATCGGCTTGAATAGGTCCTAAACAAGGTAGTCTATGTTTGGTTTCAGGTTATGTTTAGGCACTCAAGAAGAAGTTTGTATTGGATCAAGTACATGGCTTGGTACTTGGGACTTGTTCCCCTCACTTCACGATCCCATATCCAATGTGGGTGCTTAGCCAATATATACTGATTACCAGAGTTTATACTCAACCAAAGAGCTGAGTTGGTTATCCCCTTGGTGATTAAATCCAAGTACAATAACTGGTAAAAGGTAAGGTGATTTGGAAGGTGATGAAATCCTAGTTGGGCCTTGTCTCAAGTGAGTTTTATATTTGTTTTGTGCAAGTGGTTTGGTTGTGTAACATTTGTGTACTACGGTTAATTTGCTTTGCCTTTAATTAATCTAGGTGAACTAATTAAACAAGCAATCAAACAATGTATGTAGTTAATTATAACCCAAAGGAAAAAAAATTGATTTCTTTTTATGAAAACAAGAACAACTAAAATTCACCTAAATGCAACATTAAAATTCAATCCTAATCCTAGGATGAATACTCTTTTGATTTTTAGAAATGCAAGAAAAAAAATGAAATTTTCTACTTTTTTTTTCTTGATTTTCTAAATAAAAGAAGTTAAAAATTACGTTTTGAAAGAGAAGAATGATTAATTTTCAAAAATGAAATAACATCTAAATGTAATTTTACTAATGCAACTAAATTTTATAAAACAACTAATGAACCCAAAAAAACTCAAGGGTTCTACCAGGCGTGCCAAAATGTTTCTATCTAATTTTTGCTTTTTCCTAAGTGTGAAAAGTATAAACTAGTTATGAAGGGTGGGGAAGAATACCTATTGAATGTGCATGCAATAAATATATATTATTGTGGATATATACTATTTGGCTTGGTAAGATGACCTAAAAATAATAAAACACTAAAATAAACTTGTTTGTTAGACAAGTAGATGGGTGGATTGCCTATCATGAACTAGATCCTAGAAGCGAAAGCTTTCTAGGAGGCTGTCAATCCACCTATTTTTAAACACTTAAGTGGTAATGATAAAATAAATATATTTGCCTTATATGAATATAAAACTAAAATTAAATACATAAAATAATATAAAATCACTCAATAAAACTAAATGCTTTGCTTACATGGCTAAAATAAAGCAACTAGTTTAAATAATGCTAATGTTGAAAATTGGCTAAAATAAAGTTGTGGTTTTTGGTTTGGATTGGTTTGATAAAGGTAAAAAGAGTGATTTGGTTGGGGTTTTAAATGGTTTGATATGGTGAAGGGTAATTTATTAAATAAAACAAGAGGGATAAATTGTCAAAAGAAGGCCAATAAGGCAAAGGGGCAAATAGTCCAAAACAAGGCCAAGAAGGCAAAGGGGTAAATGGTGATCAAGAATAAAAATGGGATATGGATAATAGAATAAAATGACAAGAAGGTGAACAAGGAAACAAATGAAAGAATAATTCCAAAGGGAAATGAATACAAAAATTAAGATAACTAAAACATGAGATTACCTCAATGCTTAAAGAGCTTGTTGATGAAGATTGGCTTGTTGATAATTGATGAAGACTTGAAGTAATTTTGGTAGAGTTTTGTTGATTGAGCTCCTTATCTTCAATATGGTGACCTCCTTGATGATACCTCCAAATGTGCAACACAAGTGTTAATAAAAAATACTAACTTCCAACTTAACCTTGGGTGAAGGAGAGGGGGTATTTATAGCATTTGATGTGAAGAAACATGCCAAAATAGATGAATAGTGAATAAATTCAAATGTATCCAAGTGGGATAATTAATGAGTCAAGGATGAATTTTTTGGAGATTTTCACTTTGATCATAAGTCTCCCATTTGGGGTTGGTGTGTCTCCCACCTTGCACATGAGTCCAATTTTGAATGGGAATCATGCACATAGGTTTAAATGATACCAAAGACTTCTCCTCACCCTTTCTTTCTTTCACACAAGCACTTTAAGGGGTGGAACACCAAATGTGGCACCATTTTCCATGTGGGGGATGAAAATTTCAAGGTGAGGTTGTGGAAGATTCCCATTTGGGTTGAGAAGTTTCCCATTTCTACTAAGAAGTCAAAAATGGGTGTCCTTTATCTTTCCCAAAGTCTTAAATAGGAAGGTGTCTATTTTAAAGTCTAATTTCATGTGAGGAAGACAAAATACATGTTGAATAATGACCCCTTAAGGGGAAATTTTCCATATTTCAAGGGGAGAACTTTGTGATGCAGAAATGAGGTCATTAGGCACTTTGAGAAAGGGTCCCAAGTGGGTATGGTGTCCTACATCAAGCCATGTCATTTCTAAGCCATGTCACTTTCCATATCACCTCCAAATCACATGTCATGTCACTTACCATGTCATCATGAATAGTGATAGTGGGTCTCACAGTGAATAGTGATGGTGAATAGTACTTTTGAATAGTACTTTCAAATGGTGATTTTGAATGATATTATGTAACTAGGAGAATAATTATTTGGTTGGGTTAAGGGGGGTTTTGGGAAGGTTGAAGAATTTTTATGGGATCTTGAGGCATTTAGTCATCAAAAACTGTAAGTGTGTAGTTTTATAGTGTCTACATTGTGGGTAAGAATAGCTCAAAAATGGGTGGAGTTGTTGATAATGACTCCACATAAGAATAAAATTGTTACAAGGGTATATTCTTAGGTTATAAATGGATTAGGATGTTGAGAGGGGTAAAAAGGTAAAATTAAAAGGCTATTTACCAAGTTAGTAAATGGTAATAATCTAAACCTTGGGATAAGGTTTATTTAGGGAATTTAAATAAATAAGACCTATGACACTTAATTAATCATCCCTAGGGTATGAAATTATAGTGTCTACATTTGCCCCTTTTTATGGAGCAGTATGGAATACGTGTCATGAGATAAAATATATGAAAGATCCATTTCCCCAAGTTTATGTGAGGAGGTATCCCCCCTCAAACCAAGAGCCAGTGGATGATAACAAGCAAGTGATGGGTTTGAAAGATGGAATAATGGATGGGATGGATAAATAATCGATATGCTCTAATAAATGTGGATACATAGCATAAAGTGTATGTTTTTCAATGGTAAGATTGAAGATAATATAGGTAGAGATGCCTTGAGGCAAATCCTGTAATTAGATGTCACAACTAATAACAAGTGAGCTTAACAAAGTCTAAACAAGAGAACAAGTGATAGGGTTGGTTGACCAAAGCATCTGGTGTGCTATAATGGTGTGTACACTATGTATAGACATCAATTCTCATGGGAGCATGTACTCTCAAGGCCCACTTAGGGGAGATACCTAAAAGAGTACATGCCTTACGTAGGTTATGAGACCATCAAGGGATCAAAATCCATGAACCTAAAATGGGATAGGTTGAATAATAGGGTAAATGTGGAAAGGAACCAAGATAAAGCTAAGAATTAAGGTTGGATGTATGTGAGAGTAAAAGCAATGCAAAAAAAGGGGCCAATCAACATCGATATAGAATGAATCGATGACGACCCAAACAAATGGCATAGATCCAAAATAGATCAACATTGATCTGAAGTCAGGTATATAAGCAAGTCTAATATATAAAATGGCTCATTTGTTATTTATGAAACCCAAATGATGCTTGAGAGCTCAAATAACAAAATTGTGACAAAATGAGATGGAGCCTAGCATAGTGGATTATGATGTTGATGGTGCTCACAAGATAAGGTAGGTTTATTATTTTAGTAATTTTTTAAGTTTTTTTAATTTTTAAGATTTTTAGGATTTTGGGGGGATAAGGATAGGCTAGGTTATGTGGGGACAACATTATGGAATTGGTACTGATTCCTTAATGAATTGGTGATGATTCAAAGATAATCGATATAATTTCAACAAAATGGCATCAATTGATGTATAATACTATTGATCCATAAGGGATCAGCACTAATTCACACAAAATGGGAAAGGCTTAGATTATTAATCTAAGTTAGATTATTAAGATATTTGTAGGCTTATAGGGGATGTTGGTGATAGACACAATGTCTACTATAGTTATGGAATCAAGTGCCTCCCTTATTAGAATGACTATGAGTGTAGCTAAGCAATGTCAATTGGACCCACCTAAAGGTTGTATGAGATAAAAACTATGAAAGATCCATTTCTCCAAGTTTATGTGAGGAGGTATCCCCCCTCAAACCAAGAGCCAGTGGATGATAACAAGCAAGTGATGGGTTTGAAAGATGGAATAATGGATGGGATGGATAAATAATCGATATGCTCTAATAAATGTGGATACATATTATAAAGTGTATGTTTTTCAATGGTAAGATTGAAGATAATATAGGTAGAGATGCCTTAAGGCAAATCATGTAATCAGATGTCACAACTAATAATAGGTGGGCTTAAGAAATTCTAGACAAGAGAACAAGTGATAGGGTTGGTTGACCAAAGCATCTGGTGTGCTATAATGGTGTGTACACTATGTATAGACATCAATTCTCATGGGAGCATGTACTCTCAAGACCCACTTAGGGGAGATACCTAAAAGAGTACATGCCTTACGTAGGTTATGAGACCATCAAGGGATCAAAATCCATGAACCTAAAATGGTATAGGTTGAATAATAGGGTAAATGTGGAAAGGAACCAAGATAAAGCTAAGAATTAAGGTTGGATGTATGTGAGAGTAAAAGCAATGCAAAAAAAGGGGCCAATCAACATCGATATAGAATGAATCAATGACGACCCAAACAAATGGCATAGATCCAAAATAGATCAATATTGATCTGAAGTCAGGTATATAAGCAAGTCTGATATATAAAATGGCTCATATGTTATTTATGAAACCCAAATGATGCTTGAGAGCTCAAATAAAAAAATTATGACAAAATGAGATGGAGCCTAGCGCAGTGGATTACGATGTTGATGATGCTCACAAGATAAGGTAGGTTTATTATTTTAGTAATTTTTTAAGTTTTTTAAATTTTTAAGATTTTGGGGGGATAAGGATAGGCTAGGTTATGTGGGTACAACATTATGGAATTGGTACTAATTCCTTAATGAATTGGTGATGATTCACAGATAATCGATATCATTTCAACAAAATGGCATCGATCGATGTATAATAGTGCTGATCTAAAAGGGATCAGCACTGATTCACAAAAAATGGGAAAGGCTTAGATTATTAATATAATTTAGATTATTAAGATATTTTTAGGCTTATAAGGGATGTTGGTGATAGACACAGTGTCTACTATAGTTATGGGATCAAGTGCCTCCCTTATTAAAATGACTATGAGTGTAGCTAAGCAATGTCGATTGGACCCACCTAAAGGTTATAGGCTTAGGAAGGGTGCATCAGCTAGGGTTTAGGATAAGTTAGATTATTAATATATTTTTAGGCTTATAGGGGATGTTGGTGATAGACACAGTGTCTACTATAGTTGTGGGATCAAGTGCCTCCCTTATTAGAATGACTATGAGTGCAGCTAAGCAATGTCGACTAGACCCACCTAAAGGTTGTAGGCTTAGGAGGGGTGCATCACTACTGACACATCCATCAAGATACAAGATTAATGATGGTGTTAGTGGAGTGGTGGGATGTCATGATTAGGATATTTTGGTTGCCTACTAGTGAGATGACCATCATTGAGGACATCTATTAGATCTTATGATTTTTGGTATAGGGAGTATCAATAATACCAGTAGATGATGAAGGTCAAGGAGTAGTTTTGATATGCCTATATGATGATGATACAGAGGTGATTAGTTTTATTTCTAGGGTATTTACCTTTGATCCTCTCTATAGAGCTGACATAATAGGGAGAGGCATGTTAACCATGATGATGCTAGCGATATCATGCTATGCACTCTTAGACTCATGGGAAGGGAGATATCCATGGAGCTTGACTAGAGTTATTGTGGACATGTTGGAGCATCATACCATGTTTACATGGGCACAAACCTTATTGGCACAAATTTATAGGGAGTTCTAGGGTTGGAGGACCTAGAGAGGTTATGGTTTAGATGTGATAGTTATATTACAGTGTTGGGCCTATGAGCACATTTGGATAGTGTAGCTCATGGTACCTTGTGGATATGGTGGTACAAGGTAGACTATAGCATTGCCTTCTTACAATGGAAGTTTGATCTAGAGTGGGAATTAAATATGGAGTTTTTAGAGACTTGGATTATTATAGGGTGTTTTAGAGGGTTTGAGGGCTACATACATCATCTAGAAGCCTTATCCATGATTTCTTTAGTGGCTTGGGATGGAGGCAAACCTAATAGGGGTATGGATGGAGTGTTAGGTTATAAGGAGGAGGATAGATTACTAATATTACCTCTAATTTGGTTGATTACAATGTTATTTTATATTGGTGTAGGATATACCATGGGCCCCGCATGTATATAAGCCGGATGAGATAGAACAAGAACTACCTAGACTAGTGATAGGAAATGTCTCAATAGAGGAGTAGGTGTTAGTAGAAGATGACATGGAGGATTTAGGGGATACTCCTACATATACAACTTGGTAGGATAAGTAGTGGGTAGAATAGTAGGATAGGGTCATGTGCCCATGCCAGGGAGGAAGGGATGAGGAGATGGAGAAGGTGGAAGAGGACATTGATTTAGAGGAGGAGACAGGTGATGAGATGGGAGATGAGGTAGTTGGGAGAGAGGATGGGGTTGGAGAGGAGGAGATAGAGGAGGAAGAGATATATGTTGGAGAGCTTATCATAAAGAGAGATACACTTAGGGTGTAGTGTACCTTTTCATAGGGACAACTAGCTATAACACAAGGGGCATTGAATATTATGTAGATAGAGCAAGATATAATGTAAACCTAATTAGATAATTTATAGGTGGGGTTTGACTCATTTTAGTTGAGTCATGACATGGTGTTGGAGGATCAAGATAGATATAGATCATATTGGGACACTATGAAGAGGAGGGAAGAGGAGAGAGAATCCTTAGTATAGGTTATTGGAGAGGTGGTCAAGTCGAGCACAAGACTAGTGGGGACCATTAGAATTGATAGGTATAGGGAGATAGCGATAGAGATAAGATATTATGAGTGGATTATTATATATCATCTTCTAGAGACTCCTTATTATGAAAACCATAGCCAAATAGGGTAGGTCCTCTAGACGCGCACACACATAATCAACATGGGGAGTGTCACTTAGAGGAAAGACAGGGATGTAGATGGGGGTGGAGAAGGAAGTGGAGATCTATCGAGTATTCATCTAAGCATATTAGAGTTTACAAAGTAGATCTACATGTATATATATTCACTTGTACTGGCTAGAGAGCCATGGACATGTATACAAACATTGTGATGTACATTTATCCCTTTTTGATATATATATTTCATGTTTATGGATTATGTTATTATTTATGGATGTGTGCTTATAGATATCATAGATTATTATGATTTATGGATGTTATGGATTATGGATTTATATGCGATGTGATTAGATTATGAGTTTTTGCATGTGATGGATTTATATTATGGATTAGATTAGATTACTATGATTATGAATTTTGATGTGATGTAATTATTTGATTTAGATATGGATTTAAATGTTATCAAATGTTTTATAGATCATGCTTATATTATTTATTATTTATAGATTATGGATTATGGATATGGATATGATTTTATGGATTTAAATGTTATTGAATGTTTTATGGATCATGCTTATATTATTGATTGTTTATGGATTATGTATTATGGAGATGGATATGATTTTGATGTATAGATTAATGTTTTATGACTAAAATGGATATGACTTAAATAGATTTGGCATGAATTTAGATATGGATAATGGATGTGTATTTGGTTATCTGATTATGGATTTTAAAATTTTATGTATGGATTGTGGATTTAAAATGTTGTAAATTATGATTTGGATTTATGATGATGGATGATAAGTAATGCTTATGGCTCTTGATTAATGGTTATAGATTATGATTTTAAGGCCTATGGATTATGATTATGATGGATACAATTTGTAAATTACTGATTTGCATGTTTATAGATTTGTTAATTACTTGTAAATAATTGTAATTAATTTTACAAAAGGCTTAACACTCATTTATTGGATTGTACCATGACCCAAAAAACTGCTTAAAAGGAATGCATATTCATCCTTGACCCATTGATAATAACAACCCTAACAACTTTAGGTCAAATAAGTTCAATCTCTTAGTGACTTGCTTTTAAGATGTGATAAAAATAGACTTTAATATGAAAATGTTTCCATCTTGCATACCCACATCTAAGGGTTAACCTAGAATCCTTATGTGTCTATCCATGTAGACTTATCAATGCAGGAAGTCTACTAACTTAAAGAAAGTTGATCGATGTGGGAAGCTATTTAGGGATACTTTATGCATGATATCCATCCTTCGAGGGACTGGTCTATATTTTAAGACAAGTTTTTTGAAATAGTTGCCCTTCGAAAGAGCAGTCTATGTTTTTGATATTTGCATATTATGTGTATTTACATAGTTGTCCTTTGAGGGATCAGTCTATTCATATTGCTTTGCTTTCATTTTTACAGATGCTTTGCTTTTGATTTTTATCCCAATGCTATTTTTGTTTTATGAATTTGCCTTAGGTATCCTAGGATAATTTCTCAAAGCTTTGATATACATGATAAAACACTTATTCTCAAAAAGAATTAGTGATAGGAGGGATTTTTGGGAATAATGATTATGAGCTCCCTCCCATTATAGGTGAAGCTTATCCAATTAGAGCATGCTATGAATAGATTTGGGGTATGCATATTTAAGGTTATTAATAGGTAATGTTTTCAGCTAACCACATGCCTCTATATATCATTATTTGGTATAAGAGTAATGGTGATATGAGACCTAGAGACTAAACTAGGCAGACCAAAGGTAATTAATATTTATTAATAGTAGAAAGGATGTAGATATGATGTATTAAGGGGCTCACACTTTGATTTTACATCAAGGGAAGCTAAGCAGTATGCCCCAGATCTGTATTTATGGGTGATGATATATGGTCTAAGCCAATTTGGAGAAAATTTTCCCCTGTTTCTTTTTTCCATATTAGTTACATATTTATTTTATTTTAAGGAAACATCGCCAATGTTAAATTCACATTGTTTTAAATGTTTATTATAGGCATATTTTATTCATTCCTAATAGACATGTAGATGGTCAAGGGCAGTTGAGCGAAGCTCATCTGAGAGTTTGAGTTGGTCTATTTTTTCTTGATGAAAGTCATCCTTAGAAATGATATCTCTCCAGGAGATGAAAAAATAAGGAATCTAAAATTTGAGAGGAAATACAAATTTAGTACCATAGACTAGGAGAAAGGGGTAGCCCCTATAGGGGTTTGAATACTAGTCTGATAAGCCCATAAGGTATAGGGAACATGTAAGTGACAATTCTTGCATGTTTCATTAATGACCTTGGTTAGGATTTTGACTAAAGTTTTGTTGGATGCTTCGGCCTATCTATTATCCTAAGGATAGTAAGGCAAGGAAAATTTTAGCTTAATTCTAAAAGAATCATAGATCTCTTAAACCTTTTTATTTTTAAAATATTTTTTGTTATTTTTGATCTTATGAGGGATGTCAAAGTGATAAATGATATGCTAAGTAAGAATTCAATGATTTTATCTACTTTGGTTGAGATAAGGGGATATCCTCCACACACTTAGTAAAATACTCAATGGTGGTAATGATAAACTCATGATATTGGGATGATTGAAGATTTATTTGTCTTATAAGATCAAGCCCCTACTGGGAAAAAGGCCAAAAGTCCTTATCTACCTACAATGTTTGGATAGGGACATGGGATAAGTTGGCTTGTTGTTAACACTTTACACACTTCTTAATGTACTCACAATAATCTTGATTTAAAGTGGGCCAATAATATCCCAATCATAAGATTCAATTAGAGATTATATGGCCATTAAAGTGTCCTCCACACAACCTATCATGAGCTTCTTTGATAGCAAGGGTAGCTTCATGATTTTGAAGACAACAAAGAAGAATGACATCAAAACCATGCTTATAAAGGACACCCCTTAGTATGAAAAAATGGGTGGCATGATGCTAAAAGGCTCACTCAGCATTCCTAGATAGATCCAGAGGAGTAATCCCCTGGGATAGATAATCAAATATCTATGAATATTAGAGATCTTAGCATCCTCCTCTACACTATGGATGGATGAAAGGTCAATTTTGGTGAAGGAAGGTTGATTAATCCTATGAATAAGGACAAATAACTTAGAATCCTGATATGATGATGGGATAAAAGAGGCTAGGGAAGCCATAGTATCCATAAATTTATTAGTTGCTCGAGGGATGGCTTGGATAGCATAATTCTAAAATGTGGCTAATAATTAATTAGCTAAGATTTTATAATTTTGAAGAGTATCATTCTTATACTAATAGATGCCTTTAATTTGATTAACCATGAGCTAGGAACCACCATAGATATTGATTATTTTAATAACCAAAGGTAAAGTGGTTTGGAGACCTGTGATTAAGGCCTCATACTCTGCCATATTATTAGTACAATCAAAATCAATTTTAAAATATAGAGGGATAGGTGTCCCCCAAGATGAATTAGGATAATTTTGGCTCCCCCACCACATTCACATTTAGATCCATCAAAGAAAAGAGTCATTTGATATTGTGTATATGGTTGAGACATGAAGGCTATAGATTCATCTAAGAATTCATAGTTAATTTGTTGATTATCAAAAAGAGGTGCCTCAACAAGCTGATCAACAATGATTTGACCTTTAACTAACTTTTGATGGATAAACTCTAGATCAAATTCCACCAAAAGCATAATCCACTTGGCCATTCACTAATTCTGATAAGGCTTGGAGTGCATAAACTTTAGGGGATCAATATTCATGACAACATAGGTTTTATGATTAAGGAGATCATGTTGTAGCTTAGTAGTGATGAAGACCAGATCTAGGCACAACTTTTCAGTGTGAAAATAACACATCTTATATTCAACAAGTGTGTGACTGATATTGTACATAAATTTCTATTTATGACACTCATCATGATGTGCTAACATAGCTCTAAAGGCATGGTTAGTAGTGGAAATATACAAGAATGATTGTCCTTATTTTTGAGGAGTGATAATTGGTGGTAAGAGAAGGTAGCTCTTGAGAGCTTCAAAAGCCTACTAATAACCAGAGTCCCATTTAAAATGGATATCCTTTCTTAAAAAGTGATGGAATGGTTGAAAATGACTAGATAACTGGGAGATAAAATGATGAATAGATTGGAATTTACCTTAAAAACTATAGATCTACTTAAAATTGGATGGAGGTGGAATTTCGAAGATGGCTTTGATTTTGGTAGGTTTGACTTTTATCCCATGGATGGAGATAATAAATCCTAGAAGCTTACTCGTTAATACTCTAAAAATACATTTTTTGGAATTTAGATGGACATGAAATTAGATTAAATGGGCAAAAATAACCTTTTGGATGGAAAGGTGATATTTTCATAACTTTGATTTGCTGAGGAGGTCATCTACATAATCCATCTCTGGAAAATGTAGTTCATGGCTCTTTGATAGGTGGATCCTATATTCTTTAGACTAAAAGGCATAACATGATAGTAGAAGATATCCCAAGGAGTAATAAATGAGGTCTTATGTCGGTCTTCTGGTGTGATAAAAAAATTATTATATCCAAAAAAACCATCCATTAGTGATAACATTTCATGGCCAACGATAAGATCGACTAACTAGTTAGTATTAAAGAGAGGGAAATCATCCTTTGGACAAGTGAGATTAAGGTCTCAAATTTAGTATAAAGGCAAAGTCCCCCTATAGGTTTCATTATAGGGATGATGTTAGATACTCATTAAGGGTAATCGATATGTTAGACAAAGTTAATAGATAGGAGGCATTATAACTCTTCTTTGACCAAGAGTGCAATGCAAGGATCCATCTTTCAAAGATTTTTCTTGATAGGCTTAGCATCAGGTAATGTAATAATGTTATGGATGATGATGGTAAGATTGATACCAAGCATATCACTCTAGGACCAAGTGAATGCTTCATTGTGCTCTGTCAGAAACATAGTGAAATATTACAATTATTGAGGATCTAAGGATTTACTAACCTTAATGATGCACAGAGTCTCTAGGGACCCAATATTAACATCAATGGTGGCTTCATTTAGAAGACTAGAGGTTTTTAATGGAAGGGATTTATGCATATGGGAGTTTCCTATGTCTAAATGAGTTAAGATCGACTCAACATCCTAGCATTGAAGAACAAGGATGGTGGGAAAATATTACCCTATGATGTCTGGGTAGGATAGAGGAATAGTTTAAATTTCTCCATCACAATGATAGATGAGAGGTTATACATAAATTGTGTTGACTAAAAATTTTTAGGGGGAATGGATACATCATTTTCAATCAAAGAAGGGGTATTAGGTGGTGAGGATGGTGTATCCTCTTTAAGGATGGGGGGAGATTAGTCTTTGGGGAAGATTTAGGATTTTTTAGAAAGATCTCATGTTTTTCATGGGGTTTATAAACTCCCCTAATGCAACCTCATGTGGGTCTTGTTTGTAATGTCACATGCTGAAACCATTCTAGGTGCACCATTGTAAGTATGTCTCTGTAAAATTGGGTTTATCGAGGAATGAAAAGTTTGATGTAAATGGTTTATCCTGAGTTTATTCAGAAGGGCCTAAATAAGGTTGGTCAATTCCCACATAGATCAGATGAGTATGAATTAATGATGGGCTAGAGGGAACAACTACCCCTAAATTGAGATAATAAGTCAGTTGTTTGTTAGGGTGTCTATATCCTTGCAACATAGGGAGGGTATTGAGCATCAACAACTAGTACTCTCTGATTTAAATATATTGAAAGGCATAATCAATGGATTCCTTACCAAGTCTAGATGCATGGATCAATGTGCTAGTCGATGCTTCATTGGATGAGGATGGGGTAGCACTTTGAAATGGGATTAGGACCTCATTGGTCGAAAGGTAAGGTTGTAAGTTTTGAAGGGATGGGGGGCAGCCATGATGTTTTGGATTTTCCCCTCATGTTCAAATGTAATGCATCAATGTAATGTAGATGGGACACAACACATAGCATGTATTCAAGGATGTCCTAGGAGAATTTTGTATTAAAATTATCTTTCAATAACATAGAATAATTCAGGGAGAACCCATATGCCTCCTAAATGTGAAGGACTATCATTCCTAATGTGGGGACAATGGTATCATTGATGGCTCATAGAATAGTCGGTGATTGGGATACCACTATCTTAGGTATTTTAAATTATTTAAATGTGTGGGAAGATATGATTTTATACTAACACCATTACCTATCATAACTCTTTTAATTTGAGTTTGATTTATCTAGGCAGTAATAAACAATGCTGGATCCTGATCATCTAGTTATAAGGGTGGTATTTTTGAATCATGAAATGTTATGGATAAGGGTTTATAAAGTGATTAAATAAAATTTGATAATGTTTGGGGTTCATCTTATTGTATTTATATGGCTTTTAAAGCTTCTATCATGTCTTCACAATGTTGTGGGGAGTTCTGGATAAGTTCCTTTAAGGACATCTTAATTGGAAGTTGATGTAACTGCTTTAGAAAAGAAATTTGTATGAGATCTAAAGCATTATTATTTTCTTTCTTTCCTAAAATGGAGACTTTAGGTTTAAGTGAAAGTTTAGTTTGACTATTTATAGTAGGAGTCAATGCTTTAGCAATAGTCACTTTAGCTTTTTCATGATTATGGGTCTTATGACCCTAGGCTTGGGATCTTGTGGCTATATGAACTACATCTATTTGGAACATATGAGGATTTATTTTGCTCTCAAATTTATCCACATCAAGGGGTATATATTGGTGTTGGGATCTATTAGAGGGTTTATCCTAATTTATAGCTTGCTTTGATGTGTCACTTCTTGAGGTGGATGTGACTCTAAGGGTATGGTCATGATCTGATTGTTCCATTATGAGATCATCTTCATCTAATATATTTTGAACTATAACCTTTAATACATTAACTCATTTTTTTTCATTCCCAACTATTTTATGGTATGCACATATCTTATTTTCTCTATACCGTCACGGTTTTTGAATATAAGGGTTGACAAGCTTTACGAGTGGTAGTGTGATTAAAGAGGTCTAGATAAGTTGATCAAGGATCTTAGAATAAGATCCCTTCAATGGGTCTTGACTCAACTTTTCCATCCTCTAAGATTTTTTTGGGGAATAGGTATGTGACCTCAAACCTTGGTCTCTTGAACTAGCTATTTGAATGGTCCCTACTGCAGACACTTTATGTCTAGGGTAAGTTCTTACACCTAAACTTGGTGGATAATAGGGTTTTAATGGATTATGTATTGGCATGACCATAATGGGAATGTTCCATTGTGATGGTACATGTGTTTAGTGGTATATTCTATAATGGTAGCTTTCAATTTAGCTAAAGGATGGGGCCCTAGTATAGATGTTCTTATTCAAATAGGAGGTTGTGGCACTTTTCCTTTTTACATCTGATCAAGGGTTGTAGGGATGTCCTTTTTATGTAGTTCAATCCTAATAAGAGGATGTTGAAAATATTTTCCCCTCGAGGATTTGATATTTTTTTTTGGTATCTATAGCTTTTCCCTTAATCTCTATATGATTTAGTGCCACCCTAGTAATGGAGGGAACTAATCTAGAGATAGCTCGAGATAACATAAAAATTTCATTAGGAAGTAATAGATTAGTGTGAATGGGTATACTAGATGTGGGTATTAAAATGATGCAAGGAATAGTATGAAAGTTTTTTGAAATGTCTAAGAAAACCCTCTATTCAATAATCCTTTCCTCTTTTAGTTATTGAGTGATTTTAGATATGGATTCTTCTGGTGGGTCCCAAACAATGAGATATAGAAAATTAGAGGAAGTTTTTGGGATGTCTTTGCTTGGTTTAGATGGTTCAAAAGTGTCTCCTATGAGGAGATCAAGGATAGGAGCATCATCAACTTATTTAGGTATAATTTAGTCATGGATGGTGTTAATTATGTGAGTCTCATGTTCTGATGTGGATCCTAATTTATCTTACATAGAATTCAATGTGGAAGCATGATTAGGGAATGGTTGCCTAAATATATCTATAGATTGGTTTGTAGGGGAATTAGGATTATCTAATTAAAATTCTACTTGATCTATAATATTTTTTATTAATCCTTTGAAATAATGACATTTTTTGACGTCATGGCCTATTATGCGGTGAAAATTACATAAGTCATTTTCCCTAAACCAACTAGGTTTAGGATGAGACTCATCGAGAGGTCTTATTAGAGGTGTTAGAGGTACAATCACTAAGAGTATGGGGTGAATCAGTGAGCTTAGATAATCCAACTTCAATTTTAATCCTTTCAAAATCTTAATCAATTATCATAAGCATTCATGAAGCATACACATCATTCATAGTAATGAACAAGAGAAACAATGCAAGATCAAGCACATAACACATGACATATGTGGGAAACCCTCTTGGAGGAGAAAACCCACTAGAACTTAGAATTGGACTATTGTCCTATAATAACAATAACCAATTTAGACTAGCTACAATTTATTAAGGAACTACCATCCCTTATTTAGTGAGACTACAATCCCACAAGGTGCTACAACAGCTATCTAGCTAAGTAACCACAACAACTAGACTTTTAACAAGTTTCACCTTGCAAGGAGGATACAACCTACTAGATTATGATAAGCCACAACAACACCTATGAATAGAACATCTCTTGAACACTGAATTCCTACCAATATGATGGAGATATAAAGTATATCATCTCTCTTCAACTTTGCACACTCAATGCATGCAAAGCCACATTTTGGATCACTCTTCATTCCTTAGCAAAAACTTTGTCACCACATCAACAACATGACCAAATGGTCATATACATATTCCATACTCTGATCTGTCTCTCAAATCAGCCACCAAGATCATAAACACAACATCTATCCTTCATGCACACTCAATACATTCAAAACATCATTTTGGATCATTTTAGACCTCTTCACTCATCCTCAACCTACAAGATCACTATTTTGACATCAAAAACATGACCTAAAATTCATACACATAGTCCTCAATTTGATCTACTCATCAACTCATCTACTGGGCACTTTCCTTCTCCTTCACTCCATAACTCTCACATGCACAGCGCTTATACAAGTCTAGAAACAATCACATTTGGTTTCAATATTTATAGAGCATTCATAAACATCAATATATTGGTTAGACATTATACATGCCTTATCCCTTAATGCTTCTCTCATATAGAGACACATATCAATACCATCCTCAAAGGTCAGCGATAGCATCCATCGGTCACCCTTAAGCAACTACACCTTTTAATTAGGCCCTTATAGCCCATATAGGTCTCATGGACACCTATTCACCCATTTAACACTTCATCAAACAAAAAAAACATAAGACCAATTTAAATTGCATATATCCACTCTAAATTACCCCTTCAACATCCTCAAATGATCATAGTCATCTCTACTCACATCTACGTATGCTCAATCAACTCAAACAATGACCTTGTACACAGGAACACCATGAATGAACACATAGTCAACTTATTAATCATTTTTCATAATCAAGATATATTTATCACACCTATAAAATCCATAAATTTTATCCTCATGGAGTCTATAACACTCTCTAATAGCTAAGTCCTCATGAAACATCGAAACAACATCAATACAAGCTCAATTAACCTTCTTGGGTCATTTATAATCCATGGTCAAACACATAGTCAACTTTGGAGCACAATATTTTTGACTATAAAAATAATATTACCATATAACTAGGTTCACTATATGTGTTATGTATTCCTCTAAAAAAATTATTTTTATAGCACTATCAAATTCATCCTGGATCAAAATTTATAGCCAAAATATAGAGCACTAATTTTTCCCTTTGCAAAATTCAAATGCCAACAGTCACAGTTAAACCTTGAACACCTTGCCATCATATTGTGTCCTTGATACTTATATCAATAATTCACCATTGATCTTATTTTAAGGATCTTGGTCTTTAATGATGTTAAAATTTGAACAAGTTGACTACTTTGACTCCACTCATGTTGTCAATCTCAATCGCACGATTAAATAAATATTGTTAAATCCTTATCCTTTACCTTTGATTAGTTTTAAACCTCATGCACTTCTTACCATATCACTAATTCTTGAAATATTGGAACAAATTTGATCCATAAATCTCCTTGAGAGTTTATAGAACTTTACCTTGTGCAAAATTGACTTAGTATGGGAACCATTGCAATCTGTCTAAGAAACCAACTTTGAACCTCAATAACTTTTGTTGCATTTAGATGCATGATTTGAGATTTGAAACATAAGATCAAATTTCATATGGGAATCCAAAAATATATCAATCTACTCCTAAAACCTTAATATGTACTATATATAACACCATTAATATGCCTACTCCTATTTTCTACCACAGAGCCAACTATGTCTAGAAATCCCTTGAAGGCCAACTTTGCACATGCATATCTTTTGATGCGCTTTATCACATAACCTAAAATTTATTGCATAATAACTAGGAAAAAAATTTAATAAACCCATACAACTATTTCCTCCTGACACCTTTAGGCATTTAAAATATAACATCCTAAATTACTTACTCAGCTCTATTTGAACTTAGAAAACATAGTCAAACTGTTTGGGAGGTCAACATTGTACTTACATATCTTTTTTTGAGATTCATCTCATGACTTAAAACTTGAACCATAAAAATTTGGGACTAATGTGATAACAAATATATAACCAACTCCCCCTGAATCATCCATATTTTTGAATTCTAACATCATCAATCTACTCACTCATATTTCTTTTCCATTGGAGCCAAAAGGTCTAGATGAAAACTATGGACTACCAAATGAATTCCACTCATGCACATAAGAAATAAAATCATATAAGAACTCTTATTATACCTATTTCATATACTCAAATCATAATATTCATCCCTAACCATGTTAAAATACAAGATCAACCAAGCATACTTCAAACATACTAGGACAAGCACATTACACACTTTGTCATTGTCATTTAGACTATCAAGGCACTTCATCCACTCACCTAGACATATCCATGACATCACTATAACATCATTGACAACTCTCCAATAGGAGGGATCTTGATGAGATAATCCTTTAAGATTTTATATAAATTAGACATATAAGACTCTCCTAAAGGGGTATATTATCATGGGGGAAAGCGTGTCAACAACTTTTGAGACTGTGCCTATGAGGTGCAAGACTTAGATTGATATTTAGTTTGTAGTGATGTTGAATTTACAACTATGAAATTGGTATCCCCTTTGGTTTTATTGTTGTTATTATTAGTCCATATAGAGGGATGAAATTTAAATTTTTTATTTTACAATTTAACCTTCCCTTCTTCTAGAGCTCTAATTTCAAGGTTGTAGGCCATTAAAAAGGCCTCATCAAAAGTTTTACAAGACTATACATGTAATGTTGATGAGATGTGTTTAGCACACACTCTCATGAATAACTCAATTAACTTGGGTTGTAGTAGATAAAAGGTGAGTTGATTAATTAGACTTTTCCATCTATCCACAAAGTCAGTGACAGATTCATCATCAAATTACCAGATGGCATAGAGGTCATTAATGGTAATTTTTCTATCTATATTGATAGAAAAGTGTTCTATGAATATTTGAGCTAACTAGCTAAATGAAAAGAGGGAATGTTATGGTATTGAGCTATAACAATCTAGAGCAGGTCTACCTAATGATATTGGGAATGTTCTAAGACTAAGTGCATCATCATGCACTATAAGGTAGAAAGCATGTCAAAACACTCAAAAATGTTGTTGTGGGTCCTCCTTATTCTAGAACTTTTTAAACTTAGGGAGTTCCCATTGTAGAGGATAAGCCCTGATAGAAACTATTGGGTTGATAGACTCAATGCAAATCTATTCTTAGGTGAGCATGTTCTTCTACCTAGAGGTAGAGGCTTCTAAATTAGCTATCTTATTCATGATATTAGGTTGGTTGTTATGTTGAGGGATTCCTCCCAAAATAGTTTATTGTAGGATTGGTCCATAGGTAGCTACATGGAAAAATATTGAGATAGGAGATAATCAATTGATGTGGTTATGATGGGTTGAGAAGCCACCACATTATATGGAACATGTAAGGAATATACGTAGACCTAATAGCTTGTGTAGGTGATATGTACTGAATGGTCAAATGTACATACTATTGAGGTGGTTGACTTACAGGGTCCTATTTTAATGTTTGCATTTGGGTACTTAAGGTTAAACTATTTTGAATCAGTGGAAGGGTTGTTAGGACCAATATGAATAGGTTCTAGAGTGATGTAATAATAGGTTGAGTGGTTTTAGGTTGAGGAGTTGTAACATTCTGAGCTTGAGCAGTGGCTAGTGATGGAGCACCAGACGTCACTAGATGTGGGTTGTCTAAGGTTTATGTAGTAGTGGTTTCAAAGCTAGTACGAGGAGGATTATTGTGGGAAGATACCATACTAGTGGTAAATCCTTAACCCTCTTCCAAGAGTATACCATATGGGTTCATAGATAACTACGTATGGGGAGATAATAGGATATGTATGGCTTAGAAGTTGAGATAATGAGCAAGTTCTATGGGATTACTATTTAGTGTAGTGGCAAATTCAGGATCATCCTAGGTGTAATACTGAGGGATGCCTTCCCCTATATACTTGAGAGAAGTAGGGGGGCTAGGAGAATTTTCCTTAGATGAAGACAAAGTTAGGGGTTTGGTTTTATTTTGTGACTGTTGTCATGTCAAAACCATGTAATTCTAAGAAGTAAGAAATAATAAAAAAAACACAAAGTATTATTTTTAATTATATCATTCTAAGTGAGGATTAAAATATTCACATGCTAAAGATTTTCTTTAAAAGTTTTTACTTTTTATCTTTAAAATGTGATAAAATAAAAAAGGAAGAAGGATATTGAGGGTCCTAAGAAGCAACAATCTAAGGATGGTCTCAGGTTTTGTTTTAGTACCCAAGGATTTTTGTATTGGTATTGATACTTGGCTTGGTGTTGGGGCCTACCCCCTCACTTCACATATCATAGCATAAGGGTGTTGGGTGCTTAGCCAGAATATACCGCTAGACCAAAGTTTATACTCAGCTAGAGAACTGAGTTGGTCATCCCCTTGGTGGTGAAATCTATGAGGGATTATTGAGAAGAAGGTTATGCAAGGTGATGAAATCCCCATTTATTTCCTTATGTCATATGTTTTGATGAGTTTTTTGTGAATGTGATTTGGTTTATGCGTGATAAAAAGTGACAACTATGATAACTTTCACTGCCTAGATTATTCTATATGAGTAAATTGAATAGGCAAAATAGATGCAAGTTCTTTAACCTTTAAAAAGAAAAAATGCAATTTTGATTTTATTTGAATGAATTTATCAAATAGAAAAAAATGAGAAATATAAATAAATTTAGAAATGAATTTTAATGAGAAAAGTGAGACCTTAGGGTCCTACTGAGCGTGCCAGAATGTTTAAGTAGTTTTTCATTTTTCCTTTTTAAATTAAAAATTAGTTACTAAAAACTTGAAATAAAATAGGGTTTACGAGAAATACCTATGGATAAAAATATGTTGCACACCACTTTGAATCCAATGATAGTGAGATCTCCTTTTTGTTTGGGAAGGATAACATGCACACATGTAAATACTTGACAAAATAGATTAATAAAAGAGATGGGTGGATTGTCTGATTAGAGATCAGTTCCAGGAAGTGGTACACTTCCTTAGAAGGATTTTATTCCATTGTTTATGAAATTAAGTGAATAAAAAACATATGAAATTACAAATAGATAAATGATATGATTACAATGTTGATTAAGATTTAGTCCTCAAATAAGCTATCAAGTAAATGAAATATTCCTCCCAATAAGTGGAAACAAAATCTACGTCATCTTAAATAACAACTAATGATTATTTAGAGACTTCATGAGAGGGTAAATAAATTATTACATAAAGGGATAGATCAAAGGATATGTCACTCTGATCTATAAACAAAGGTTGAGAAACTATGGGGAGATCAATGATACTGGTTACATCATGAACTAAACTAGGTAGAGTCATCTACAAAAAAAAGGCCATGTTAAAACAACAATAATTAGTAAAAGGATTGCAAGTAGAGGATTATGATAAGGTCTCAAATCCTATGTATTAAACATAGTAGATCAATGTTGATCTTGATAGGATAGGTGTTGATCAGTAGAATCACTGTTGATTCAGAAGAAATCAGCATCGATTCTCTCTGTGGCTAAGTTTGATCAAATAGAGAGTAGATCGAGATAGATTTACTAAAAAGGGTTGATAAATAGATATAGAAATATACTAATAGTATTTTAATGATTAAATAGATGGATAAACATAATATCAATAGATATAGAATGATAAAATGGAATACAATACTTACCTTTGATCAACTTGTGAGCAGAATAAAATTCTTCCACATGTGCACGGAATTGCTCAAGTTACACAAAGGATATGACTGAATGCCATGAAAATCCATTAGAGTGTCATTAGGAACATCATGAAATCTTTAGGAATTCTAACAGCAATTTGAGGCTCTAAGTTTTTTCATCAAGAATGGAGAGGCAGGCTGCATATTTATGGATCGACGCCAATTTAGAGAATCGGTGTTGATTCACCCTAAATGGAGCCTTTATTTAAAGAATGGGTAAGAATAGATTGAAAATAGGTGGATTTGTTGATAATGAGTCCACACAGGGTTAAAATGGTTATGATGGTAGATTCGTAGGTTACAAATGGATTAGGAGGTTGAGAGGGGTAAAAAGGTAAAAATAAAAGGCTATTTACCGAGTTAGTAAACATTAAATAATCTAAACCTTAGGATAGGATTTATTTAGTGGATTTAAATAAATAGGAGCTACAATAATTAATCATCCCTAGGGTACAAAATTATAGTGTCTACAATTAATAAGCCTTTAATAGATTAGTAAGCCCTAAAGATATTAGTAAGCCCTAGAGAGATTAGTAGGCCCTCGACCATCTAGCCAATTTGACAGAATAGTATATAGGACCCATGAGCTAATATAGTAGTCAGTTTGGGTGTTTGATGGATACAAGTATTCATCTCTTCTATTTAGTCTATCTCTAGTTGAGAGATGCCCTCATCTATTTAAAGTCAAACTAATTACTCAAGCATCATATCACGTATATAATCTATAATATCATCCATTAATTTGGGTGTGCAGGTGTCCCACATATTTTATCAAATCTATAATCTTAGTACCACATATTCTATCACATATATAATCCATAATAAATACATAAATAATCTTATCCATCAATCTAGGTGTTTGATCTTTAGTCAAGCTAACACCCATTACTCATTCCCCCCTTGACTAGTCGAGGCAGCTTCCACCCTTATATTGGTAGATAAGGGTGGTGACCAATACTCTATAGAGAGGTTAGGTGTGCCCACACTCCCCCCCGCCACATATAAATGGGTTGGGGTTATGTGTTTCTAACAATCTATATGTAGGATATTGAATTAGGGGACTTTTCCCCTTGATTGATAAATAAGGTAAGTGACTTTACATGGCTAGATAGGTACGTAGTGCCCATCTGATCTCTTGATCTAAGGGGTGTTCTCAGATCAAAGAGAGAATGGGTAATGATGAGCATTAGTTCTCTGTGAGAAAATGTAGTGCATAGAGGATTAGTTTATTGTATTATGTACTCTTATTCATACACACAAGGGATAACTTTAATCGTGTATTATATATGTGTTACAAAAGAGGGCAATTTATCTTTCCCCTCACCTCAGTTCAAATAGGTATTAGACATCTCCATATTTCTATAGGGTGATGCCCTATATGAATAGAATGGAGGGGCAAGAAATAGATACTACCAGCTTTGCCTACCCATCATCCCACCCTCTATAAAGCTGAAATATAGAATTGGATTGATCCCCTTGATATAGAGATGGGAGATGGGAGAAGTGGATAGGATTGGGGATAGGGTCCATAAGACATTGGTGGGAAGTTTGATTTGGACTAATATTGGATGACTATATATTTATCTATATCATGTGACTCCCTCTATTAAGGGAATAATCACTTCTAGATTCCTCAATAGGGGTACCTCCAGTTCATTTATGGTATTGATGAATGGATTGGGGATGAGTGGATTAGTTGAGCGATGGTGGAGATTCCCTCCATCTCTCAAGGGGACCCATCTAACTATATCTATGGAGTGGATTCTCACCATATATGGTGTTTTTTTCCTACCATGTAGGGAAAAATGATATGTAATTCCATATCTACTTGCCAAAGTATAATATATAGTACTTTATGGAGGTATATCATCCTAATATAGCATTATAGCAGGATTGAATGTCTTTTCAATAGACACTATGTATGTATGTATGTGTGTCTATATATATATACATACATACATACATATATATATATATATATATATATATATATATATATATATATAAACTCACACACACACACACTTCATGACATGGAGGGTGAGCTAGTTAGGAGGGGTGTCATTCATTGAAGAGAATGGGTAGTGTTGACCAAATTTGACCCTACAGCTCAAATTGGGACCCCTCTAGGTAAAAACTTTATTTTAATGTGTTTGGGGGTCTAATATATTATGTTTAAAGGTTTATTATAGTTAATTGATGTCATTTAATATTATATTGGCCTTAGTCCATAGTCTTTTTAATCCTTTTAATCTTAGGAATCATTTTGAGGTCAAAAAAGGGGCATTTAATGACTTATACAAATTTATTAGGAAATATGAAGGTGTTAAAAGGTTATTTCATGTGCCATGTGTCCTCATATGTCTTAATCAATTTTAGGTAACTAAAAATGGTAGGTGATTTAGAAGAAAGAGTAGTTTTCTTGGGGAAAAAGGTGAGTTTGGCACTTGTACAGCTCATCAAAAAGTGTGCCACATGGGAGAAGGTCATGGAATACCTCTTTAGCTTATTTATATGCATCTCAATTCTTTACATGCTCTATAAGTTCCATTTTTGGGCTAAAACCATTCTACTCCTTTTTCACCCTTCTAGGCATACAAAACCAATCTTCAGGTTTATACTTGGTACAGACAATAGGGGAGGTTTATGAGGGATGAGAAATTAAACTTAGAGATATTAATTTCCATTACAATATTTAGAATAATTACAGCATGTGCTTTATGAACCATCCTCATGAAGTTGATTGTACTTTTTTGGTTGCTAATCTATGTACCCTATAGGTTTTGCCTTGGTTTAAGAAATTTTGTATAATATACTTGTTGAGACTAGTTTAAGATGATGTTGAATATGTCCCATCATGTTCCCCATGATTTTTTTCATGTTTCACAATGTTTGTATGAGTCAAGTAGCTCAAATTTGCAAGAAGATACACCTTTCTGAGTTACAAGTAGTTTTCACCTTTTTTAAGAACTTCATGTTTGTTCATGGTTTCAAGGGTTATGATAAGTCATTTTTAATGTTATAAATGTACTCTTTACTCCTTTATCATTTCAATCTCACCTCCAAAGCAACATTCTCTTTGAAGTTACAGTCACAACCACACATACAGTCAGTTTACCTTATGACTATCATACACAGTCAGCCAAGTGCTTTCATAGACGTTTCATGTGTGAAGGGAAAGTTTAAAAGTTGTTTCAACCCATTTTAAATGTTAATAATGAATTTATAAGTTTTAAGGAGACCTAAATTTGATAACAAACATGCTTAGCTTGCTCACTACCTACCTTTTCATCCTCACTGCCTGCATAATGGAATGCCCACCTACAGGTGGCCTTGATAGGGAACTAAAAGGCCATTGTGAGAATTTACATCATAATATGGAACTTCCTTGGAGTCATTACATGTTGAATGGATCCTAACATACATGTTTTAAGTGTTAGGTAGCTTATCAAAGTTGAATACCACTTTCTAGCAGGAAGGGATTGAATTTTGGGATCAGATCCCTAAAATGAAGAAATAGAGGTCCTAGCACTTTTTATCAAGGGTAAACAACAAGGTTGTAAATGATTATGATGCATCATATTATGTTCATTATGTATCCTTTACATATTTATTCCACCAAATGATAGATATATAATGGAAGATAACTGTTAAGAGACCCAATGTTGTTAGGTTGTGGAGCTAAAAGCTTCACTGATGCAAACATGGAGGAGGTTGCTAAGTTACAGAGAAACTGGCGTCGATAGTGAAATTGATGTCAGTCATCTTTAGTGCATAGGGAAACTGACATCAGTAGGAGTCAACCAACGTCAGTCACCTCCAGTCAGATAGCGATTGACATCGGTCACCTGTGCGGTTCCAAAACTATTAGTTTCACAAATAGTTTGTTTAATGAAATGATTGTTTGCATGTAAAGACTATTTTGAGTCTTGAGCTACGTGTCTAATTATTGTAAATTAGGAAGTCTAAATTATTTTTTAGTATAGAATCTATTTATAGACCCATTAGCTTGTATTATAATTAAGGCAAGGAAGAGATCCTTCCAATTGTAAGATCTTTGATTTGCAGGTTGTGCAAGATCAGGGCTGATCTACATGGTAAGTAAGATCATTTGAGTTGTAGCTTATTTCAAGTTCATGGGAGATCTACTTGAAGTACTTTGATTACTTGTGTACTGGCAGTATTGATACTGACTTGTTGGAGGTGAACAACAACTCTGTGTTTGAGTTGTTTGTTGTGACCGTTTTTGGTAGGAGAGTGAACTCTTGAAGAGAATTACTGTACACTAGGTGTGGGAAGACTGAGAGGTGTGGAAGAGTTTGACATCTCTTCATTGTATTCTTTTCTAGATGAGTATTAATACATATTGTATTGTCTCTCATATTCTGTGTCATTTGTGAATTCTAGTTACTTTTTAAGATCCTGACAAGTGGTATCAGAGCTTTTGTTTGGGTTACTAACAGGTTGTATCAGATCATGTTAGTGTTTGTTGATTACAGGTCACTCACAGGGGTTTCTATTTGAGTGGGAGTATAGCAATGGCAGAAGAAAGTAAGCTACGAATGGAGAAGTTTAATGGCAAGAATTATCAATTATGAAGGATGCAGATAGAAGATTATTTGTATCATAAAGTTTTGTACTTACCATTGGGTGGGGTTGCATGCAAGCCCACAGATATGAAAGATGAAGAATGGAAGGTTCTTGATTAGAAGGCTCTCAGATCTATAAGGTTGAGCCTTGCTTCGTCTGTGATTTCTAACTTGTCACAGGCAAAATCAATGGTTGAGTTAATGGAACCTTTGGCAAATTTATATGAAAAACCCTCAGCTTCGAATAAGGTATTTCTTATGAAGCAGTTATTTAATTTTCAAATGTTAGATGGTAGATCTGTACATAGTCATCTTAGTGATTTCCATGGTTTGGTAAACCAGTTAAATTCAATCAATATTGTTTTTGATGATGAAATTAAGGCACTCTTAATCTTATGCTCTTTACATGAATGTTGGAATAGCTTGGTAATGGCAGTTAGTAATACTGCATCTGCTTCAAATATCTTTAAAATGGATGATGTTTTTAGTGTAATCTTGAATGAAGAAATTCACAAGAAAAGCATAGGGGAATCATCAAGAAATGCTTTGAGTGTTGAAAGCAGGGGAAGGCAAAGAGAGAAGAGCAAGCGGGGGAAGTCAAAGATGGGCAGGAGATCCAAATCTAGAAGTGGCAGTGTAATCTACTGGAAGTGTGGAGAGAAAGGGCACATAAAGAGATTGCTAGGTGAAAAAAGATCAGCATGAAGGAACTGAAGAAGCAGGTGATGCAGGTATTGTTACATAAGATGCTCTGGTATGTTCCTTGGATAAAGTAGAATCTTGGGTTTTAGATTTTGGTGCCTCTTTCCATGCATCCCCAAATAGGGAATTTTTTCATGAATATGTCCAGGGAGACTTTGGAGAAATTTATTTAGGGGATAATAAGCCTTGTCAAATGGTTGGCAAAGGGAAAGTGAAGCTAAAATTGTAGACGGGCAACACATGGGTGTTGAAGGAGGTCATGCATGTCCCTGTCCTGAAGCAAAACTTGATTTCTGTAGGAAAATTGGGTGATGAGGGATGCACAGTAACCCTCACAGTGGACTCTTGAAAAGTTTCCAAGGGTGCACTTGTTGTAGCAAGAGGTAAGAAAGTAGGTACTCTTTATCTATCTACTTGTATTACTGATTCTCCTTCTGGTTTATCTACTTCAGTTGTAGATTCGAAGATGTGGCTTAATAGGCTTAGTCACATGAATAAAAAGGGGATGCATGTTCTTGAGTCAAACGGTATGCTTTCATATTTGAAAAGCATGGATCGATATTTTTGTAAGTAAAAGAAGAAAGTGATGTTTCTTGACACTAGGTCAATAAAGAAGGTGGTAGCTTCTGTTGGAGGATCACTATATTGCATAAGGAAGAAATCTAATGGTTTTGACAAGAACAAGAAAGCCTTGGTTTTCAAGGAGAAGATGATGGACAGAGATCAACACAAGGGGTTGGATAACTCTGAGCAGGGCAGTTTGGATAACGATATGATCCAAAAGCAGCTCGCAGGTAAAATTCATCGCTCCTAGGAAAACACAATTATCAACATCAGTTAGGTGAGAATTGACATCAATCAGACAGGTACCGATGTCAGTCATGTGTAGACTAGAGTTGGTGGTGTTAGGTAGGCTTGTTACCAGCATCAGTCAGGGAACTGACGTCGATGACTAGGTGGACACCAATGTCAGTCATAGGATCGGCATTGACAAGGTGGGCACCAACATCAGTCGAGGGAACTGGCATCAGTAGTCAGGTCAATCACATGGAACCAACGTCGGTCAGGTGCAGACTGAGGGGTGACCAACGACAGTCACTGTCAAACAGATCTTAGGTGGACAGCAAGCTGTCAAAGAGTCTCAAACACCCATATGGAGGACTGAAAGGGTAAGTAAGCCTCAAATTCATTATTCCCCTTCTTTAGACTACTTGTTTCTCACTAATGGTCAAGAACCAGGAAGTTTTTAAAGAATCAGAGCAGGTAGAATCCAGGAAATAGTGGGAGCTTGGCATGGATGAGGAATGTGATTCCTTAGAGGAGAACCAAATGGAAGATTTGGTAGAGTTTCTAGCTAGAGAGAAAGCACTGAAAGACAAACAGATTCTGAAGTTGAAGAAGAGAGAGAATGGATATGTGAGACAGAAGGCCAGGTCATATGGTCTTGAGTAAGCTGCATGACAATGGAGATTTAACCATTGTGTTTTATTTACCAAGTTGGATAATATTAGCTACATTATCCTATTACTATATGTTGTGCTTGTTGCAGGGTCACATATGCAGGGAGTTTTTGAACTAAATGTAAAGTTAGTTTAGAGGTGTGTCATGAGGAATCTGGGAGTAGCAAGATTCTTTGGCATGAGTGTGTTCTAGAGACATGGAAGGTCACAGGTTGATTTTGTCTCTAAATGATTGTGTGAAACTGGTTAGCACACCGATAGTTGGATAGTTCTATGAATAGTATCCTAATTCACATGATGAGGTTAAGTACATGTGTACTAGACCTGAGTTTGCCCAAATAGTGGGTGTTTTCAGCAAGTTTGGAGCCAATTTGAGAAAGAAGCACTGAAGTGTAGTTCAGTGGATTCTCAGGTATTTGAGAGGGACCAGTAGTAGGTGCACATGCTATGCAGGGTCAAGTTCCTTTCTACATGGGTTTGTAGATGTGGATACGGTAGGTTACTTG
This sequence comes from Torreya grandis, assembly GCA_037957365.1. Lineage (NCBI taxonomy): Eukaryota > Viridiplantae > Streptophyta > Pinopsida > Cupressales > Taxaceae > Torreya > Torreya grandis. The sequence continues at coordinate 808,218 of JARHVA010006188.1, read as the reverse complement.
GATGACAGGAGGAGCACCCAGGGTTTTCTATGGTGGTTGGTCTTCAAGAGTGAACTTGAAGAGAGATACAAGCTAGGAAACAAACTAGATGATGTATAGGTACAAGTACAGTTGTAGTTGTTTATCTCCAAGTGGGAGATAGTTAGGTTGTGAAGCTAAAAGCTTCACTGATGCAAACATGGAGGAGGTTGCTGAGTTATATAGAAACTGGTGTCAGTAGTGAAACTGACGTTGGTCATCTTCAGTGCACAGGGCAACCGACATTGGCAGGAGTCAGCTGACGTCAGTCACCTCCAGTCAAACAGTGATCGACATCGATCGACTCCTGCCAATGTCAATTGCCCTGTGCACTGAAGATGATCGATGTCAATTTCACTGCTAACACCAGTTTATCTGTAACTCAACAACATCCTCCATGTTTGCATTAGTGAAGCTTTTAGCTCCATAACCTAACAATCTCCCACTTGGAGATAAATAGCTGCAATTATACCTGTACCTGTACATCATCTAGTTTGTTTCCTAGCTTATATCCCTCTTCAAGATCACTCTTGAAGACCAACCACCACAGCCTAAAATGAAGAAATAGAGGTCCTAGCACTTTTTATCAAGGGTAAACAACAAGGTTGTAAATGATTATGATGCATCATATTATGTTCATTATGTATCCTTTACATATTTATTCCACCAAATGATAGATATATAATGGAAGATAACTATTAAGAGACCCAATGTTGCTACTTGAACACTGATTTCCCTCACTATTGTATACAAGATTTTAATGATTGATTGTCCTTACTTCTCAAGGTGGTGATGTAAAGAATGTATCCATGATAGGTTGACTTAAATGTTTAATAAGATCTTAATGAGGATAAAAGGGTTACCTAAAATATTGAGGATTCAAGATAAGACCATTAGAACACCACCTACAAGTCTCTTCCATCACAAACTTAACACCTACAGGCTAGTTGTAGGGTCACTATGGAGACTAGACTAAATACCTTGGTGATGGATCTCACTTAAAGCATGAACATGAAAATTATAGCCATGATATTTTAATTTCAAGCTTCAAGGATGTTTTTCAAACATCATAACCAAAGTCCAAGGAGAAATCTACACCTACAAGCCCCACACAGTCAATTGTAGTTGATTGTGAGGGGCAAAGAGTAAGATTTGAATTTTCTTAATGTGGAGAAAGAATAAATGTGAAAAAAAAAGGTCGATATATATCATAAATTACCATGAAGGGATTAAATAAATTTTTACTCAATATTCCAAGGTCAAACTACCCAAGGTCACCTATAGGTACAGTACCCTAAGGGCAAAGATACAGTCAGTAGGTAGTGAGCATAAAGGGGCATGTCTATGTGTTAGTAAAGAATGAGATGAAAAAATTGAATAAAAGTAAAAAAATTAAACTAAGGGAATTATATGGGGTTGTAAACTTTTTCTCCAAGTTCAAGCCACACATGATCACCTACAGGTGTAGTAAATTGGAAAAAACATGATCAAATAATAAAACACAGTCTTGTGAGTTCAAGAGTATGAAGGGTATATGAAGGGTGAAGGTGTTGAATGTATATTATAGACACTATATCATGACCATGAAAATATACATAGGATTTTTACAGTGGAATAGAATAAATAAGGGCTCTAAACAAGTAAAAACATGGTTTCCACAAATAAACCCTGCACACAGTCCTTTATTAGCAGTCTGCCTCAATTTTTAGCACTTTTAGAGGGTATAATAATATGATAAAAGAATAAAATTTTGTGTGGAATGACCTAAACACTTTATTATTCCCATAAAATATTCATTTGGTTTGAGGGAATATGGAAATTACCCTAAGTTTTATCTCAGACAGAGGGTACTTCCATAGGGTCAAAACTGGCAGGTTTTAGAAGATGAGGATAGAAAGGTGGACCAAAAGCAAAAGAAAACTTTAATAATGTGGGAGAGGTTTAAATAAACCTAATAAAACATGAATAACCTTTTAATAAATAATAATAATTAAACTAGATAGGGTATCTTAAATCCTCAATTATGCAAGCAGACCTAATAGGCAAGGTTTAGGCCTAAAGCCAAATGGGTAGTCAACTTCCTTTCTAACCTTGGGTAAGTCTTATAACTAGATGTTGTTGGAAATATTGTCATTGATGTCAAAGGTATAGCATTATTGGTGATAAAGGCCTCATTGCATTTAATGTTATTTTTAATAGATATATCATGGCTAATGTGAGTTAATATTATTTAATATTAACGAATATATTTTTGGTTACATATGAGACAAAAGAAAGACCCATGGAGAAGTCAAAGAGCCACGAGGTAAAGACAAAAGAAGGATGGGACACATTTTCCCATGAAAATTCATCTTGGGGAATTCCAAGAGTCACCAATTGAAGACAAAAGAGGAAGGGTGCAATTTCTCATGAAGGGACACTTTGAGGAATACGAAAAGTCACCAAGATAAGGACAAAAGTGGGAAGGACGTTTTTGGTCATGAAGGGTCACCACATGACTTTTCAAAGGAAAGAATATGAAGGGTCATACAAGTTTGGCACCATTTTCCATGAGGATTGAAGGGTCACAAAGGGGGAAGGCCAAAGGTCATTTGGAAAGCTATAAATAAAGGTTTGAGAAGCCATTTGTAATATGAAAGATAGAGGTTGATTTGATATTGTAATATCTAGCTTAGAAGAGCAAAGGTGAGATAGAGGAAAGAGATGTTGTATTGAACTATCATTTGTTGAGATAGAAATATTGAGAGATAGGTGTGTGGTATACACACAGGGGTTGGTGCTCCTATGGGTTGGTGCTCGCGAATTATTGTTGGGTTGGTGCTCGACAAAGGGGTTGGTGCTCCTATGGGTTGGTGCTCATGAATTGTTGTTGGGTTGGTGCTCGGCAAAGGGGTTGGTGCTCCTGTGGGTTGGTGCTCACAAATTTTTCTTGGGTTTGTGCTCGGAAAAGGGGTTGGTACTCCTATGGGTTGATGCTCATGACTAGTTGTTGGGTTGGTGCTCAACAAAGGGGTTGGTGCTCCTGCAAGTTGGTGCTTGAAAATATTGTTTGGGTTGGTGCTCATTCATATACTTGAGATTGTTCTCCATGGTTTTTCCCACATTGGCTTTCCATGTTTAATTTGGTGTCTCTCTCTATCTTGTGTGGTATTTATTATTTGAGTTTTATTGCATATCTTGAATGTTTGATTAAGTGGAATTTGCTTGAAGAAAAGTTTTATAAGATATATGATATACTAATTCACCCCCCCCCCTCTCAGTATATCCTATGCTTAATAGATGTAACATTTAATTGGGTCAAAAAAAATGTGTTTGAGATATTTTAAAGTAGGGGAAAATCATCAAAGGTAATTTTGGGATTTAAGGTGCATACAAGCTATTAGGCATAGTTAGGCCTAGAAGCCAAAGAGGAGGTCATTTTCAACTCTAGCCTTATATGTTCATTATAATGGATTGGAAAATTATTTTTGGGTCATTTAAAATAATTTAAAAATCTCACCTTGTAAGGGAAACCATAAATATTCCATTTTTTGAGCTCAAAATCAACTCTAGCCTATAGGAAATGGAAGGAAGAGCTCAAATAGGTAAATTCAAATGCTCATACCTCCCTTGGTGCTTTGCATGGAGACTCAAGGAATTTGGAGATGTTAATAAGGTATTTTAACAATGATCTTGTGAAATTTTTTTGAAAATTCAATGTGAAATCTTTGTGAACGAACTTTAAGAGGTCAAAATAGTCTAAAACACTTGCAAACCCTTTACAAGGACCCAATTAGAGAAATGAAGTTGGAAGTTGTTCTAATGACATATTTTTATCATGAGAGTTATTATACATTGTATATTACTCTCTCAATATCCTCTCCACCCTTTTTAGTTATGCATAATTTTATGAACAAGGTATAAAATAGGGTACTTTTGAATGTTTTATGTGTTTTTCAAACTACAATAGGTTTAAAGAGATGAAATAAAGTTTGGAGGGAATATAAATACTTTTAATAAATCATTATGGCCATTTAATTCCTTGGAAAAACTTATAAGTGTTCAAAAAAATAGCTTCATCTTAGCCAGTCAAAATTGGCATAGTGAACACAATGGTGAGAAGGGTGAAAACTTCAAGTGTGAGAATTTTTAAGATGTGATTGATGCCTCTAAGGCCATGGATGGTATTTAAATGTGTCATCCACTCCCTCCCATTGATTTTAATGGAAAAATAAAGATAAATTTTAGGCCAAGTGTGCAGGGTGCATGATAGAAGAATTTTTTGGACTACAAATGATGATGGTTCATCCTTGAATGATTCCAAATGACTAGACCTACAAATAATGCATGGAGAGGTGATGAAACCTGATCTTACACAACTCTGTAACCATCAACTGTGAGCTAACTTCATATACAGGCCTATTTAGTTCAAGCATTCCTTGTAGCCCTATTTTCCCTGTTTATTGGCCATAACTATTTATAGGTAGACTCAATCATGAAATTAATACTATTTATGGATACCCATTAAGCCCTTGTATAACATACATAAAAATATCTTGAGGTTGATTTGTACGGAATTGTACTTTCTTCTTTAGGCCCTGTTCTAATTAGCCCTCCTTTTGTGCAAAACGTCTTGTCCAGAGTGATGTACGGACTTTTTAATCAAAAAAAGCACCATTCTAGATACCCATTATCTTATTACAGGTGAATCAATCATTTTTTTTGGAACTTATTTGGAGAAATCCACTTTTCCTCTATTGGCCTACACTCTTCCCTTCACATGCACCTAGGTCTCACTTGACAGTTGACTTTTTCCATACTTATCCGTACTGTATCACCTTGAAACCACTTCCAAAATTTTTATAACATCATCAAGGTTCAGATTACAAAGTTTCAAGATTTTTTAAGCTTTAAAACTCATTTTGAGGGTTTGAACCTAATTCAGAATTTTCCCATGACAGTCACAGGCTGCGAGCTAATTATTTTTTCTGGGGGTGTTTTAGAAAGTTTCAAGGGCTCTAATCACTTTTATAAGGTCTGTTTTAACCCCCTACACCTTATCCAATAATCATCTTGGTCATGTCAACCTTCTGTACCTTCTAATGCTCAACAACTTAGTGTCTTTTGACTGTATTTGTATGACAGTCAGCAGGGTTCAAGATTTTTCTTATTTATTTCAATGATCAATGGACTTCAAAATGTTATACAAACATGTCCATGCCTTAATTGATTCCACTATTCCCATACTTATAACAAATAAGACCTTTTCAATGCATTTACCTTGCAAAAACATACAAATGTTTGACCCTTGCCTGTATACTGTCACCTACAGGCCTGAATTTCAACAGTTGAAGTTTTGAGATATCAAAGGGATTTCTAAGCCTGTTTCTTCTTCATTTAGGTTTATAATTACCTTATAGACCTGTCTCCATACCATTATGAACATCATGCAACCATTTTCACATGGGGTTTTCTTTGGGCAGTGGGCTGTAATTTAGATGCCTGAATACCTTGTTTAGGCCTGTTTGGGCTTTTTATAGCATTCAAAGTTATTAAGATCCTTTGTTCACATAAATACCAGTTTAAAATTATCCTAAACATGCCAAATAACCAGTATTTCTTAATATGCTATGAAGAACCATCCTTCACACACACATTCCCATACATATATATATAGGCCTATTTACAGAATTCATAAATGAAACAAATACATTCTTTCTTTCTTTCATAGATAAATTGGAAGAATTACAATTTAATACCAGATTCAATTCATATTCCATGGCTTCCAAAGCCCTATTTTCTTCTTCACACATTCTCTTACTTGCTCCTTCTCTTTCCTTTACCATTTCTTGAGTGAGGTCCTCCCTCACTAATTCTCCTCTCTCTTCTTCATTCCATTCTCTTTCCTTGCATGAGAGGACCTTTCCTCTCTGTTCTTCTTCTCTTCTATAGCCCTCTCATCCTCCTTATTTTCTCATCCTCTCTATTTAATGAATTCTTCTTTGTTTTCTTTTCAAGGATTTTCTTCCAACTTCTACGCCCAAATTGGGCTTAAGGCAAACAAATGATGTTTTTAAGTTTTAACAATATTCTAAGGTTGAAAATAGTTTCAACCATTTCCCCCTAATTTACTCAATAGCCTAACCATTACTTTTTACCTTTTTACTTTCACTTTTTGATAATTACATTTTACTTTCAAGGTGAAATTTTGAAATCTCACAATTTGGAGGGAAAACCAAAATTTGAATTTTTTTACACTAGAATTTGAAACTTTTGTAGATGCTCCTGCATCAAGAGGCATGTATAAAATCCTTCACCTTCATTATAATCATCATACCTATCCCTAATCAGTTTTGGGATGTTCAAATAGGTCCAAATCATGAAGGCAATTTTTTGAGCTAGAATGAGGAGTTTCACGCCACTTTTCATGAGTTTTGTGATTCAAATGTACACTTGTGCTTTCTAACCTTGCATGGCTCATTATATATCTTATTACCATGCATAATTAACTAATTTTATTATCTTTACAAGTGTCCATGTGACCCTTGGACTTCTCTCTTCTCCTCTCTCTTTCAAGTTCTATAAGAACTAGCCATTTTGGCCATTGTCACTTATGTTCCACCTAAGTACCATGAAGCCCTGCTCATTTACATACCATTTTATCAATAATACTATTGATTTTTTAACTATTAATGACTATTTATAGTGTATTATACTTGAATTTTAGATCTTGCCTAGTGAAGAGTATGTATTCCTTAGCATGTTGTCTCATTCTATCATCTTATTTACAGTTGGAAAGCTTCTTCTTATAGGGCATGTGAAGTGTTGTATGAAATTTGAGGGATTGATTAATTTATTACATTCACTAGTGCCATTGAAGGCCTCTTGTCGAGTATTCTTAGATTTTCACATTCATCCATAACCTCATAATGTAACATTGATGTGAGAAGATGTAGATTGAAGGAGTGTGTGTTTGCTTAGTCCTTTGTTCTCATGTGTAACATACTTCTAGTTATAAGTCATAATATTATTTAGTGTATCATCTCCCTTAGAATAGTTTTATTTTATTTATCTCTCTCCCTTCCCCCCCCCCAAAGTTTAGGTGTAGTTCCAATCCAAAGTGGTGTGATATATAAATTTGACTCAAGAGAGGATGGTTAGTATGGCGTTAGTTCCAAAATGAAAACAAAATAAAATAAACACACTAATAGCATAACATATCTAGTCCTAGATAATATGGAGAGATTAGTTAACAAAATCAAATGACTAGCACAACTAAAAAACAAGGAATGAAAACACAAGAATTCCTTTCACCTTCTTTGGATGCTCTAAATGCCTTTGTAATAGTGGCTTGCTCGACTTGTACTTTAGGAGGTCTTATTCAATGGAGTGTGGTTACATTCATCTCCTCTTGGCACCTTTGTCTTATAGCTTGGCTTGGCTTCGAATCAATTTGGCCCTATAACACTACTTTCTTGAAGCTTTTTGGAACCAATCCTGCATTATAACTTTGCATTAATTAAGCTCAAAAATGATGTTGTGAGGCTTCCTATTTATAGATTTTTGGATTTGATCATAATCAACCTCAATAATCCATCTCAAGATTCAGATGTGTGGTTGAGGATTAATTCAATTTTTGGAATTAATTTTGTAATTATCCTCATCATGGCATTAGAAGAATGGGCAATTAAGATGCATGGAGGGCATCATGGAAGGCATTGATGAGGCATGAGAGGCATGAATCCTAATATTTATGGAATTTATGGCCTAGGGATGTCTTCCCAAGAAATGAGGTCACTTGATGATGAAAATATTCAATATTAATTTCCAAAACAAATAATTCAACAAGTTTTCATAGAATTGTTTATTAGGCCTTGATTTGGGTTAATTATATCGTAGGCATGATTAAGCACATTGTGCACAAATTACTTAAATTGATCAGAATGCCTTATTATTAGTCCTAAATTTGACTGGATTAGAATTAGAAGTCCACATCAGATGTATTGGATGTGTATTCCCATTTAGAATTTTTCCAACAAAAAATAACAAAGGCACGAGTCTTGTGCAAAATATTTGATAGGAAAGAGCAATCTAGAGCATGCAGGTATAAATTTGGCATTTTGACTCGAAATGGACTAATCAAAGTTAGTTGGACCATAAATTGCATTGCCCCATTTAGGGATACCCTGGCCAAAATTAGCACTTGAATATATCATTTTATGTGTTTTAGTGTTTTTAGGCCAAATTGTGCATGTTAGGTGGAAACTAGCCAAAACCCTGATTGGAGGTTATCAGCGACCAGTTTTAGGTGTCTACAATTTTCCCCTATTTAGGAAGGCATTGCAAGCTATAAGCATATTAATGTCTTCTCAAATAATTAAAAGGCCTTGCATACCTACAACTACAATGATGATAAACTAACTTTATGATGCCCCCTTGAGGGAATGGTTAGCACAAGTCAGTCGGTGAATGATCCCTCAAAAAGAAAGAAATGAAATGAGGGGACTAGAGAAAGGAAAGATGATGGGGTGAAAACACAATGATATTTAAAAATTAGTAAAAATCATTAATAATGCAAGTGGGATGGTGCAAAATGGTTTGCCCAAAGGTGGTTATAAACATTGTACCCTGATAGTGGCAACATGGTATGATAACACAATGATTTTCCCAAAGTCAGTTATAATCATTAAGAAGATGGAGCTGCCCCAGTTAGGATAGACAAACAAGATAAAAACATGACCCTATATGGGTAGAAAAATTAAAGTGGTAACAACAAAATGATTTTCCCAAAGGCAGTTATAATCATTGAGAAGTGCAGGTGGGATGGTGTGCAATGATTTTCCCATAAGTGGTTATAAGCATTAGACCCTGATTATGACAAACATGATAAACTTGGTTGAGGATGATGATAACTTGACATAGAGGGTAATGATGAATTGGAACAACCTACTAGTAGGGAGATGCTCATATAAACTAATAAAGGTTTAAATTCTTTCATGGTCAATTACTTTGTTTGGGATATGATTGGGAGTGGAATCAAGATGTCGGTGCCAAAGAGATGCTACCATTACTAAATAGGCTTCTTGAATCTGAGGTTTGTTGTATCATGTGATGGTAGGATTCATGATGGAACACCATAAAGACTTGGAAAAAATATGCATAAGGACTTACTCCCATAATCCAATACTCAAAATAAAACAATGCACCAATGATAAAAACCATGATGACAATGTAAACATATGAATAGGGATGGATTCAAGTGTAAGTGGGGAAAGGAATCACCCAATGAACACATAAAATAAATCAAGGCAACAATGTTGAATTCAAACAAATAGGCAGACAAACAAACAAATAAATAATGCAATAAAAAACCTATGAGTATTGCCCCTAGAAAATAGGTGACAACTTAACAAATGAACTAAATGGGGGAATAGAAGAAAAGGAAGGGGGTGGTTGAGCTATCTCCATATACACTAGGCAATTGGATGCTACTTATATAGTTCCATAGATGTAATATCCAATAAAAAAATTTAGGCCAAATGTAGTTCTCCCAAGGAATGGGAAGAATGTGATAACTGAAGAAAATAAATAGAATGGATGTGATAGAAGAATAGGAATGGTCTTACAAAATAGCATGTGTGTGAGAGAAAAAGGCAAAAAAATATGGGGAAACTAAATGACAAGTGATTTTCTTATAACTTACTAAGGGTTCTTAGAATCCTTAAGGCAAAGAAGTGGTCAATGTTTTTGTTCTTTTCTAATGATTTTAAAATATTTTGGGAAGTGTTTTGGAGTGTCACAACTCAATAGAGAATGATGAGACACTAAATATTTCAAGATATCAAAATTTCAAGAGCATTCAAACTTAGATTTCTCACAAAATGGTGAGAGTGTGGCTTAGGTTGCTCATAAAATAATGAGAGCGTTTAAACTTAGATTGCTTGAAAAATGGTGAGAGTGTGGCTTAGGTTGCTCATAAAATGGTGAGAGTGTTGGGAAAAGGGGTGACTGAGCTAATCTCAATAAGTATTTAGTGCTACCTACATAGTCCCAGAATATGACCTCAAGTCACTGTAGTTCTGCCCTTATAGTAGATGAATTTGACTAATGTGGTAGCCAATTTAAACAAGGCAGGCACAGTTGGTAAAAAGACACAGTATGGCATAGGAAGTGGAAAATTGGTATATCAAGGCTTATTATTTCCCCTATTTTCCCATAGGTGGTTATAACTAAGACACAATGGCATATATTAATGGTACTAATTTTCCAAAAGGTGGTTATAATTAGCAACAGGACAGGTGGTAAGAAAGGACTAATAAATGAAGGATGCAACTGCTAAAACTTCTGTTACACAATCCCAAAATATGATCTCTCTCTGAAGTTCTTAAACCAAATGATGAACTGATCAGATACCTTGATGCTAAAACTACGTAATGAATAATAAAAACCAAGGTCAAATGGGCTAGGTTTTAGAACACGCTAGGTCGAAAGTAGAAAGTGGATATGGCAAAGAGGATGGATAAGAATGGTATGTGTATAAAGAATAATAGTGATAAAATGGCATAACTAAAATGGTTCTTACAAATAATACACCTTAGCATTCAAGAATATTACTATTTGAGATGAATAATATTCATTGGCTCTAGAAGTTCATCACTATTTGGTGTGGCAAGCCTGTATGCTCTTGATCCATAATCTACAGTGATGATGAAAGGCCATATCTAGTTTTGTTTGAATTTCCCTTTATGTTTCTTCTTGGCCATGGTATTATTTTAGTTTTCTTTGAGAACAATTTCACCAAGTTCAAATGTTATATATTTCACACACTCATTATAGTGGCCTTTGAGTCAATTTTGGTATGTTTGAAGATTTTTTAGCACAGTTGTACGTTTCTCATCTAGCAGGTCCAGCTCTTATAGGTGAGCTACTCGATGGTCATGATCATCTAGGACATGATTGAAAGAGATGCATAGTGAAGGTAATTCAAACTCAATGGTAAGGATGGATTCAATACCATAAACAAGTTATTATGGGGTGGATCTTGTGGGGGTATGATGATTGGTACAATATGCCCAAAGGGCAGGAAATATCTGGAGGTGCCAATCATGACTAGCATCATTAACAATCTTTTTGAGAATGTTGATAATGATTTTGTTGGATGCCTTAGTCTAGAGATTACTTTGAGGGTAATATGCTATAGAAAAGTGTTATGAGATATTGTATTTAGTACATAACTGGTCTTAATCTTTTTTGTTGAATGATCCTCCATTATCAGATATAATGTTAGAGGGGATACTATAGTGGCAGATGAGATGGTTGAAGATGAATTTATAAATTTGCTTTCTAGTCATGTAAGTGAGGGGTATAGCTTCAAACCACTTAGTGAAATATTAAGTGGTGATAAGGATATATTTATGGCCATCAGATGAAGTGGGGTTAATCTTCCCAATGAGGTCAAGTCCCCATGTAGAAAATGGCCATGGCGTCAACATCTATTTTAGAGTTTTTGTTGGGGCATGAATCAAATTAGCATGCCATTGATATTTTTCACATTTTTTTACATATGCAGTGGAGTTTGCATCCATTGTGGGCCAATAATAACTAGTATGCAAGATATTTTTGGATAGGACTGCCCCACTAGAATGGGCTCCACATACTCCTTCATGAACTTCTCTTAATGCTAATGTAGACTCTGTCGAAGTTAAACAACGAAGTAGAGTTATATAAAAACTATGATGTTAAAGAGTGGATCCAAATAAAGTATAATTAGTGGAATGATGAATGAAGACTTTGGTTTGTTTGTGAGATAGGTTAGGTGGTAAAACTTGGTCATGAAGGTAGTTGTAAAGGTCTGAGTACTAGATATAATTAAGACCAACAATATCACAAATCATGGCAATAATTAAAGGTTCATGAGCTAGTGCTAACAAATTCTCGATGAGGAATTGATACTCATTAGCTTTATCTATTTGTCAAATTGGAGATCTAATGGTAGCCATGGCATCTACAGTTTTGTTACTATCCCTCGGTATATGCTCAAACTAAATGTTGGCAATTTGCTTTTTAAGAGTGTCAACCATGGCTTTATATAGAACCAGCTTATCATCTTTGGTCTAAAAATGATCTGTGACCTAATTGATGATTAATTAAGAATCACCATAAACATGAATATGATGTTAGGATTGTGGAGCTAAAAGCTTCACTGATGCAGACATGGAGGAGGTTGCAGAATGAGTTGCTGAGTGTCAGAAGTGTTTGGCGTTGGTCTGGCCAACCGGCGCCGGCAGAGTAAGACAGGAAGGCAACCGACGTCGGTCATATATCGGCCGGCGTCGGTGACCCCAGGCAGACAGGGACCGACGTCGGTCTCCTGTGTAGTTCTACTGCGAGTTAATTATGGGCAGTGAGCTAACGAACCAAGAGTTTGCATGATGAGTGCTAATTTTAGACTCATAGCTGCGGATCTAATTATTGTAATTAGATGTCTAATCATTGTTTGGATGAGATCTATATAATAGACTCATGGTTGTATTGGAAAAGTGTGCTAGGGAGCAAGAGAGCATAATTATAAGCTCCTTCTGTGTGTGAGGTAGAGCTATGGTGCGTTCCTCCTAGTGCCACAGTACCAGGTGTGTTGGTGTTGGATTGGAGAGCCAGCTGGGTTCTTCAAGAGTGTAGGATCTTGGTCACAGTTGCATGGCCTATATAGGAGATCTACATGGTAAGTAAGATCGTTGATCTGCAGGTGTATGTGTGTGCAAGGTCGAGGTTCACAGGTGAATAAAACCATTGTTTGATTTGCAGGTGTGCAAGGTCATACAGACAGCAACACAACAGGGAGCAGTATCAGGCATGATCTACTTGGAGTACAGGTGTGTACTCGGATAGAGCAAGAGGAAGGCAAGGGAGTTCCTTCCATAAGTATGGTCTGTTGAATTGCAGGGTGTTGCAGATTCATGGGAGATCTACTTGAAGTACCTTGAGTACTTGTGGAGCACGTGGAGTGCTTGTGGAGTGCGTGGAGCACTCGTGGTGTGCGTGGAGCACGGGAGGTGAACACCAACTCTGTATTTGAGTTGGGTGTTGGGACCTGTGAGAGGGAGAGCTTTGGGGAGAAGAATTACTGTTCACTTGAGGTGTGGGAAACCTCTGTAAGGTGGTGGAGAAGAAGTGGCATCTTCTTTATTGTATTCTTTTCTGTATAAAGTGTTAATACAATTTGGTATTGTCTCTCATATGCTGTGTTATTCTGAATTCTAGTTACTTGGTGAATCTGTTAATTTCTGCATATTAAGTTGCTTGGTTTGGTAATCAAACTGTGTGCTTCCGGTTTATCCACCCATCCTCCCAACAAGTGGTATCAGAGCCTTGATTGTAGGTTCTTGAGCTTGATACCAACAAGTGGTATCTGAGCTAAGGTTGGAGGAAGCAGGTTTTGTGTTTGGTTACAGGGCACTCTCAGGGGTTTCTGATCGAGTGGGAGAAGAGCAACAGCAGATCAAAGTAAGCTAAGAATGGAGGAGTTGAAAAGCACAGATGGTCACTCACGGTCCTATGGAAAGAAAGAGCAGGTAAAATATTATTGTTGGTTGGTAACAGATCAGCATGAAGAAACTGAAGATACAGATGTAGCAGGTGTTACTGCACAGGATGTTCTTGGAGGTTTCTTGGATAAAGTTGAATCTTGGATAAAAGATTTGGTTGCCTCTTTCCATGCAGTTCCAGGTAGAGGAGCTGGTGAGCCTTGCCAAAGAATTGGCAAAGGAGAAGTGAAGCTGAAATTGCAGGCGGCCAACACACAGGTGTTGATGAAGGTCATGCAGGTCCCAGGTTTGGAGATATGGCTAATTTCTTCAGAAAGATTGGGTGATGAGAGATGCACAAGAACTCTCACAGCGGATGCACTTGAATTAGCTGGTGGTAAGAAAACAGGTATCCTTTATCTACTTGTTTATATTACTGATTCTTCTTTTGTTGCGGAGACGTGGCTTCGTAGGCTTGGTCACATGAGCAGGAAGGAGATGCATGTTCTTAAGCGGAAGACAGATATATTTGACAGGCTTAAGAACTGGAAAGCCTTGGTGTTTATGGAGGAGATGGCGGACAGAACCCAGTGGATGTGGCTGGATACTTCTGAGCAGGGCAGTTTGGACATGGATTTTGATTCAAAGAAGCTCGCAGGTAAAAAGTCATCACTCACAAGCGAACACAGGTACCGATGTCGGTCAGGAGGAACCGATGTCGAACAGACAGGTGCCGATGTCGGTCATGTGCAGACCGAAGCCGGCGATGTCGGGCAGGGTAAGACCGATGTCGGTCAGGAGACCGACGTTGGCAGTATGTAAGACCGATGTCGGTTAGGAGAACCGACGTCGGCAGCAGGCACACCAGCGCAGGCAGGTTGGTAGTCAGGTACAGACGCATGGAATCGATGTCGGTCGGATGCAGACTGTGGAGTGACCGAGGTCGGTCACTGTAAACGGATTTTGGGTGGACAGCAAGCTGTCAAGGAGTCTCAAACACCCATATGGAGGACTGAAGGCGTAAGTAGGCCCTCAAATTCGTTGTTCCTCTTCTTTATACATGTTGCTGATTGTAGAGCAGGAAGGATCCAGGAAACAGGTGTGAGCTTGGCATGGATGAGGATGTGATTCCTTGGAGGAGAACCAGACAGGTGTGTCTTGGTAGAGATGCCAGCAGGTATGAAAGCACAGAGACGAATGGATACCTTAGTAGAAGAATAGAGAGAACGAATACGTGAGACGGAAGATCAGGTATATGATCTTGTGGAGCTGCAGGACAGTGGTACCAGGTTTTGACAGGTGGAGGACGAAGCATGGCTTCAGTCAGTGTCAGGGTAACTACTGTGGTTTGTCTTACCAGGGGGATGATGAGTCATGACATCATTCTGTTGTTGTATGTGGATAGTATGCTAGCTAGCAGGGGTGTACATACAGGGTTTTGCTGAGCTAAGGGTAAGATTAGTTCAGTGACATGTCAGGAGGAGTTTGGAGCAGCGGAATTCTTTGACATGGGAGGCATGGAGATCACAGGTTGATTTTGTCTCGAGTGGGAGCTGATGTGAATCAGGTGTTGACGAGGTTCGGGATGCAGAGCCGGAGCACACTAAGGGCTGGACAGGTACAGTGTCTGAAATCACATGAGGTCTAGTATAGACCTGAGTATTCCCATGCAGTGGGAGCTGTCAGAGAGTTAGGAGCCAATTCGGGGAAGTGGGTTCTCAGGTTTTTCTGAGAGGGATCGGCAGCAGGTGTTGCTATGCAGGGTCAGGACTTCACTACAGGTGTTGTAGGTTCGGATGTGGCAGGTTACTCGGATGACAGGTGGTACACCACGGGACGTGTGGTGGGTTGTCTTCAGGTGGGAGCTTGAAGAGGGATACAAACCAGGAAACAGATTAGACGGAGTACAGGTACAGGTACAGTGCAGCTGTTTATCTCCAAGTGGGAGATTGTTAGGATTGTGGAGCTAAAAGCTTCACTGATGCAGACATGGAGGAGGTTGCAGAATGAGTTGCTGAGTGTCAGAAGTGTTTGGCGTTGGTCTGGCCAACCGGCGTCGGCAGAGTAAGACAGGAAGGCAACCGACGTCGGTCATATATCGGTCGGCGTCGGCGACCCCAGGCAGACAGGGACCGACGTCGGTCTCCTGTGTAGTTCTACTGCGAGTTAATTACGGGCAGTGAGCTAACGAACCAAGAGTTTGCATGATGAGTGCTAATTTTAGACTCATAGCTGCGGATCTAATTATTGTAATTAGATGTCTAATCATTGTTTGGATGAGATCTATATAATAGACTCATGGTTGTATTGGAAAAGTGTGCTAGGGAGCAAGAGAGCATAATTATAAGCTCCTTCTGTGTGTGAGGTAGAGCTATGGTGCGTTCCTCCTAGTGCCACAGTACCAGGTGTGTTGGTGCTGGATTGGAGAGCCAGCTGGGTTCTTCAAGAGTGTAGGATCTTGGTCACAGTTGCATGGCCTATATAGGAGATCTACATGGTAAGTAAGATCGTTGATCTGCAGGTGTATGTGTGTGCAAGGTCGAGGTTCACAGGTGAATAGAACCATTGTTTGATTTGCAGGTGTGCAAGGTCATACAGACAGCAACACAACAGGGAGCAGTATCAGGCATGATCTACTTGGAGTACAGGTGTGTACTCGGATAGAGCAAGAGGAAGGCAAGGGAGTTCCTTCCATAAGTATGGTCTGTTGAATTGCAGGGTGTTGCAGATTCATGGGAGATCTACTTGAAGTACCTTGAGTACTTGTGGAGCACGTGGAGTGCTTGTGGAGTGTGTGGAGCACTCGTGGTGTGCGTGGAGCACGGGAGGTGAACACCAACTCTGTATTTGAGTTGGGTGTTGGGACCTGTGAGAGGGAGAGCTTTGGGGAGAAGAATTACTGTTCACTTGAGGTGTGGGAAACCTCTGTAAGGTGGTGGAGAAGAAGTGGCATCTTCTTTATTGTATTCTTTTCTGTATAAAGTGTTAATACAATTTGGTATTGTCTCTCATATGCTGTGTTATTCTGAATTCTAGTTACTTGGTGAATCTATTAATTTCCGCATATTAAGTTGCTTGGTTTGGTAATCAAACTGTGTGCTTCCGGTTTATCCACCCATCCTCCCAACATATGAGATATATTCTAATGCACTTCTTGTAAAAATCTTGCAACAAGTGCTTCATACTTTGCCATGTTGTTTGTACAAGGAAAGTTGATTCTAAATAATTTAGGGATTAGATCCCCCTATGGTGTAATAAATAATAGGCCTACCCCTGATCCATGCATAGTGAATGAACCATCAAAATATAGCTTCCAAGGTTGCTCCTCAAGGGGTATATTAATAATGGTCATGATGGATTCGTTAGGAAATAGAAACTTGAGTGGTTGTGTGTCCGTGAGGGGTGCTTCAGCAAGTTGATATGCAAGAAATTATCTTTTGATTGATTTTTGATTGACATACTCTATGTCAAACTCACTAATAAGCATGATCTATTTAGCCATTCTACCTTGAAAAGTTGTTTTATATAGTAGATACTTGAGTGGATCTAATTTTTAAATGACCATGGTTTTATAATTCAACATATAATGATGTAGTTTTTGAGTTGTGAAAACCATGGCCAGTAAAGCTTTTTCAATAGGTGCATAGTTATGTTCATATGTAACCAAGGTATAGCTTAGGTATTAAACAACATGCTCCTTTCTATTGTTATCATGTTGAGCCAAGAGTGCCCCCAGGGCATGATCAGTAGCTGATAGGTATAACAAGAATGGTATTCTTGGCATAGGAGGTAATAAAATAGGTGGATTGACAAGATAATATTTGAGTTATTGAAAAGTTATTTGTCAATGATCATCCTAGTGAAATGTAACTCCTTTCTTCAAAAGGTGTGTAAATGGATGGCACTTATCTACTAACTAAGAGATGAAGCATTAGATGGACGGGATCTTACCCTACAAACTATGGAGTTGCTTCAAATTAGTTAGTGGTAGCATCTCAACTATAGCATGGAATTTCACTGGATCAACTTCAATACCTCTATGAGACATGATGAAGCCTAGTAATTTTATTGAAGTTACACCAAAAATACATTTCTTTGGATTTAGTATAACTTTGTTCTCTCATAGTCTTTCAAATATCTTACACAGTACTGTTGGATGGTCGGCTCTAATCTTGGATTTTTGTAATATGTCATCGACATAGTCCTTAACAATATCATGCATCATATCATGGAATATGATAGTCATGGATATTTTATATGTAGCTCCTACATTCTTAAGGCCAGATGGCATCACCTGATAGCAAAATGCTCCCCATAGAGTGGTGAACACTATTTTATGCTAATCTTCTGGTGTTATTCTGATATGATTGTATCCTGAAAAGCCATCCATGAGTGAAAGCATTTCATAACCTATCATGGAGTCGATGATCATGTTGATATTAGGTAATGGAAAATCATCTTTAGGACAAGCTTTGTTAATGTCTTTAAAATTAGTGCAAATTCTAATTCCTTCAGGATTTTTGCTAATAGGTACAACATTAGAGATCCATTCAGAGTAGTCAATGGATCGGATACATCCTACTTTTAAGAGTTTTTCCAACTCTTTATTTAATAATATAGCAATGTGAGGATGCACCTTATAGAGATTTTGTTTTGTTGGTTTGGCATCAAGATTAACCATAAGGTGGTGTAAAACCAAGGTGGGGTATAATCCTAACATGTCAGAATAGGCCCATACAAATATATCCACAAAATTTTTCAATAGAGATATAAAGATTTCATTTTCCTCTTCAGTGAGAGATGCTCCTAATTTTATCCATTCTAGGTTTGATGAAGTCTTGATATTTACCTCGATTATATCTTCAACTAGAAGGGTCAAACTATCTTCTAGGATAGTAGGCAGTGACTTGAACTGTTGGACTATGTCAAGGTCCTTTGTTAGGACTTGCTCTTCAACTTCTCCTAGGCATGATGAATCTGAGTCTCCTAATGGTATATTTGGCCATGTAACAAAAACAATTGAAAATTCATAGAGAATTTTTCAAATACATATTGTTTCTCAAAACTAAACTCAGATCCGTAGGCAAGTTTGTCGTTAGTGGTCTCCTGGTCTAAATTCAAAGAAGAATGAACACCCCCATCTAATGGTGCCTGAAATAGGTTTTTACCACTAGACTGGCCTTTATCTTTACTTTTTCCCTAGTTAAAAAGTGCCTCAAAGAGGTTTTCAATTTGGGACCTCAATGTTTTATTTATTTGTTTTTGGCTAAGGGTGTTCACTCACTCTCCAAAATAGGTTGTAGGATCCAACGTGATTGAAAATCCTGATTTGTGATCTCCCAATAGAATATTGTCTCTAATCCCTAAGAAATCATAGAATGCCTCATCATTCTTAAACTCATCAATTAGTAGACTAGATTCTTGTTGGTCCCAATCTATCAGTTGGGGATAATATAATGGCAATAGATTGTGATGATCGACTTGGGTAAGGGTACAAATGGCATTGTTATTAAACAAGTTAGTTTTATCTAGGTTATCAAAGGTGAGGCTGTGATCAGACTCTACTTCATTGTCGACATCATCATCACTAGTCGCTGGTGATAGAGTTTGAATAAAATACGTAGGGTCACCCCCAGGAGGTTTAAATCCAAGTCCATAAGCTCTTTCATACTTAGTCATGGAAATTGGCTTGATGGTTCCTTGCTGATTTGATCTGAGGCCTCTTCCTTCATAATTGTGACTCTCCATGATCCTATTGGGAATAGGATACTTTTCATTTTTATAACAATCAGCATGGTCATCGTTGAATAACCATGATTCAATCCCTTTAAGAGGGTCAGGTCCTAGGCTAGATGTTAGTACAAATGTGACAGTCCCTTATCTTCATTTTTTATTGCTAATGCATATGTGGGATGATCTTAGGTCACTAAAAGGTTTTTGGATTCTGAGGAATATTGGCAATGTGAAATGTGTCATAGGTCACATATTCTCCTAGTCTATTATCTGAAATGGTGAAATCACTAGAATCTTTAGGAGGTAGCATGTGGGATAGGGAATTTAAGGTATTATGATCTTTGCAATTATTTGATAAAGGATCAATAAGTATAGCCTTTCCTTTATCCTACTTAGAACTTGGATTCATGTCATATTGATAATTATAGCTTTAAAACTCAACCTCAAGATACTAGCAGTGTTCATACGGGTGTAAATCTCCTAGAATATTTACTTTCATCCATGAGTGGGAAAACTTGATACATTGATGTAGTGTTGATAGGACTGCACGAATCTCATGTAACTAAGGCCTGCCTAGAAGCATGTTGTATGATAACTCAAGATCCATCACATGGCAAAGTGTATCATGGATCAAAGGCCCAATTATAATTGGCAAACTAATGGTGCCCTATGATTCTCTTTTCTGATTATCATAAGCTTTGATAGTTATTGTTTTTAGCTGGAGATCTGTCATTATGTACCCAAGAAGCTTGATGAGCTTGAAAGACACTATGTTGAGGCTAGATCCATTGTCTATAAGGATAAGTTTCACTTTATGCCATCTGATACAAAATTCTATGTAAAATGGGTTATTATGGAGCGAGCCAAGGGAAGGCATATCAATTTTATTGAATGTGACTTGTTGGGCTGGAGCTAGGTGTCCAACCAAAGCTTGAAATTTATCAGGGTATATGTCACTAGCAATAGTAGATTGGGTCAAAAAATCATTTAGGATGTTTTGGTGGATTATTGACATCCATAGCAAATCTAAAATAGAAATTTGTGTTGGTGTCTTCTACAATTGTTCCACAATATCAAACTTCTTATCTTGGTCAGTAGTGAATGGTTTATTCTAAGGCTGAATGATTGGTTGGATGACTAGAAAAGTGGTAGATGGTTGTGGGCCTAGGATATTAATCTTCAACCTATAAGTTGTGATTGCATAATTGGGATTAAATATTGGACCATTATTGTTAATCGATGTTAGAAATTGTGTAGGACTAGATAAGACAAGTCTCAGTTGTTGGTGCACTTGCATGTGGTCACGTGGAAAGAATGAGTTGTCGTTATAAGATCCAAAAGTGTAAGTCCTAGTTTGTCGGTTTACTTATATACACTCCCAGGTTAAATAAGGATTATGCATGTAATTTGGTTGAATATTGTTGTTTAAAAATGGTCTAAGCTAATTAGTACTTGGTCTAGGATTAATGGAGATGGTATTAACACTACCCCTTATAATATGACCTACAACCCTATTGTAGTCATGTGAAACTGCATGGTAGGTTTGTTGGTTGTTACCATTCTAACCTTGGTTTTGTCCATTATTTTGTCATTGTGGATTCTACTACTAGTTTTTTTATTCTACTAATTCAACCTTTGATTCTAATACTATTGATTTTGCTATTGCACTGGCCATTGTTGTTGTCATTGATTGTTCTATTATTGTTGATTATTATGTTGGGGAAAGGAGTTTTGATAAATCCCAAGAGTTTGATTGGAAGTGGAAGCACCATTATCTAGTTTTATCTCCCCATTCTCCAACACATTCTTGATTAAATGCTTGATTTGGACACATCTTCGTAGATTATGCCCATTGACCCGATGATAGTCACAAAATTCACTTTCACAGTACCAATCAAGGTAAGGAATGTCTTGTGGATAATGCTTTGGTATAGGCCAACTAATCAGATTAGTAGTGGCAAGCTTGTGAAATATAGACTCAATAGGTTCTCCTAGGTCACTAAAGACATGATGTTTAGGCACGGTTCTCTTAGGAGGAGGGGTTTACAATGGTAAAGATTATTGTATTTGTTGTGAAGGTCTTGGTTATTACACTTGCAACATTGGTTAGAGAGGTTTCTAGATAGGAGTAAGTTAAAAAGGTGGTACAGATGAGGTTTGCATAGTTTTCACATGACAGGATTTGGTTACTCCATTTCCCACAACATTCCTATTTCAATTGAATTACTTTAATCTTTCATGATTATTGGCCTGTGTTGGCTACAATGTTTACGCTTGGATGGGATGTTAGTCATTTTCATGATTGGTACTTTGATTTTGATTAGTTTAATTAAGCTTGATTTCCCCTTTATTGATGAGTGCTTGCTTTATCAACAAATCATTATCAATGATCTCTTTTAACGTATATGCACATTGTAGTTCTAGATGATAGGCTATCTCACTATGCAATTTTTTAGTAAACATAGCAGCTAATTATTTATCTAGTAAACTATGGGTGAAATGGCTTGTAAGGGATCTCCGTCATTGTAAATAACTTGTAAAACTCTTCCCATCTTTTGGCTTTGCTTGTGTCAGGTCCACTAATGAAATCTCATGCTTGAGATTATAAGAAAAATGTCGCAAAAATTTATCAGAAAAATCATCAAAGTCTATTACTGAATTCTTGGGAAACTTTAAAAATCACTCCAAGGATTATCCAGTTATGCTCCTTGGAAACAACAGCAAGAGGTATATGTCACTATATGCCATTGGTTGACATGTGACAAAGAATTCAGTTAAATAGGCCTTAGGATCACCCTTCCCTTTGTATTTATTAAATTTGGGTGGTTTGTATCCTGGAGAAAATGGTATCTACAAATACTCCATGTTGAATGGATAGGAATATATGTCATCCAATTTGAGCTTCTTAGTCTGCTTCCCCACCTGAATGATAGCAATCGCATCCTTCATATGTTGCAATTCTTGGGATAGGAAATTAGAAGGGATATTGGTTTGAGGGAGAATGTTGGTTTGGGTAAATGGTTGAGAGGTCACAAGTGGGACACTTTGACTAGGGTATGATGGAGACATCTATTGGGGTACATTGGCTTGGTTGGGGAATTGATCAGAAATACACATACATGGATTGGGATGTCCTTAAAATTGCACATTTGGCTACATGATATTTTGGTTTGGGTTGATGGTAAAGGTTTGACTTGGAGGATTTTGTGGTTGGGATGAAGGGATATAACTATATTGTGCCTGATGTGGTTGAAAAGGAACATGTTACTGACTAATCAAACCTTGCTATTGAGTAGGAACTTGTGGACCAAGACCCTGTCTCTAAATTTGTGGCACATTTTGAACCAACAGTTGTCTATTAGGTACTTTAGAAACATGAGGACCTTCTTGTTGCATGAATCCTTGTGAAGAATTAAAAGCATGTTACAGATTTGACATCTATCACTGACCAATATTTGCATGTTGTTGACTAGTCATTACTTGATTTTGAGTTGGCATATTAGTTTGTGACTAAAGAGGTATGTTTGCTATTACCTAACGAGGTGGAATATTTATTTCCCCTAATTGAGGTGGCAATGTATAGATCCTCCATTGCATTGATACACTAGATTGTGTCTGCTATTGTGGAATACCACTCACTACTTATTGAGGAGGAGTAGGATTCATCACATTCTATTGTTGAGGCATAACATTAGTCATTTGATTATCAAATCCTATAGGTTTTACACTTGAGGAAGCATTTGGTTGATGTTGGGGTGTAGAAACTCTTATTCCTTGGTATGATGATCTGCTTATGGGATTAACTATAGGTACATGTTGTTGGCTAGTTGTTTGTGTGTTAGTACCACTTTGATCAAGATTGGATGTTATTTGCACATTATCTACTACATTTAGCTCACTATTCAGTGTAGAAGCTAAAGACACTTCTTCAATAACTGGCATATGTATCAAGTTATCTATTGAAGCAATTTGTACAAATGGGTCAGAACTCAGATTCTCTTATCTAGTTAATTCCATCAACACCCCTATTGAAGGAACTAGGTTAATGAGAGGCTTACTTACCATGTTCATCTGATTGAAATCACGTGCTAAATTTAGGTAGGTTTGGGATGCTATTAGAATTTGGTTAAAGTGATCTTCCATGATGTTTTTGCTTGGATTAGATATATTGGGGTCTTCATACGTTGTTTGGACTAAAGCCATAGGATTTCTAGAAGAAGCATGTTGATCATAAATTATATTGTGGGGCACTCTTGCTAGACTTGGTAGATTTTCATGGGGGAAGTATACTGGAAACTTTACCCCTACCTCTATGGCCCTAACCAAAATCTCATCTTTATTCTCTAACAAATGTCGCTCAAACAAAAATGGATCATACATGGAAGTTGAATTGGTAAAGTATGACTGTTGAAGAATTGGCTCATCCACCATGGGTATTATAGCTAAGTATTACATGGTTTGTTCTTGGTCATGTTCTGTGTAAGGTGGTGTCTTAACCAAATAGTTAGCCAATAAATCTTTGCTTTGTGCCCCTGATTGAGTATTATAAGAGGGATAAGAATCCATCTCATAAGTAGTATTATCCACATAGGGGTCTTACACCATTGCTTCCTACTCAACTACATTACTAATCCCTGGATTGTACATGAGTCCATTACGAGTGTAGGAATACATGTTGGGATCCATAGTCATTGCTTAGCGATAAAAGGTCAAAGAGTTCTACAAACTCTAAAAAGGATAGAACCTAAAACAAATGATGCCTTCAACTTGGTCTAGATTTGTCAAAAGGATCAAAAGGTTTATGCAAATATTTGTGAGGAAATAAGCTAGCGTAAAGTATCTAACATTTCACTGTTCACATAAAGGTAAGCAAGCAAATGGACCAAAAATTAGAATGTCAAACTCTAAGGTCGAAGTGTTTCAAATTAGTCTAATCTAGGAAATTAAAAGTTGTTAGGTCTTTTGGCCAAATGTGGCATCAAAATCTAGGCTCAAACAAGGCATATGCTAGGAATCTTGGCCAAACGGCATCAAAAGCTAGACTTTGAAAATAGATGAAAGTTTTAATCTAATAGATTTAAAACACTTCTAACAAACACTAGGCATTCGATTCTTGGACATGAACTTGGTCAACTAGGTATAAGGTATGAAACAAAAGGCACTTTAGCAATAGTTTATTTTCTCATAAATAATGGTATAAAACTTGGTTCTTTTTGACAAACAAGCTAGACAAAGGTGAACGATATAACTATGCTTTAGACAAAGGATCAAAAGGACACTTAGATTGGTCTGAATATGTCAAAACAAATTTAGAACTCTATGCAAGAGGGTCTATGAAACAAAATTTGAAATTATTTGGGCAATGTAATGATGCTATACTACCCAAAAGGTGTGATAAAAAAGTTTTTTTCAAAAACTCTCTAAGGGAAAGACATTTTTCCACAATTTTGACAGCATAACACTACCCTTCTTAACTCAAAATGTTGTGGTATATAGACTTAAAGTGAAAGTGTTTAGCACAAAATAGCTTAAGTCTATCAAGTGATGATAATTATTATGAGTCTAAAATGGCCTTCAACCTAAATTGGAAATTAAACCTAAGTTCCCTCAAGTTTAGTGCAAATGGCAAACCCACTTAACACATCAACCCTATGAACATGTAAAGGTGTAATTTTGAATTTAAATTATAAGTGAAGGACTTAAACAACTTTGGTCAAGGTCTAGACTCAATTGGGCAGCATAACTGTGCCAAAGTGGATGATATGATTCTCAAGCATTTGATGAACTTTGAATAAGGCAAATGGATGATCTCACGTGGGCAGCATAACACCTCTTTGTTCAAAAGAAAATTTAGACTGTGTTAGGTTTAGATTGTTTGTTTACACCAAGTTTTGACTCTAAACAAGACTTTAAACTAGGACAAGACCAAATAATTAATCATCCTTAGATCCTAAATTGACAAGGTTGCTTGGTACTGTTGGAATCCATCAATATATGTCATTTGAGAGGATTTTAAGTGTTCTTCCAAATTTAAATGTGCATTATATAGTAGGGTTTTTACACCCTCCTTCTCTCAAATGATAGTACTATGACATGGAATTGAGATGCACCTTGCACCAATAATACTTCCATGACAAGTGGGGATGTGTCTAAATTCTAACAAGTTTTCGAATGATCTAAGGGAATCAATTGCAAAATGACTTTCACTCTAAACAATGCAAAAGAAAAGCATGAATTTTTGGTCCATACCCCTTGGCTTGTTGTAAAAAGGTCTAGTCCTTTTTTCAACCACTACATCCTATTATTTTCTTAGTGTAGTGTGATGTCCAAAGTGCCACTACATCCCATGTGAAACTCTTATAGAGTCAAATGAAGTTAATGCCGAGAGATGAAACCCCAGGTCAAAGCTTCCCTAAAGAACTTGCCAGAGGTGATGAAATCCCCCTCGCAAGCCAAGATGCATAAATAAATAAAGAATGAAAATAGAAAGACTTTAGGGTCATTTTCAAGGTTACCCAAACTTTAACAAATTTTTGGGAAGTAC
Organism: Torreya grandis; assembly: GCA_037957365.1. Lineage (NCBI taxonomy): Eukaryota > Viridiplantae > Streptophyta > Pinopsida > Cupressales > Taxaceae > Torreya > Torreya grandis. The sequence goes on along the minus strand of JARHVA010006188.1, from coordinate 782,421 downwards.
TTTAGATGAATTTCTTTCTAATCCTTGGACTAGGCTACTTGCAATAGGAATGGATCTTTTGATTCGGAGGGTTCCCTATAGGAGACAAATGAAAGAGCATACACACAACATACCTCTTCTTGCCAAACAAGATTAATTTAAACAACTATTGCAAGAAAAAATTGAAAAGTGTGTTCAATTTTAAACCCAAATAAAATATTTGGTGGTGTTCATTTGACCCCTTGGTCTTAGTTGTAAACTTTGAAAACATTCACCTAAAACACTTAAATTATTTGTTATCACCAAAACAAGGTTCCTAATCCATTTTTAAGCATGTAATGGTGATTTAAACATGTATTAAGCAAATTTTAAAATTTATCCTGCATCAAAATTGTTAGCATGTCCTTTAACTTTGAAGCCCTTTTGAATTTGAAACAAGCAACTTTGGAAAAGTAGGTCTCAGATTTGTGTTTTTTGAAAAACACAGTGACCAACGTCGATCAATACCACTGATGTTAGTTACGGCCAATCGAGATCTGATCGATGGTAGTTTTGTTGATCGATGTTGGTTAAGCCAGGTAACTGATGTCAGTATTTTTGTCGATGTCAGTTACTGTGTAAAAATTGTGGCAACCAAAAATGGCAAAAAAAAGTTAGAAACCCAATTTTCAAGAGTTTTAAAAGCTCAAATTAGTTTTTTAAGGTTGAAAAAGGATCTCTTTTAGGTGTAGGATGCATCTTGTCCCACTGGGCATGCCATTATGTGATCTAGGAATTTGACTCAAGAGAGGATGGTTAGTATGATGTTAGTTTTAAAATGAAATAAACACACTAATAGCATAACATATCTAGGCCTAAACACTAGGAAGAACTTAGTTAACAAAAGCAAATGACTGGCACAACTAAAAAGCAAGGAATGAAAACACAAGAATTCCTTTCACCTTCCTTGGATGCTCCAAATGCCTTTGTAATGGTGGCTTGCTCAGCTTGTGATTCAAGAGGTCTTCTTTAATGGAATGTGGTTACCTTCATCTCCTCTTGGCACCTTTGTATTATAGCTTGGCTTGTCTTGGAATCAATTTGGCCTTATAACACTAGTTTCATGAAGCTTCTTGAAACCAATCCTACATTATAACTTTACACTAATTAAGCTCAAAAATGATGTTGTGAGGCCTCCTATTTATAGATTTTTGGATTTGATCAGAATCAACCTCAACCATTCATATCAAGATTGAAATGTGTGGTTGAGGATTAATTCAATTTTTGGAATTAATTTTGTAATTATCCTCATCATGGCATTAGAAGAAGGGTAAATTAAGAGGCATGGAGGGAATCATGGAAGGCATTGATGAGGCATGGGAGGAATGAATCCTGATATTTGTGGCATTTATGGCCTAGGGATATCTTCCCAAGAAATGAGGTCACTTGATGATATAGATATTCAATATTCATTTCCAAAACAAATTTTTCAACAAGTTTCCATGGAATTTTTTATTAGTCATTGATTTAGGTTAATTAGCTCTTAGGCATGATTAAGGACATTGTGCACAAATTACTCAAATTGATCAAAATACCTTATTATTTGTCCTAAATTTGATTGGATTAGAATTAGAAGTCTACATTAGATGTGTTGGATGTGTATTCCCATTTAGAATGTTTCTAACAACAAATAACAAAGGCATGAGTCTTGTACAAAAGATTTGATAGGAAAGAGTACTCCAGAGCACGTGGTACAAATTTGGAATTTTGACTCGAAATGGACTGATCAAAGTTATATGGCCCATAAATTTCATTACCCCATTTAGGGATACCCTAGCCAAAATTGGCACTTGAATATATCATTTTCACATCATTTGTGTGTTTTAGTGTTTTTAGGCCAAATTGTGCATTTTAGGTGGAAACTAGCCAAAACCCTGATTGGAGGTTCTTGGCAGCTAGTTTTAGGTGTCTACAAGTGGTACATCAAGGGAGATAACCCTATCTAGAGAGTCACCTCATCTTTAGGCTACCCACAAGCCTAGAGGTGTTCCAATAGTGCCACTTGGATGAGGAGAGCTGAGATATCTCCTCAAAGGGTACAAATCCAAGTGACAATAGTTTTTGGCATGCTCGATGGGACTCTTGGTCCAAGAAGTGGGATGATTACTTATGTGTCTTTTCCTTATCATCTTTTCAATGCAATCAAGCTAACACCAATGGTGACTCTGAATGATAACTTCTGGTTGTAAGCAACCTAGGTATATCTATTTGAAAAAAATTATCAGTTTTGTATTTCCTTTGACATATGAGGATGATATGCATAGCTATGGCCAATACTCCTATCATGAACCTACTTATTAGCCTTGTTATGAATCACCTTTTACCCCTCAATAGTCCTATAAAAATGTCTATCAATCTTATGGGCCAAGGTAGCCATATAACCCTTCATTTACCTCTCCATATGGACACCATGTTGGTGGACAACCCTATGAGAATGGCTACCAAGAAACCTATCAAGGAACACCTCCCTATCAGCCCCAATATGAGCCCTATCATTCATACTATGATTCCTATCATCTTCAAGAGTATTCCTATGAGTCTTTTCATATGAAATCAGATGTTTCCATGGATTATACACAAGGATATCATTAGCAAAGTGCAGCTCCTACTCATGTAGATGCTACTCCATCTAATCAACCCAAGAATTCACTTACCTATGAGCTTACTAGTGCTTTTATTTTTCCCAAATCCACTCATAATCTTTATCCTTCATCTCCATCTCCATCTCCAACTCATAATCCTTCTCTTATCCCTCACACTCGATCTTCAATTCATAAACCTTCCACTACATCTCATATTCCATCTCCTTCACCTCAAATCCATCAACCTATCCATCAACCTCCCACCTCACCCCTTATTGAAGAAGAGCCTATCTTGAGAGAAGCAAGTGAAGAAGATCAAGCTCAATTCATGGCTGATCAAGAAGACCTCATGAGTGAATATGAGGAATAGATCACCATAAGGACTCCCCTTGGTGAACAAAAAGACAATCCACAAGCTTTTGCCTCCATATTTGAAGGAATGTGTGTCCATGAAGAAGACTTTAATGCCTTCATATTTGAGAGGTTGTGTATCCATGAGGAATGTGGCCAAAAACTTAAGAGAGAGGTATTTGAAGAAGACTCCATGTCTGATCATGAATTTGGGGATGACCATCTCAAGCTGAAGTAGAGTGAACTATCAAGGATGAAGGTGAAATCACTTCTCAAGAAGTGGCAGTCCTAGGAGAGTCTCATGAGACCAGGGTAGAATAAATATCTCTTGAAGATGGCATTCATGAGGAAGAGGATTTATGGTAGAATTTCAATTCCATATGCAAATAATTTGATAGATTGGGTAAAAAAATTTCTTATCCAAAAGATTGCATAGCTAATGACAAGTTTGTTGATGAATCTAAACATGATATTGAGTGTTCAATCAAACATAAATATGAGGTTAATTTTGTTGGTCAAGAACCTGTTGTCATGAAGCCATTTGATTATGCTAGTTTACAAGAAGTTGTAGACATGGATAATGATAGCAAGGCTGAGAGAGTTGTCATATTGTCAAACTTACACATCAAAGACCAAGTTCATGAGAAGGTTGAGACTATTTGGATGCAAGAGGAGTTCATTGTCATAGAAAACCTATATGGAGCTACTTGATTCTCTTTGAACCTCATGCCAATGAAGTTGGAAAACACCATGAAGAAGATGGAGGCATCAATACTAAAGGACAAAAGGCTATATGTCTCACTAAATCCTTCATGTCATAAAGTAAGGAAGATTTAAAAATTTTCCTTTGATCTAGGAGGGAGGTATGCTTAGTTTCTAGTTGTACAAAGTTGTTTGCTTTCTGCTTCTCCTAAGTGCTTTTATCACATGTGTGTCTTGTTAGTATGTTTGCTTTACTTTGTGTGTGTCCTTTGTTTTGTATGGTTAAGGTAATTAGTTGTCTTGTATTTGTCTATATTTTTGTCAATGGTCAAAGTATTCTTATGTGTTTCAGACTTTAGATGACTCCCAAAGCCAAATAGACTAATAAGGCTACTAGTCTAGTTAGTATAGCAGGCATACTAACCTTATGAGTCACCAATTTATTGACCAAATTTGACCCATATAGGTAAAAACTTGATTTTTAAGTTTTTTGGGGTCTAATATATTATTTCTAAATATGTATTATATGTTAATTGATGTCATTTAATGTTATATTTGCCTTGGTCCTTAGTATTTTTAATCCTTTTAGTCTTAGGAGTCATTTTGAGGTCAAAAAAGGGGAATTTTATGACTTGTACAGATTTTTTGGAAAATATGAAGGTATAAAAATGTTATGTCACATGACATGTGTTCTCATATGTCTTAATCAACTATTGGTAACTAAAAGTGGTAGGTTCTTCAAAAGAAAGAGTAATTTTATTGGGAAAAAAGGTGAGTTTGGCACTTGTACAGCTCATGAGGAAGTGTGCCATATGGAATAAGGTCATGGAATGACTCTTCAGCTTCCTTAGATCCATATTAGTTTTATACATTCTATAAAAGTTCTATTTTTGGGCTAAAACTATTCATCTCCTTTTTCACCCTTTTAGGCGTACAAAACCAGTCTTCAGATTTATACTTGGTACAGCCAGTAGGGGAGGTTTCAGACCAAATGCCTTAGGGATGTGAAAGTAAACTTAGAGATATTAATTTAAATTATAATATTTTTAAGAATTATGTATTATGCTTTATGAATTGTCCTCATGAAGTTGATTGTATTTTTCTGCTTGTCAATCTATGTACCCTATAGGTTTTGCCTTGGTTTGAATAATTTTGTATAATCTACTTGTTGAGACTAGTTACAAATGATGTTTAATATGTCCCCTCATGTTACCCATGATTTTTTTCATGTTTCATGGTGTTTGGATGAGTCAAGTATCTCAAATTTTCAAGAAGATACACCTTTTTGAGTTAAATGCAATTTTCACCTTTTTCAAGAACTTCATGTTTGTTCATGGTTTTAGAGGGTTGTGATAAGTCCTTGTTCATGTTATAAATGTCCTATTGACTCATTTATCCTTTCAATCTCACCTCTAAAGAAACATTCTCTTTGAATTTGTAGTCACAACCACACATACAACCAGATTATTTTATGACTATCATACACATTCAGCTAGGTGCCTTCATAGAGGTTTCATATGTGAAGGGAAAGGTTGACAGTTGTTTCAAACCCTTTACAATGCTAAGAATTCATTTATAGTTTTTTAGGAGACCTAAATTTGATAACAAAAATTTTTAGCTTGGTCACTGCCTACCTTTTCATCCTCACTGCTTGCACAGTGGAATGCCCACCTATAGGTAGCCTTGATAGGGAACTAAAAGGCCATTGTGAGCATTTAGATCATAATATGGAACTTCTTAGGAGTCATTACATGTTTAATGGATCCTAACATACATGTTTTAATTTTTAGATGTATTATCAAAGTTGAAGACCACTTTCTAGCAGGAAGGGACTGAATTCTAGGATCAGATCCCTAAAAAGAAGAAATAAAGGTCCTAGCACTTTTTGTCAAGGGCAAAAAACATGGTTGTTAATGATTATAATGCATCCTATTATGTTAATTTTTTAGCCTATAGCTAGGTATTCCACCTTGTAAAATATAAAGGACAAATATTTAATGGAATACAAGTGTTTAGAGACCCAAAGTTTCTACTTGAACACTAATTTCCCTCACTGTTGTCTACAAGATTTTGATGATTGATTGTCCTTACTTCTCAAGGTGGTGATGTAAAGAATGAATCCATGATAGGTTGACTTAAATTTTGAATATGATATTAATTAGGATCAAAGTATTACCTACAGGAGTCAGGATTCAAGATAATACCATATGAACACCACCTGCAGGTCTCTTCCATCATAAAATTAACACCTACAGGCTAGTTGTAGGGTCACTATGGAGACTAGACTAGATATCTTGGTGATGGATCTCATTTAAAGCATGAACATGAACATAATAGATATTATAGGAGAATATAAATCTTAAATTAGGTTTTTCAAACATCATAACCAAAGTCCAAGGAGAAATCTACACCTATAGGTCCCACATAATCAACTGTAGTTGACTGTGAGGGGCAGAGAGCAAAACTTGAAGTTTCTTTATGTAGAGAAAGGATAAAGGTGAAACAAATAGGTATACACATATGATAAATGACCATGAAGGGATTAAATAAATTTTTACTAAATATTCCAAGGTCAAACTACCCAAGGTCACCTACAGGTACAATACCCTAAGGGCAAATATATAGTCAATAAGTAATGAGCATAAAGGGGCATGTCTATGTGTTGATAAAGCATGAGATGAAACAAATGAATCAAATTACATAAAAAATAAACCTAATGGAATCATATGGGGTTGTAAACTTTGTCTCCAAGGTCAAGCCACACATGATCACCTACAAGTGTAGTATATTGGAAAAAACACAGTCAAATGATAAACATGGTCTAGTGAGTTTAAGAGTATGAAGCGTATATGAAGGTTCAAGGTGTTAAATGGAGATTGGATAAAATATATAATGACCATGAAAATATACATAGGATTTTTATAATGTATATAGAGCAAATAAGGGCTCTAGACAAGCAAAAACATGGTTTACACCAAGAAACCCTGCACACAGTCCTTTGTTAGTAGTCTGCCTCAGGTTTAAGCACTTTTAGAGGGTTTAATAATATGATAAAAGGATAAAAGTTTTTTTGGGATGCCATAAACACTTTATTAGGCCCACACAATATTAATTTTGTCTAAGCTAATAGGGGAAGTACCCTTTATTTTGTCTTAGATAGAGGATACTTCCCTAGGGTCAAAACTGGCAGGTTTTAGAAGATGAGGATAGAAAGGTGGACTAGAAGCAAAAGAGACATTAAAGAATGTGGAAGAGGTTGAAATACACCTAATAAAACATTAAAAACTTTATAAAAAATAATGAAACTGGACAGGGTATCTTAAACCCTCAATTATGTAGGCAGACCTAATAGGCAAGGTTTAGGCCTAAAGCCAAATGGGTAGTCAGCTTCCTTTTCAGCCTTGGGAAAATCTTATAACTAAATTTAACATGTTAATTTGGTCATAAAAAAAAAATTTGATCTTTTTAATGTATGGGAAGACCATTAAAGTTCATTTTGGGCTTTAAGGTGCAAACAGGCTATTAGGCATGGTTAGGCCTAGAATCCAAAGAGGAAGTCATTATCAACTCTAGCCTTATATGGTCATTATAATGGATTGTAATGTGGTTTCTGGTTAATTTCATATATTTTTAAGCTCTCACCTTGTAGGGGAAACCATAAATAGTCCACTTTTGAGCTCAAAATCAACTCTAGCCTACAAGAAATGAAAAGAAGAGCTCGAATAGGTAACTTTAAATGCTCATACCTCCCTTAGTGCTTTGAAAGGAGACTCAAGGTATTTGGAGATATTAATAGGGTCTTTAAAAAACCATATTGTGGAATTTTTATGCAAATTAAACATGAAATATTTATGAATGAACCTTAAGAGGTCAAAATAGTCTAAAACCCTCGCAAACCCTTGATAAGGACTCAATTGGAGAAATGAAGTTAGATAGTTTTTATAATGACATATTTTTCTCATGAAAGTTATTTTACCTTGTATATGACTCTCTTATGCTCCTCCCCACCCTTTTATCTATATGGAATTGTACAGACAGGGTATAAAATAGGGTACTTTTGACTAAGTTATGTGTTTTGTAGGCTACAAGAGGTTTTAAGAGATGAAATAAAGTTTGGGGAGAATATTAAGACCTATAATAACTCCATATGGAAATTTAATTCCTTGGAAAAACTTATAATTTTTTAAACAAATAGATTCATCTCAACTAATCAAAACTAGCATAGTGAACACAATGGTAAGAAGGGTGAAAACTTCAAATGTGAGCCTTTTTAAGATGTGTTTGATGCCTCTAAGGCCATTGAGGGTATTTAAAGGTGTCATACACTCCCTCCCATGGAATTTCATGGAAAATTTAAGCCAATTTTGAGGCCAAGTGTGAAAGGTACATGAAGGAAGAATTTTTTGGACTGCAAATGATGATGGCTCATCCCCAGATGATTTTAGATGACCAAGCCTATAACCAATGCATAGAGAGGCATGTCTAAAAGCATTCCCATTTAATCCAATCATCATACCTTGATCCAAAACTCAAAATATTTGGTTGAAATATAATTTAAGAAACAAGAACAAAATAATTCAAATAATGCTATCTCTCAGAAGAGATGTTTTATTGATCAAATTTGCAGACCCAAACATATGCTTATCTCTGAGAAGAGATGTTTGATTTCCATTTTGGGTTACATCTTAATTTATAAATGTTTTTAATGTGTGATGAGGATGTGTAAGGTCACTAATCTTGAGGGAGATCAAGTGGTTTGACTTTCATGATTTACAACAATACAGAATTCAAGGAATTACTATTTTTAAAAACTTATTATTTTTAGACTGTACTACTAAAATTGAAATTTAGGTAACTTCCATTGGGTATTTAGGGATCAAAATTCATATATCATATATCCATTCCATCTCATAATGTTCCCCTCATTATTATATTTTCAATGGTTCAAACGGTGAGTCAATTGGAGCTACGGTGAAGAAGTTATAACTCCCAGAAGTTCTGTCATCAATTGGAGTGGACCCATCACCTAAATTGTCACCTAAATTATTGCCCAGATCATTCCTCCCTCTTTGAGAAGAAATGGTCCCCATTGCATCAAGATTTTTCATCAAGTGTGGTAGTTGTACTTTGATTTGATTCTTGATGCATACTTGGAAGGGACTGTGATTTATGGAACTATGCAGGGCCCGATTATTCACCATTTCTATATGACCATCAATTTGTGGATGGAAGGCCATGAAATTCTTTAGCTTGATATCTATTGGCTTCTATTGTTGTGTTGTTTGTGTAGTCAGGGCTATAACATCAGCCCTTTTGGATTCTTGTGGCTTGACCACCATGAGAACAAATTTCCTAACACTAATCAAAGAGAGATGTAGAAGGTGGTACTTCTGGTACCCTTTAGCACCATGTTCCAAGAGTGAGAGTAATTATTCTAGTTCTTGATTCATAGTTACCATGTCGATTATACATGAATGGCTGACCAAAGAGTACATCACAAACATCTAGATTGACCACATCACATAAGACCTCATCTTGGAAAGGTTTTATTGCATATGAGAGAAGACATTGGTGGGTGACACAGAGGTTTCTCCCTATACTCAACCATCCAATACTGTATGGCATTGGGTGAGGCCTCATGGACAAATTTAGGATTTTCACAACATTAGCAGAGATTAAATTCTTTTGACTTCCACTATCAAGAATGAAATGTAGAGGCTTACCTTTTACCCATAACTTAGAGTGAAATAATATTTCTTTGTCATCTAGCCTCTCCTCATGGGTCTGTGATGAAGCAACAATGGCTTTAGGATTAGCATCTATAATTTTTCTTCAACCTCTTTGACTGTAAGGTCTGTATGAGGTAGAGCAGTAGATGTTGAGGATTGTGACTCAAAAAGTAGGGACTTGATGGCTCAGCATTCTTCTTTGGAGTGAGTTCCAGATTTGTGATAATCACACCACTTCCCAGTCTTTCCTTCCTTTTGCTTCCAATTTTGGCCTCATGTTTGACCTTCTTTGTCACTTCTCCATTTTGAAGGCTGAATCTTCATATTCATTCTTCCATGCTTCTACTCAATCTTCATTATGAACTTGTATGCCTCACCAAGGGTTTCCAAATTGAAGAGTTCCATTTCTCCCCATATGTACCATTGTACTCCACCATGATATTTGAGAACCTTGTGTTTCTCACTTTCTTAGATGCCCAATCTCATAGATAGAGAATGAAAAATGCCAGTGTGATCTTGAACAGACTATTCCTTACCTTGGTAAAGTTGTTACCACTCTATATGCAGATCTTCATATGCTATAATGGGGTAGTATTCTTCCTTCACAGCTTCTATGAAATCATCCCAGGTACGTTCTATCTCAAGGCCAATATCATCTACACTAAATCTCTTTTTATACACTTCCAACCAATTTTTGATAGGCAATGATGCCTTCAAAAAAGCAAAAGTGATCTTCTCTTTATCGATGAATTTATTTATAGAAAAATAAGAAGATAATTGATCCAACCAATTTTCTATTGTATTAGCATTGATTTTGCCTTCAAATGTAGGGATATCAAAATCACCTGAACCTTGAAGGGTGTTGGGGCACTGAAAGGATGTGGGGGTGCAGATGAGGAGCCAAAATTTCTCATCAAGATTTGTTGGAGAATTTGAGTGAATTTTTGTAGCATCTTCACTTGTTGTTGTTGGAGGTCTTCATTCATCATTTACTTTAAAGGATCAGATGTCTCAGTGTTGTCTGCCATTTAAAGTCATTTGGAGTGAATAGGTGGATAGTCTGTTGGTTCTATTTTCCACCCAAGCTTCTTGTAATCTAACTTCGTCCTTTGGATCATACACTCTAAAGACAAACCACTCTAATACCACTAATCTAAAACTCGAAAGCTTTGGTTGAAAGATAATTCAAGAAATAATAACAAAACAATTCAAATAATGATATCTCTGAGAAGAGATGTTTTATTGATCAAATTTGCAGACCCAAACATATGCTTATCTCTAAGAAGAGATGTCTGATTTCCATTTTGGATTACATCTTCATTTATACATGCTTTGAAGGTGTGAGGAGGATGTTTAAGGTCACCAATATCGAGGGAGATTAAGTGGTTTGACTTCCATGATTTACAACAATACAGAATTCAAGAAATTATTATTTTTAGAAACTTACTATTTTTAGACTATACTACTAAAATTGAAATTTGGGGCACTTACATTGGGTTTTTAGGGGTCAAACTTCATCAATCAAATCTCCATGCCATATCATGATGTTCCCCTCATTATAATTTTTCCAATAGTTCAAATGGCAAGTTAATTGGAGCTATGGTGCAAAAGTTATGGCTCCTAGAAGTTTCGTCATCAATTGGAGTGGACCCATCACCTGAATTATCACCTAAATTGTTGCCCAAATCATACCTATCCCTAATTAGTTTTTGGATGTTCAAATAGGTCCAAACCATGAAGGAAATTTTTTGAACTAGAATGATGAGTTTCATGCCACTTCTCATGAGTTTTATGATTTGGATGGACACTTGTGCTTTTTGACCTTGGATGGTTCATCCCATATCCTCTTCTCATGCACAAGTAACTAATTTTCTCATATTAACAAGTGTAATTATGACCCTTGGACTTCTCTCTTCTCCTTTCTCTCTCAATTTCTATAAGAACTAGCCATTTTGGCCATTGTAACTTATGTTCCACCTAAGTATGGCAAACCCCTGCTCATTTGCATACCATTTAATCAATAAGACTACTAATTTTTTACGTCTTCATGAATTTTTATAGTGTGTTCTACTTGAATTTTGGATCTTTCTTAGTGAATACTATGGATTCCTTAGCATTTTGTCTCATTCTTTCATCCTATTTATAGTTATAAAGCTTCTTCTTGTAGGTCATGTGAAGTGTTATAGGAAATGTGAAGGACTGAGTGAGTTAGTCTATTCACTAGTGCCATTCAAGGCCTCTTTTCTAGTCCTCCTAGATTTTCACATTCATCCATAAGCTCATAATGTAACATTGATTTGAGAAGATGTAGATTGAAGGAGTGTATGTTTGGTTAGTCCTTTGTTCTCTTGTGTAACATGCTACTGGTTAGAATTCATCATCTTATTTGGTGTATCACCTCCCTTACAATAGTTTGATTCCATTTACCTCTCTCCTTTCCCCCCCTAAATTTTAGGTGTAGTTTCAATCCAAATTGGTACATCAAGGGAGATAGCCCTATTTACAGATTCACCTCATCCTTAGGCTACCCACAAGCCTAAGGTTATTTCAATTGTGCCACTTAGATGAGGAGAGCCGAGACATCTCCTCAAAGGGTGAAAATCCAAGTGACAACAGGTAGGTGGGGGTAGACCCCCTACATATATGGGCCTATTCATGGGGTTTTGGGATGATAGACATGAGATGAGAGGGTGCTTCCTCGACTTAATGTACTCTGATTAAATAGCCCTGAAGCACCCATATGAATCAAAGGACTGACTAATGAGAATGATTGATTAAAGACCCAACTCTTGGCTAAAGATTAGATAATTATATTATGGATTATAGATGTGATATAATTATTTATAGCTCTTGATTCCTCCAATTAGTGTAAGAGTAGTAGGCCAGGCCCACATGACCTATACATATATATAGATAGGGAAAAAAATCACTCCCAACCAAGAGTGATTGGGATAATATTAAGGTGAAGTCACTCCCTCCCCCTAAAAATATGATATTAATATATTATTTATGTGATATGATTATAATGACTAGTAATCCCTCAACCCCACCAGATCTGACCAAATTATAGAATATTCATATATGGTGGGCTCCCATAGATATATGGACCCATCTATGGTTAAGAATGTTGGGGGTTCCCTTGACTAGTAGATAGGGGGATATGGTCATGGTTATCTATCTATTTATATATATGTAGGATTATCTCTATAGATGTGATAAGAGTTGGAGCTTCCTCAGATAAAGACTAGATCCATTTGATTGACTTTATAGACTAAACTAGATGGAGTTGATAGATAGACCTATTAAATGATTTATATACGTGAAATGAGTAGGAGCTTCCTCGACTAAAGACATAACTAAAGAGTGATTGAATTCAATACCCTTGAACACCTAGAATAATTAGGAACCATCGATCATCCAGATTGATTATATAAATGATATCATTAGCAGTTTGCTCGAGGAGAAGAGAGTGTGCCCCCAAGATCATGAAGTCTATGAGGGAAAAGTCAATCTACTAGGGGGGTGCATCTGATCTAGTGAGAAGAATATTTGTTAGGTAGTGTGCCCCCAGATATATGGGCCCATATATGGCTAAGATAGGTTGGGTGCACTCTATTAGGTAAGATGGGTTTAAGGGAGTGATGTAGAAGGTGGGGGTAAGTAACTCTAATGAGTGATAGCCCCAATATCAAGGTGTTATATATAGATAGTCCCCCCCATATCTCTATATAGTGACTACAATTAATGAGTAATGATCCCACCAAAACCATATCTAGTCTAGCCTAAGAGAAATTATATAGAATAAAAATAGATGGAGGAACAGTTATGATTCCACCCCTCACTTATATCTCAAGGTTCAAGAAGATGATCTAGAGAGTGATTGTCTTACTCTATATAGATATTTAATACCTGATAGTTAATAACCATTGATCATTAGTAAGCCTAGTTCCTATGGATTACCAATTGTATGAGTAGATAGGGGTGGTGGCCATTCCTATCTATAGATCTATTGGAAATGGGTGCCCTAGATGAATAGATAAGGGTGATGGTTGCTCCAATCTATGATCGATCCAGGTGTATCCCTCTTAGATAGATAATTTTCTAGAGGAGATGTTATCCATAGCTAGATCATTGAGGAATGCTAGTATAATATCTTGATCTATGAGAACACCCTCCTATCAAAGGTAGAATGGCTTGTGCCCCTACATGAGCATTAGGTCTATGGGGCAAGTGAAGTGGATAGAGTGGAAACTCTCTATATATTATTCCTTTCCTCTATGGAGATAAGGAATATATTTTATTATGGATTAGGAACATGATACAAAAGTGGGTAACCTCCCTTACCCCTCACTATATTTTTCTAGGGCTCTATTATATAGGCAGTTAATCGTAACCCCCAACTACTCGACTAATGAATGATATTTAAAAAAATGCATGAAAATGTAGGAATGTAATGGTTTACATAACACAAATGTGCTAACAATAAATTTGTAGGTAATAGTTAAGTTACTTTATTCACATGGCAAGCCACACTCAATTTGTTGTAAGGAATAATGGTAAGAATGGGATGTAATGGAATGATAAAGAAGAAAAATCAACTTACCAAAATATCACAATGGGTAAAATCAAACATTGGTCCATACTAACTATAAGATGATTCAACTTCTTTCTTAAGCCTATATATAAATTTTTTAAACAAAAGGCTTAGAAAATAGCAAATTTATAGGTTTTATCTAAATTGGTATCAAAATATGGTCAACCATGGCATAATTAGTAAAGGAAAGGGATCTCTTTTCAGCATGGACTTTTAGGCAAGTTCTTTGGGATCTATAACTTTGACATCTATGCATTATTTTGATTTACTTTGATTATTAATGCAACCCCATATATATAACCCCATGTGACTAGGAGGAAGAAAGGGCTCATCTATAAAGGCTAAACATAGGCAATTAATTATATCTCTTCCTAATGTTAACCCCATGTAACTAGGAAGATGTGAGGGCTTAACAATAAAGGTTAGTAAAATGCAAGAGATGTAGGATTTTTGCGTTGTTTATATTCTTGACTTGACTTGGATTTGCATTATGTAGTTGTTGTTTTTTGGAAAGGTATTTACTCCCAAGCCTTGGCCCAGTGCAACTAGTAAGATGCAAGGGCTCATTACCAAATACTAAGGTAGGTGAGTGAGATGAAATCAAACTCTTTAGCAATTTTTCACATACCCTTATTATAGACTTAGAGGTTTTTGGCTTTGGTTTGATAAACTTTAGAAACCTAGTTGGTCCCTAATTATGAGTCTCTTAGGACCCAAACATTTTGAACATCTAATCTTCTATAAATTAGTAGATCTAAATGCAACGCTTCATCTTCAACCCCATTATTGGTCCACTTTAATTTTAACTTGAAACCAAAGGTCATGATCCTTCCTTTAGGGGATGTCAAAATTTCTCTTTTCCCAGTGCCCAAATGACATTTTGCCCCATTGCAATGGAACATCCATTATTTTTTTGAAAGGAAAGGATTGTCTAGCTCTTGAAGAGATATTTATTCACTCTTAAAGATATACCATGTAAATGTCAAGGATTTTTTCTACCAAATCAAAAACCTTCAAACCTAGATGTTTGTGGGGATTATAAATCCCAACCCCATAGGGGTTAAAAGGGAGTGTGATATATTTATATTTTTCTAAGATATTGATAATTTTAGACATTGATTTTGTGGAGTCTACTGCCACTATTCCAAGATTTTCCTTTCCCTTTTTTACTACTTTTTATGTGACTTCAATGAATTTCTCATTGGTCTTCTCACTTGATGGGGGTTTAATATTTTCATAATTTATCTTTGGAACCCATTTAACCACTATCGTGAGATATTTTTATTTTAAAGGAGGAGATTAATTTATTTGATTATTAATAAATGGTAGTTAATTTGAATCCTAGGTTTATCTTAATATTACCTGATGCACATCAAATGGCTTGGGGTCACCTTGAGCAATAAAAACCCTCAAAAGATGAAAAAATAGTATCTTATGAAATAAGGTTGAAGGAATAACATTCATTATGTGAGTCCATGGCCTTACTAAGATCATTTTTTAGTTTGTGTCCTTGTATATATCATAAAAATTAGTAATTTTATTTTTAAGTCATAAGGTGAAAGGTAAAACTATGCTTCCAATGGGAGAAGACTTGAGGCTATCGTAATTGTTGACCAAATTTGACCCTACAGATCAAATTGGGGCCCCCTTAGGTAAAAACTTGAGTTTTAGGTGTTTTTAAGGGTCTAATATTTTGTCATGGGGTATTTTATATTCCATTTGATGTCATTTAATGCTATATTAGCCTTGGTCTTAGTCATTTTAGTCCTTATATCATTTTGAGTCATTTTGAGGTCAAATAAGGGACATTTAATGACTTGTACGGGATATTTGGGAAGTGTGAAGGTGTAAAAAGGGTGATTTAATGTTCCATGTGTCATATTATTTCTTATTCAACTTTTCATAACTAAAAATTGGTAGGTTCTTCAGAAGAAAGGGTAGTTTTCTTGAAAAAGGGAAGAGTTTGGCACTTGTACAGCACATAAGGGAGTGTGACACATGGTATAAGGTCATGAGATGAATATTTATCTTCCTCAAATCCACTTGAATGTTTTAATTACTCTTTAAGTGTCAAAATTGAGTTAAAATTGTTTTGATCCTTCTTCACCCTTTTAGACACACAGAAGTGATCAGCATGTTTGTGCTTGGTACCAATAATCAAAGAGGTTTTAGGTAAAATGATTTTGGGAGGTGGTATTAAACTTAAAGAGATTGATTTAAATATCAATATTTTGAATATTATTTAACCATGATTTATGAACCATCCTTTACAAGCTGACTATGTTTTTTTGCTTATCAATATGTGTACCCTATAGGTTTTGCTCTTGTATGGATAGTTATGTACAATTCAATTGATAATATGGTTTATAGATTATGTTCAGTATATTCCCTCATGTCCCCCATGCTTTTTTTCATGTTTTAATGTGTTTTTATGAGCTAAGTATCTTAGGTTGCTGGAGAAACCACCATTATGTGTTGCAAGCAAATTTTCATCATTTGTAAGATTTTCATGCTTTGGAAGTGATTCTAGGAGGTGAAAATAAGTTAATTATCATGTTTATAATGTTATCTTGGTATCCTTTCAATTTAAGTTCATTATCAAAGGCAACATTCCATGAGTTTGTAATCATAACTATTATATACTTAGTCTGCTCTATAAGTGTCATATTAGTCAACTAGGTGAGTTGTGAAAAGATATGAAACACATTCATGGAAAAATCACTATGGTCTCAAGGTTTTGATCCTAATCTTAGAACATGAACAAATATGAGAAACCCAAGTGATACCATAGAAATCATGAAAAGATAATCAACATAATCACTTACAGTCTTCCATAATTAATGAACGTGTACAGGGACCATGAAGGAAGAAAATCGTGTTGAATAAAGGTTTTGAAAACTAGTTTCTTCAAGATATTCATGGTGATAAACATCCATTTTGAGGATTGGTAAAGATTCCAAGTCTACCCATGAGGTCAAAACATACACATTGTTCATATTCAACCTACTGTCTATATGTGAAAGTGCCTACCTACAAGTCATAGCACAGAGATATGGAGATACTAGTACAGAGAAGTTGAATAAGTGATGAACCCTCCTTAAGGTCTTAATATGGTAAAAATATAATAGTAGACTCATTTGAAATTATGTATTTCTAAATAATTTGGAAGGCCACCTTCAAAGGCCAAATGACTGATTTGGGAATCAAATCCCCAAAAGTGCAAAATAGAGCACCTAAGTTTTTTGTTGAGAGCTTACAACAAGATTACAAAGAATTTTGATTCACCCAAGTGAGCATACTTTGTATCTCTCACATAGGGGTTCAACTTTCAAAATTAAGAGGGTGGATTAGTCCTTTGGTTCTCTTGCTAGATAAGCTCAAACATGCACTTCTGACCACTGAATTTTGATAGTGAAATCTACAGGCTTTGAAACTCCAAAGGGATTCTTCACCCAAGGTGGTATTTTCTGACCTTACCTCCATGATTTAAAGTTTATATATGGTGTAATATAACATTTATGATCTAAAAGATCATTGGGAGGAGAACATATGGTATTTTAGACCCTAGACACACCTACAAGTGTGTCTAATTCTAGAAATACTCACCTACAGCCACAAGAAGGTGAAAGAGTGTTTTGGAATAATAACTCAAGAAGGTATAAGCTTTGAAGATGAATTTGAGTGTTTTGAGAGGGTAAGAGGTTTCAAATGGGTATAAATATCACCAAAGTAAGTTGATATATAGGGTTTTATCCTCAAGATACACCTAGATGGGTCTCCTTATTGGGAAAACATCCATCTACAGTTGATTGTGAAGCCATATGTCATCTTTGAAGGAAGTTTATATATGAATACATAAATGTTTGTTATGATGAATGCTCCCAGGACCTATATGAGACTCAAAGGGCATTTAGCAGTGATTTCTAATGTTGGTGTATGCCTACAATACTCTAGTTTCTTCAATAGTTAGAATCTACAGTCAATTGTAGCTGATAGTGGTTTAGTTGACAACTATTTTAAGTCTTTAGCATAACAATACATGGCATGGGTGACTCAATAAACCATTGGATGTCATTGAGGGTTTAAACAGAACCCTATATCAATTTAGGCAACCCTAAATGTGTGATTTACACCTATAAGAAAGAATAAATATAGTTTGCAGTCCAAAATAGTGAGAGGGAGGGTTAGGCAGTGAAAGGTGTGTGGGGATTTGAAATGGTAAGTAAACCTAGAATAATTTCCATTATGACCATGTTGGTCTCTATAGGACCTTATCAATGGTAAACAAGTAGAAGGGGAACCTTAAGAATGTATCACACAATCTACATGAAATAACCCTGCATGCTCAATCTACCTAATCAAGAAATGATCAAGTCACTTTAAACTAGCAGTGAAAACATGAGTATCAAGCATAGATAATGTTTCCCCATAAGTGAGTTGATTGTCTCACAATTACTATGACATGAAATCATGGTGAAAAGGTTTTTAAGGGTAAAACATAGTCAATCTATGACTATCATACACAATCTACCTTCCCACACAGTCTATTTTAGAGCTTGAAGGAGTAGGGGGTCTCTTGACCTAATAAAGATCCAAATTTTGGTGAAGATAATATCCATCACTTGGATAACCCTCTCAAATATTCATCTTATCTGATAAATTAGGGTAAGTGCCCTCTATTTTATCAGAGATAGACGGCACTCCCTTATGAACAAAATTGGCAAAGTTTGGAGAATAAGGTAGAAATATGAGACCAAAAGATAAAGAGACCCTTAAATAAGGTATCTAAAGTTGAAACACATACATGGAAACATTAAAAACATCTCACAAAAAGGATAATCCTTATAGGGAGGTCTAAACCCTCAAAGGTGCAAATAGAATTACTAGGCATGGTTTAGGCCTAAAGTTCAAATGAAAGGTCAAATTCATTTTTAGCATGAGATGGGAATTCCAACATATTGAAGCATGTGTATAGGGTCATAATATATATTTATGATCTATTGGAATGTAGGTAAGTCACAAGCAAGTCATATTTTGGCTTAAGGTCAACATTATACCTATGCATAGAAAAGGAAGGGCTTGAATAGGTAAATTCAAACGCTCACATCTCCGTTGAGGATATGCATGGGAATATAATAGTTTTATAGGTGTTATAAAGGGTCATAAATATCATTATTTTGTAATTTTTTTACACTTCCAACATCCTATTCTTATGAACAAAGCTTAAGAGTGAAAACAAGCCTAAAACCCTTATTAAACCCTTGTAAAGACCTAATGAAATAAATAGATATGGAAAACTACTCTAATGGCATAGTTTGTCTAGAATGATGATTAGAGGTTGTAGAGGAATTTATCAAGATCCTCCCCACCCTATTTAGTTGTATGGAATTATACAGACAAGATAAAAAATAAGGTACTTTTGATTATTTTTTGTGTTTTGCATGTCCTAGAAGGTTTCAAGAGATGTCAATCACATGGAATGGAAGATTAAGACTTAATATAACTCCCCATGTTAATTTAATGCCTTGTTAAAACTCTTAATTATTCCTACCAATTACTTCATCTCAGCTAATCAAAAATGTCATCGTGAGCATGATTGTGAGAAATGTGAAAACTCCAAGTGGATGGATTTTTAATGTCTACCTGAGTAGTCTAAGTCCATGGAGAGTCTTTCCAAGTGTCATCCACTCCCTCCTATGGATTTTCATGGAAAACTTAAGCCAATTTTGAGGCCAAGTGGGAAGGGTGAATTAAAAAAGAGTTTTTTTAAACTGCAGGTAGTGATGGTACAATTCTAAGAGATTCCAAATGAGTAGGACTAAAACCAATTCATGTAAAGGCATGTCTGAAAGCTATCCCTCTCATTATAATCATCAGACCTATCCTTAGTTAGTTTTGGGATGTTCAAATAGGGCTAAATCATGAAGGTAATTTTTTATCCAAAATGAGAACTTTCACGCCACTTTTCAAGAGTTTCATGGCTTGGGTGACACTTTCACTTCCTAACCTTGTATGGTTCATTTCACATCTTCTCCTCATGCATATGTAACTCCTTTTCTCAGCTTGACAAGTATACTTTGACCTTTGGACTTTGCTCTTCTCTCTCTCTCTCAAGTTCTATAAGAACTAGCCATTTTAGCCTTTGTAATTCATACTCCACCTAATTATGGTGAAGCCCTACTCTTTTGCATACCATTTGATGAATAATAATAATGATTTTTTACTTCTTACATGAATATTCATAATGTGTTTTACTTGGATGATTGATCTTGCGTAAGTGATGACTCATGTTTCCTTAGCATGGTTGTTTCATTATCTCACCTATTTATAGTTTGAAAGCTTCTTATTGTAGGTGTGAAGTGTCTTATGAGGTGTCAAGGTTTAGTGAGTTAGCCTACTCAAATAGTGTCATTTTAGGCCTCTTGTCTAGTCATTCTAGCCTAAGCATTCATAACAACCTTCATGATGAAACACTGATGTGAGAAGATGTAGATTGGAGAAGTGTATGTTTAGATAGTCCCTTGTTCTCATGTGTAACATGTATATGGTTGGTAATAATCAACTATTTTTATGTATCACCTCCCTTATGATAGTTTTCTTTCTCTATTTTCCCTCACAAAGTTTAGGTGTAGTAATGATCCAAAGTGGTACATCAAGGGATCCAACCCTATCTAGAGATTCACCTCATTCTTAGGTTCACCCACATCATATACATGTTTCAATTGTGCCACTTGGATGAGGAGAGTTGAGACATCTCTCAAATGGTGCAAATCCAAATGACAACAATAACCTCAAAGGGTCTTTCTTGTAGATGAACAATTTATGCCACTATTGTAGCAAAAAATTGTACCCTTGTGAGAGGTTTATTTAGGATCTCTCACTCCTAACTACATAATGGGATCAACCCCAAGCTATGGGTGTCCTATGGTGGGGTTGAACCTCCAGAGAAGGTTGGTTTCTCTTGGTAACTCACCTAAACTACTTGGAAAAGGGATGGAAGGGTTACAAAGGATGACTGAAAACATAAAACAAGGTGATACACCAAACTAAAAGACACTCCAAATTACTTGAAACTAACACTAAGGTATCTCAAAGACAACCCTCACTCGCATAATCCCTCAAACTGGTCATTATTACATTAATACTTCTGAACTAGGCTTCCTATACAAAAGATGAAGCATGGAGGAGTGTCAAAACTCATTTTATACCTTTATTAATGGTCAAAAAATCACAAACTTAGACCTACACATACACCTTAAACCACCTATAAAAAGGTAATAAAGAGAGGATAATCACTATGGAATAAGGATCCTTCACAAGGCAATCATGCACAAACTAACTAAAACACAATGTGTAGGCAAAGAGATAGGTAAAATGGATAATATTATTAATTTTAAGGTTTTTTCTTACATAAATGGGTAGGGATAAACCATAAAAAAATGAGGAGCATGATTAAAATGAAGAGAACAAGTCTTTTATAAAGAAGAATGAGGAGAAGAGAGGAGTAAGAAGCATTTAAAAGTCAATAAATGACCTTCAACCACCTCCAAGGCTACCATTTTTCATTTATACTGTGGGAAAAGGAGTTAAGCCTTCATTTATGTTATTTTAACTCCTTGAGGACCTTTCACACTTTCACTTTGAACTTAAATGGCTCAAAAAGGCTCTAAAAATCTCTATTTTTTGGCATATTAAGCTCCTTTTGGTCTAAAAGTCTCTTAACTTGGATGATGTCATCATTCACTCAAGGGATCAAATTATTTGTTCTTATATAAGGCCTCTTAAATGTTACTACACTTTCCTTTAAAATATCCTCAACTCTCTCCAACTTTCCCACTTGACTAATTCATCCACTTGACAAATTCATCATACTTGACCACTAGTCTACTAGAAGCTTTCTTTGACCATTAGCGGCTAGTAACTTTAGTATTAGATGTTTAGAAGTCCATAAAGTAACTTGAGTCTAATTTAACTTTGACATGAACTCTTTTTCTCCTTGGGACACCATTAAAACACTATTAAACTTGCACTTTAGATATGAACCTGTATCTTTACTATTAGAGTCCTCTTGAGAGCCTAGGCCACCATGAGAGTCTTAACCCTTAAGCTTGCCAATGCCCCTAGAAGCTTTCTTGTGACATTAAAAGGTATTTTCCATGCCATATGATTATTTCTTGACCATTTTTTGGTCCTTAACTAGACCTGGTATTACATGACTCCATTAATGGAGGTCTTCAAGCTTTCTTCACTTCTTCATTTTTTTGCCATAGGTTCTCCTGTCAAGCTACCAAGACACTTTAGAAGCTTTATTAGGGCCTGTATAAGGCTTGTGGACTTCATTAGTATGCATATAAGGATGAGGATGAGGTTTTAGGCCTCATTTAAGACCTATGTGTTAGAAATGTTGTCATTGATGTCAAAATTCTAGCATTATTGGTGATAAAGGCCCCATTACATTTAATGGTGTTTTTAATATTCATATCTTGGCTAATGTATGTTAATATTTATTTAATATTAATGAATATATTTTTGGTTTCATATAAGCCAAAAGAGGGCCCATGGAGAAGTCAAAGAGTCATGGGGTAAAAGATAAAAGAGGAATGGGATGCATTTTCTCATGAAGAGTCATCTTGAGGAATTCCAAGAGTCACCATGTGAAGACAAAAGAAGGTATGGCATATTTTTCCATGAAGGGACACTTTGAGGTATATGAAAAGTCACCAAGATAAAGATAAAAGAGGAAAGGATGCATTTACTTATGAAGGGTCACCATATGACTTTTCAAATGCAAGGATACAAAGGGTCATGCAAGTTTGGTGTCATTTTCCATGAGGATTGAAGGGTCACAAAGGGTGAATGCCAAAGGTCATTTGTAAATCTATAAATAAAGGCTTGAGAAGCCATTTGGAATATTCAAGAGAGTGCATAGTTTATATTTGTTTTCGAAAAGAGGAAAGTAAGAGATATTATAGAGTTATATCATTTGTTGAGTAAGCAATATTGAGAGATAGTTGTGTTTTATACACAAGAGCGGTTGGTGCTCCTATGGGTTGGTACTCACAAATCTTTGCAAGGGGTTGGTGCTCCTATGGGTTGGTGCTCACAAATAGTTTCTATGTTGGTGCTCATCAAAGGGGTTGGTGTTCCTATAGGTTGGTGCTTGTGAACTTTGTAATTTGAGTTGGTGCTCATTCATATACTTGAGATTGTTCTCCATGGTTTTTTCCACTTTTGGTTTTTACATAAAAATTTGGTGTGTCTCTCTCTTATGCAGTGCATATTATTATTTCAATTTTATTGCATTTTTTGAATGTGTGATTAAGTGGTTAAAAAAAAAGACTTTCATTAAGAAATAATATATATAATATACTGATTCACCTCCCCTCTCAATATATTTCATGTTTAATATTTGGTATCATAGCAGGTTCCTTTGAAAAAAATTTAAAGCTTGAAGGTAGATCGAGAAAGCACGATGGATGGATCACATGAAGGTTTTTCTATAAATAAGGCACCTTTGTTTGATAGGACAAATTATGTTTTTTGGAACATAAAGATGCAAACTTATTTGATGGCCCTTGGATTCGACATATGGCAAGAAATGGTAGAGGAATATAAAGAGCCACAGACACTTGTAACTACTCCAATAGAAAATAAGTCAAGTGAAAATAATGTTAAAGCTTTAAATGTTATTTTATGTGGTTTATGTGAATCAAAATTTGTTAAAGTTATGCAATGTAAATCTGCTCATGAAACTTGGGTAAAACTTGAGAATATTGACAAAGGTGATGGAAAGATTTAGCAAGCCAAGCCTCAGACTTTTATAAATAGTTTGAGAGTTTGAAGATGGAAGAGAAAGAAAATATAGCAAGTTATCTTTTACGAGTTGATCAAATAGTTAATCAGATTCAAGGTCTTGGAGAAAAATTAAAAGAATCAATTATAGTTCAAAAAGTTTTGAGATCTCTACCATTGAGATATGATGCAAAAGTTTTGGCAATTGAAGAGATGAAGAATTTATCCAAGTTAAAGATGGATGAGCTACATGGTATTCTTACGGCATATGAGATGTGAATCGAATAAGAGAAACCCTCATAGAGAAAAGCTACTTTCAAGACATCAAAGAAAGAGAAGGCTAAGATTCAAGAATCAAGTGATAGTTCTAGTGATGATGAAGATGAAAATGGAGCTCTATTCATTCGTAAGCTAAAAAAAGGCATAGTTAAATATCAAGGAAAATTACCTTTTAAGTATTTTAATTATAAAAATATTGGATATTTTACAGCTAAGTGCCCAGATAAGGGTAATTGTGACAATGAAAAAAGAAAGTCTACATACAAGAAGAATTTCAAAAGAAAATTCAAGAAGGGATTTGAGAAGAAGAGTTTGTATTCTAAAGATCCTAGCTCAGTCAAAGATAGTGAAGTTAGTGATTCAGAAGAAGAATAGATTCTATTCATGGCCATACATAAAGATGCCTCCATAAACAAAATTATAGATGATCAAGAAGAAGAATATGATGAAGCTGAAGTGAATATAGAAGGAGAACTTGTTTGTGCCTTAAAAGAGTTAAAATCTCTTGAAAAGAAGAATCAAAGATTAAAGCTCCAAATTGATAAAAATAAAAAGGAGTCAAAAGAAATAATTGAAGATCTACAAGCACACTTTAAAGAAGCTAAGAAGAATGAAGAAAATCTAAAGGCACAGTTGAAAATAGTAAGTAAAGAATGTGAAAGATATGTTATTGAAATTATTTCTTTAAAAGAAGATCTTGAGAAAACAAATAAAGTAATAAATGATAGAGCAGCCAATGATTCAAAATTTGAGAATAACACTAATATGTTAAATAAGATATTAGAAAATCAAAGATCAATGTTAGATAAGACAGGTATTGGATTTGAAAAAGAGAAAGGGGAGGCCACTACTTTCACAGATAAGGAAAAAAGAAACAGCTATGTTGAAGCTCTTACAAAAGAAGAAATAAAAAGAGAAGTTAAGAATATAGAGGACATCTCAAATAAAGAAGGCTAAAGAGAACAGAGCTACAAAAAGCAATTAGGTCAGAGATATACAAACAAGTTATATTTTTATGGTTACTATTTTTATTGTAATGGATATGGTCATAAGAAAATAGAATGTCGAAAATGGGCTAACAATTTCATAAATAAGGAGAAAGAAAGTCATGCAAAGTCAAGCAGAAGCCACAACTCTTTTACTCCTCTATCAGGGTTTAATGAAGAGGCCGTAATATGTTACAAGTGTAACAACTTCAGACACATAGCTTGATACTATAGAAGTGTGTTTGATTCAGTCACGGACCAGAGTTTCAAGGCTCCATTCATCTAGAAAAAAGTTTAGACAAGTTCATGGTAGAAGAAACAATATAAAAAATCTATGTTGGTACAGACAGCTTTGCATGAAAGAAATGAAGAAAAGCCAAGATTTATTGACAGTGGATGTTTGAGGCATATGATAGGAGATCAAAGCAAGTTCATAACCTTGAAGAATATTAATGGTGGCACAGTGAAATTTGGAGATAATACTACTGTCAAAATTGTCAAAAAAGGTACATTAAGTTTGGATAATGGTAGAACTAAAACTAAAAATGTTTTGTATGTAGAAGGTCTTAAGCATAATCTTAAGTCAAATGTGTGATCAGGGGCACACACTAAAGTTTTATGTAGAAGGTTGTGAAATTAGGTGAAAAGATTCAGATGTGGTGATTGCAAATGCTCAAAGAATAGGTAATAAGTTATATATGTTATCAGACATCAAAAGTCAAAGATGTTGTTTAAATCAGATTGAATAAAGTTGGCTATGGCACAAGAGAATGGGTCACATAAATTTTGAAAATCTTATCAACATCAACAAAAAACAAGTAGTCAGAAATCTTCAAAAGATTACAAAGCCATTTGACACACTTTGTCAACCTTGTCAGCATGGGAAGCAGGCCAGAAGGCAGTTCAAAATAAAAGAGTAATCGACCACTTAGATGTTAGAGCTTTTTTACATTGATCTGTGTGGACCTATAAGAACTCAAAGTACTTAAGGTGAGAAATATTTATGTTGCTTATTGATAATTTTTTATGCATGACTTGAGTAATGTTTTTAAATAAAAAATCAAAAGCTTTCAGATATTTTAAAGCATTAGTTAAGATTGAAACTAGTTTGAAGATTAAGTGTCTAAGATCATATCAAGGAGGAGAATTCATGTTAGATCAATTTATTGAGTTTTGTGAAGACCATGGAATAAAGAGATATTATTCAATAGCTAGAACTCCATAGTAAAATAGAGTAGTTGAGTGGAGAAATAGAATAGTTCAAGAGATGGTGAGGACAATTCTAAATGAATCCAAGATACCAGATAAATATTGGAGTGAGGCAGTTCTTACAATAGTGAATATTTAGAATAGCTCATTATTGAGATTCAATAGTGACAAGACTCCTTATGAGCTATGGAAAGACAAACCAACAATAATTGATTATTTTAGAGTTTTTAGCAGTAGATACTTTATAAAAAGAACTGATAAAAAACTTGGGAAGTTTGAATCTAGAGCAGATGAACGTATATTTTTTGGTTATTCTTGCAAAAGTAAAGCTTATAAATGTTATAACAAAAGAACCAAGAAAATTGTTGAAAGTGCAAGTGTCAAGATAGAAGAAAATGGAACATAAAGAATCAGTGATCCAATCGACATTCCTAAAATCATTGAAGAGGAAGATTTTGAAGAATCAGATGAAGATGAGAAGAAGGAGAAAAAAGACACCAAAACTCTATCTAAATATGTTTAGAGAAATCATAATGAAAGTGACATCATTGGGGACATAAATGAAGGAATTTACACTAGAAAAATGATGGTAAGTGAATCTGAGCAAGTTAATTTCTCTTTGTTATCCAAAATTCA
The DNA here is from genome assembly GCA_037957365.1 of Torreya grandis. NCBI lineage: Eukaryota > Viridiplantae > Streptophyta > Pinopsida > Cupressales > Taxaceae > Torreya > Torreya grandis. The sequence continues at coordinate 755,543 of JARHVA010006188.1, read as the reverse complement.
GCCTAGAACTTTTTCAGAAGCTAGACATGATAAGCATTGGGTTAAGGCTATGAATGAAGAATTAAATCAGATAGAAAATAATGATACTTGGGAATTAGTGCCTAGAACAAAAGATCACAATGTGATAGGAACAAAATAGTTTTATAGAAATAAATTGAATGAAAATGGAGAAGTGACCAAGAATAAATCAAGATTAATATGTAAAGGATATGCTCAAATTGAGGGAATAGATTTTTAAGAAACTTTTGCACCATTGGCAAGTTTAGAGGCTATTAGAATGTTTCTTACATATGTAATGTTTAAAATTTTCAAAGTGTTTTAGATGGATGTTAAATTTGCCTTCCTAAATGGGAATCTAGAAGAAGAGGTCTACATTAAGTAGCCTGATGGATTTATTCTCTCAAATATTAGTAGCCATATATGCAAATTGAAGAAACCATTGTATGGATTGAAACAAGCTCCTAAAGCTTGGAATGCAAGACTTGATAAGTACCTACAGGATCAAGGTTTCAAGAGAAGATTTTTTGACAGGTAGAGATTTCACTTTGGTTGCTTATACAGATTCAGATTAGGTAGGGTGCTTGGATGACAGAAAGAGTACAAGTGGAGGATCTTTCTTCCTTGGTGATAGTTAGTATCATTGCTAAGCAAGAACTAGAATTCAGTATCACTTTATACAACTGAAACAGAATATATTGTAGCAGTATTGTGTTGTACTCAAGTGCTTTAGATGAAGTAAACTTTGGAAGATATCAAGGTAAAATATGATGAACCTATTTCTATTTTTAGTGAAAACACAAGTGTTATTAAATTTCAAAGAATCCAATCATGCATTCAAGAATAAAACATATTCCCTTTAGATATCACTTCTTGAGAGAGCAAGTTGTAGATCAATAGGTTAAGATGGAGTATATCAGTACTATAGAGCAGATTGTAGATATTTTTAAAAAGGCACTACCAAAAGACACATTTGAGTATCTGTGAGAGAAGTTGCAAGTAATTTATTTTATTTCATGCCATTAAGGTTCAATATCAGTTGAGGGGGAGCTAAGTGTTGGCTCCAGGTAGACCCTTTTCCATTGATGTCAAAGGGGGAGAATAATAGGTACAAACATAGGTACAAGTGCAAAAATAGGTACAAAAAATAGGTAAAGGTTGCTATAGTAAGGGGGAGTTACTGTATGTGTTTTAGATGGTAGTATGTGTAAGTTTCAGGATGTGACAGTTTCAATTTGAGGTTGCCATCAATGACAAAGGGAAAAATTGTTGTAAATATTGTCATTGATGTCAAAGGTATAGCATTATTGATGATAAAGGCCCCATTGCATTTAATGGTGTTTTTAATATTCATATCTTGGCCAATGTGTGTTAATATTTATTTAATATTAATGAATATATTTTTGGTTGCATATAAGTCAAAAGAGGGCCCATGAAGAAGTCAAAGAGTCATGGGGTAAAAGACAAAAGAGGAATGGGATGAATTTTCTCATGAAGAGTCATCTTGAGGAATTCTAAGAGTCACCATGTGAAGACAAAAGACGGTATGGCACATTTTTCCATGAAGAGACACTTTGAGGAATATGAAAAGTCACCAAGATAAAGATAAAAGAGGAAAGGATGCATTTGCTTATGGAGGGTCACCATATGAATTTTCAAATGCAAGGATACGAAGGGTCATGTAAGTTTGGCACTATTTTTCATGAGGATTTAAGGTTCACAAAAGGTGAATGCAAAAGGTCATTTGGAAAGCTATAAATAAAGGCTTGAGAAGCCATTTGGAATATGCAAGAGAGTGCATGGTTTGTATTTGTTTTCAAAGAGAGAAAAGTAGGAGATATTGTAGAGTTATATAATTTTTTAAGTAATAAACATTGAGAGATAATTGTGTTTTATACACAAGAGGGTTTGGTGCTCTTGTGGGTTGGTGCTCACAAATCTTTGCAAGGGGTTGGTGCTCACAAATAGTTATTGTGTTGGTGCTCAGAAAAGGGGTTGGTGCTCCTGAAATTTGGTGCTTGAAAACTTTGTAATTTGACTTGGTGCTCATTCATATACTTGAGATTGTTCTTTGTGGTTTTTTCCACATTGGGTTTCCACATAAAAATTTGGTGTCTCTCTCTCCCTTGTGTAGTGCATATTATTATTTCAATTTTATTGCATTTCTTGAATGTGTGGTTAAGTGGTTTAAAAAAAGGAATTTGATTAATAAATAAGATATATAATATACTGATTCACCCCCCCCTCTCAGTATATTTTGTGCTTAACACTACAACGATGGTGGCAACCTCCATTAAACCTGTAAAACTCATAAAATCATTAGAAAACCTTAGTTCTTCACTTATCCATTCAAAAAAATACCCTAGAATCTCTTGTAAATAAGTCTCAGTGATATATAACTTTTATTTAGGTATTTTTATACCTCTTTTATGCTTTAGAGCAGCTTGTTCAATTCCTAACTTGGAACTTGCCCCCTTTTTAAGCCATTTTGAGTTGGGAGAACACACACACGTGCCAAACTTGCTTGTAAAATAGGTCATAATTATGATTTAGTGATTCCTTGATATATTTTAGGTTCTTATAATACCATTTTATGGGTTTATAATGTATTATAAGATGTTAGAAAGTAAACTAGACTTTTTGAGGGTTTAGGCAAGCAAAACCCTAATTTTAGATTTGATAGTGGTTCTTGAATTATGGGGGAGAAATAGGGAAAATGAGAGAGGTTTATGTAGATAAATAATGCCCCCAGATATCCTCAAATTTTAATTTCTTTAATCTTCTCATAATACACTTACCAATCATTTGAACCAGCAAGTCGATTTGACAAAATGATAAAAATAAGGTTTTAGAGTGGCTTGGGCTCTTAACGATTGTTAATAAAACTAGGGGATTTAATGGATTGATCAATTCTTGTAAAAATTTATTATTAATTCCATCCAAATTATCCTAAAATCTTGGATCCCCATGAAACTTCTGTGGCACATATTGAACAAGTGAAACTCACATTCAAGCTCCTTCTTATAGGCTTCGTCGAGAAAGGCAAATCTAGTGCAAAATGGGTCAAAAAGGTAAAGGGTAAGTCCAAAACTTTTTTGGTGAATTTAAAAAAAATTTACATGCTTTATAAACTTGATTTCATGACCTACACCATCAAATGGGATCAAAAACCTTATGGCCACCATGAGCTGCCCACTAACCTCCTTAGAGTTTATAGTGGTTTTAGGCCTTTCCATGGTGCTTGGGAGCTTGAATGAGTTTATTTTCTACTCAATAATATTTTTTTAGGGCATACCCTTCATTTAATACCATTAACATCCTTTTATTCACTTTTAAACTCTTTAAATTAGTTTGGGAAGGTCTACCACCTTCTAGGCTTAGGTAGGTCTAAGGGGTCTCTTTGCTAATTTGAGCCACTTAGAGTCTTTATTTCCTTTATAACTCACTAAAAATATGATGTTTGATCTTATACAAAATATTTATCACTTTTCCATACATAAATCCTCCTTTTGACCTCTGCTAAAGGCTCTTTTAGACCTGGTTTTAAGCACAGACTCCATTAATAGAGATATGAAAACTTGGTTTTCCTCTCTCTTGATCCCTCTCTGTCAATATTGGACCATCACATGGCCATTATTAGGTATCTTAATTATTTTAAGGCATATAAACATGATATAAATACACCATACACCCAAAAAATCCATTTTTTGCTTGAGCTCCATATTAGCTCTCTCATGTTTGCAAGAAACAAGAAAACTAAGAAGCAAGACAAGGTTATATATTGAGATTTATAAGGTCTAAAGACCTCATTATTTTTTAATTGAGACATGTAATAACTCCTACAACTATTAAAATAATTATTTTGTGTCATTAAGTCAAATAATACCTTTGAAAACACCAATTTAGGCCTGTTACACATTCAGAAATTATGAATTATGAGACATAGGTAGCAAGAAATAGGTGAATCTTGAGATTTATAAGGTCTCAATACCTCATTATTATTTTTATAACCTTTAAATACCCATAAAAATTATCCAATAATTATATTTTATCATTCAATCCTTTAAGTGCCTCAAAAATGCTTTTTTTGATTGTTTACATTTGCATGCCAAAACCCTGAATTTGGCCAACTTGTACTTTTTCACTTTTTACCTCCAAACTTTGATGGAGGAAGGTGTATAAAGGTCAAATATGTCACATAATATCTCAAAACATATTTTATTTTCAGAAAAAATCTAAAAAATTGTAAAACTTCTACCAAAACCAAGTTGTGAGGGTTTAAGAAGGGTTTAACCCTGATTTTGGCTTTGATGATGGTTCTTGGGTTTTTGAGGGTGAACTAGGGAAACTAAGAGAGTTTTATGGAGTAAACTGAAGCCCCCAACTATCCTCCAAATTTTAGGTCCTAACTCTGAAGGAAAGTACTATTGACCAAATTTGACTTTTAGTCAAATTAGGTCAACCCTTACATTTCTAAAATTTTAGAAGTTTATATATGTCTTATGGGATCTCATATTGTTCTATACATCTTACTTATCCTTCCTCTAGCCTTGGTCTAAGCCCATTTCCATGTACTAGTCAAGTCAAACAAAGTCAAAGTTTGTCAACCTTGGTCAAACATGGTCAAGGGATTAAATTATGCTAAAAATGTTCTAAGGTGGTCATTTAGATGTTTTAAGATGTTCACAAGTCATTAATTTATCCTTTATTATGTTCCATATGTCAAATATGCCTTTTGGCCACTTTTTTAGCCATTTAATGACTTGTACAGACTTTAAAAGAAGTATATTTGTTAAAAAGTTGGTTTTCAATGTGGAGGTCAAGAGATGTCAAGATCAGTTAGAGGTCAGTCCAAGAGGTAGTTATGTGAAAAAAGAGGCAGTTTCTCCTTGATTTTAGGCCCTTTTTGGCACTTGTACGGACTTGGTGAGCTCATCTTCAAGTGAAAACATGACTTATGTGCCTCTTCACCTCTGTAAAATCATTTTCATGCCTAGTGTGTTGAGATAATGCCAAAAAATTTAGTTGCAACTTCTATTTCTTCTTTCTTGTCTTTGCAAGCTAAGGAGAGTCAATTTCAAATGCTTGGTGTGGGCCATACAGTTTGAGTTGAGAGGAATAATCTTGGAGGTTGAAATTAAGCTGAGTCTAATTCAAATATATGATAATAATTTTGGATTATATGCTTTCTCCTTTATGAACCATCACTTAGACTTTAGGTAGCTTTTTATGCACTCTCATCTAGAAGGGGTCTCCTTTTAAGATAGTTTCAGAATAGTTTACTTTTTTTTATAATTTTTATGGTTTCATATGTTTTATAATACATTTCCATAGGTTCTACATTCTCCTATTAGCTTTGGAAGTCTCATGAAGTCAAGAAACCTCTCTTTGGTTTGTTTGTGCTTGCAAACTGGTCTTTTCACACTTTCAGCTATCTCAAGTGCCATGAATGAGGTTTTCACATTAAAATGAAGGCATATGACATTGTTTTAAGTGATTAAATCCATGAATATGCATTTGAATGTGTTGGGACAAGTCTTTAATTCATAAAATGATAAAATAATGCTAAAATATATATGCTTCTCCTCACTATTAGCCTTCATAGTGATATACACATCTACAGGTGGCTTAAGCATATGATTCAGGGGTCTTGTGGAGATTTTGGACCATTCAAGAAACATCTTGTGCCTTGAATTTATATAGTAGCATGTTTTAGAGCTTGGTGAAGGTCTACAATGGAGTATAAGCAAGTGTATATCCTTACATTTTTTACCCTTACTGCTTGTAGGCGAGAAACTAACATACAAATGATGCTACAGAGGACTAAATCACATATTTGGTAATTTGAAGCAACTCAAACCATCTCCTAGAGGTCTTAACATATGATGGATTTATTGTATCTTGTTTGAAGTATCAATGAGACAAAAGGTAAAGGGTAAACCATCTTAGGTCCACCATCCATGAATTATCCAAACAAAGGTCTAGAGGGTTTTTATAGATTTCCTAAAACATGTTTGAAAGCATTTTAAAATCACTTGGATTGATGAGTTTCATTATCTCTAGTATAGAGGAAAGACATGCCAAAGATAAGGCTAGGAAAGTCAAGGAAGGATGGCTTTTGACAGCGCTAAAAGTGCCCTCAAAAGCATTGAAATTAAACAGTTGCATCTACAAGATTGAAACATAAAGAGGCTTTCTCACCAAGACTATAGTTTAAGTTTTGTTTCCATGTTTAGAGAGTTTTTAACAGTTGAAAGGGCTATATATGACCCAATAGTGATCAATAAAATCTTTTGGACTGTGTCTTGGACCTATTTACTCACTCATAGTCTGTACATATGCTTGGAAAATGCACCTACAATTGAAAGTAGACAGTGGTCTAAGAGATAGGTCTTGGTGGTATTTTAAATCACTCAAGGTAGTTCCCAGGTGAAGGGAAGTAGTAGTTGGTCATCAAGCTTTAAGGGGATCCTTTCAACATCATGAACAAACTAGATGAAGCCCATGAACACCTACAGCCCCTGTACAAACTGAGACAGGGGTCAGACAAGTGGAGTGAAGGATAGACATGTATCATGATAGTGATTATCCATACTATGTGAATCTTAAATTTGAATAAAATAGGTTTTGACTTGCAAGGTGAGATTAAGAAATCCTTTTTCCATCATAATCACCTTGGTAAAGCCCTATGATGACTTACAGGCATGGATCAAAACATGCATATCTCAGTCAAGCAGGAAATGACCTAAACTTGGTGTTATTTTGGTGTTTTTAGCTTTGTTAAGTGATGTCAAAACATGAATTTAAATCCTTCACCTCAGGGGAATTTTAAGAGGTCTAGAATGGAATCTATAATCATCTTGGACAAGCTAAACAAAGGCTTAACAGTGACCTATAGGCAGAGTTCACAATCAACCAAATGCAACTAGCCTTGGGAGCTTTTCAAAACCAAGGTGTGGATCCAAGAGGCATATAGATGAGCATAGGTGAGGTTTGTTTTTTATTACCTAATAAGGTGTCATATGGATCCAATTTATATCATGACAAAGTGGAAAAGGACCCCTGTACTTACCTACAGGAAGGGCTAAGGACAAAATTTTATCAGTCAAGTAGGGTCTTAGTTTCAAGGTGTGTAAGGAGGTGATTGAGAATAAAAGTGTTGAATAGGGGTTAGATACACTCTAATATGTCTTTTACAACATTTATAACCCTCTTAAAGTAGATATTAAACATGGAAAAGGCTCCAACATTGATGCACATGGCCCCTTTTGAAAACCCTGTAGGCAGTCTCCTATACAAGGTTTAGTCTTATTTTTTGAGAGGTTTTACTTCTTATACTTGGAATTTAAGGCTGAATTTTTTTATATATTACCCTTGGAACTTTTCTAAAAACCTCCAATGGTTGGTTTTGTGGGATGAATAAGATAATATGCCTCTATTTTGTCTCAGAGGTGGTGCATTTCCTCAAGTGTCCAAACCCTGGAAGTTTTGGGAAATGGGATAAAACATGAACCAAAAAGTGTGGAGACATCTCAACAAGGTTTTATGAGATTTATTACATCCATTACAACCTAAAAAACCTTTATATAAGGTCTGAAGGCAAATAGGGTGCCCTAGGCAACAAAGTTTACAGTCAAACCCAATAGGCAGAGTTAAGGCCAAGGGGCCAAATAGGAGGTCATTTCCATTTATAATCCTTGTAAATAATTTAAATGATTTGATTCATGATTGAAAAGGTACAATGGATGTGTCCAAGCTACATATATGCAAGGAAAACATCAAAAGATCATTCTAATTCTTGAGTTGTAGGCATACCCTTTAAACAAGGTCTAGGCCTATGTTTCTAAAGAATAGTCATTTTCATTTCTAACTCTTAAATAAATTTTCTAAGGATTGGAATATGTTTTTAGGGTGTTTTTAGAGGTGTTTACCACTATTTTTTGTATAAAGGTTCCTCAAGAAGCCATTTATTGGCTTAAAGTACACATAGACCTCATAGAATGCTCAGAAATGGCATGAATGGGCAACTTTAAGTGCTTATAAATATCATAACACTTTGCATGGGACCCTAATTTGTTTGGGGAGGATGAATAGGGTCCTCAAGAAGCCCTCAATGACATTTTCTTAGATTTTTAACATCTGGTCTTTATGAACAAATGTTAAGACCAGAAGCCACTCTAAAACCCTTACAAAGCCTCCTAAGGACCCAATGGAGAAGTTGATGCAAATGAAGTATCCAGAGGGGGTGAAAAGATAATGAAACCAATTATAAGATGTAAAGGACTCTCTCAGGCTCCCTCCAATGCTAACTTCTTGAACAAACTTATATGGATGGGGTCAAAATAGGGGTTTTTTACCATTTTTGTGTGTCTTATAAGTGTGAAAAGGTTTTAAAATGTACAATCACTTTTGGGAGGTATATTAGGACTTTTTATAAGTCTTCATGGTCATTTGATGAATTATCTAAGCTCCTAAGTCTATCTTCTACCTCTCTCATTTCAGCCAGTCCAGTGGGTAGACAGTGAACACTTACGAAAAAAGGGTGAAACTCCATTTGGGAAGCCTTTTATGGCTTATTTTATGAAAATTATGATATGGACACCCTTGATATATGTAATTCCTCTTTGTTCATAGATAATATTTCAAAATTGGGAAGGTTTTGGGTGCCAAGTGTGAGAGGTGCATAGAGAGAGGTCATTTTGGGACTGTCATGGATGATTGTGCATGACCAGAAGAATAAGAATGATTAGAGACTAATAAAATGCATGTGAGGGATTGTTTGTAACCCCTCCCACTTACATCCATGATTATACCTAGCCCTATGTAGAGATGAGGTAGTTTTTTGAAGGCAATTGATGAAGGTAGTTTCTTATGCAAGCACAAGGAATCTACACCACATGTGGAGAAGTTGAACAAGTTTGAGGGATATTTGTCCTTGATTCCTTTTATAACTTATCTAACACATGATTATATGACTATTATAACTCTGTATCATTTCTTTAAAAGTGTCTCTATGACTCTTGAGCTTCTTTTTCTCTCCCTCCTCTCATAATTTTTATATAAACTAGCCTTTTGGACTATTGTACGGATCTCTCCACTTTGGTATGGTGAAGCCCTACCAAAATTTTGCCTTAAGCTAATAAAGATTTTTTTTTTACCTAATTCAATATTTCACTAATTGTACACAATGGTTGTTGGTCTTGTGCAACTGTATTTTGGTTTACCTTCACATGTTACTCTTCCTAATGCCTTGTGTGTTTTGAAATCTCTCTTTTGTAGGTCAGCAATAAGTGTCTAATTAGATTGTAGGTATATTGAGTATCATATTCAATAGTGTTTTTTATAATTCCTATTGTCTAAGTCCTCCTAACCTAGGCTCTCTTTAAGACCCCATGCTTGAAACATTGATGTGAAAGGGAAGATTGTCATTAGATGAAGTGTATGTACAGACTTCTTCTTGGTTCCAAGTGCATGTTAGATGGTATGAGTAGACAAATTATTTTGTGTATCACCTCCCATATAGTATATTTTATTTTATCTATCTTTTTCCCTTTTCATCCCCTCAAGTTTTAGCTATAGGATTGAGCTATAGTGGTGCATCAAGGGGAACTATCCCCTAATCTAGAGATCCACCTCACATTTGGTGACCCACAGCCATGAGGTGGTTCCATTGTGCCACTTGAACAAGGAGAGACTTTTCATCTCCTCATTGGGTACAAGTTCAAGTGATAACAAGTACTACTGTCACCCCCCTCTCTTATGGCACTCTAGGCCTCTCTTAGCTCTCTAGGCCTAGAAAACTAAAAAATGGCTTTTTTAACATTTAAGTGTATGAAAAATCTAGGGACATGTTTGATTCACCTTATGTAAGATACCATGATGTCTCATGCTAAATTTTAGACCTTGAAATAGTTATGGCACCAAGCTTTCAAAAATGCATGGTTTAGGGGTCAAAACACAAAATTTCCTCCTTGAGGGCTCAGTGGGGTCTCCAATAGTGTTATTTCATGATCTTGAGCATGAATCACCATCCACATAACATTTTTTCTACCCATTGCTTTCCATTTGACCTGATACAGGGATTTTGCTAAGCTTCTCAAGCCTAAAGAGTACCTCATGGCCTCTTCACTAAATAAAACTACCTTTCTTTCTATGCTTAGTTATTTTATTGATTTTACCACACTCTCCTGAGATAGATCAACCTCATATTCATAAATTTAGACACCTTCAACTCTTAGACTCCATTAATGGAGGTTTTACACGTTGACCAAGGAGATAGTTCTTGAGCTAAGAGAGCCAAAACACTAATTTTTACCTGGAGAGGATCTTATCATCAAAACTTGATTGTAGAGGCCTACAAAAAGATGGGTAAATCACTCAATAAGGTTGAGAACACTAATTAGGTTCATGAATTTGGTCTTCTCTCTCTCCCATTGGGTCTCCCCACATGCAAGAAGCCCTCAAACTGCCACTACACCCCTCAATGAGATACCTCCTGAGATGTCTCCCTTAAGATGCAAGCCATGACTTGGAATGAGTAAATAAATAAAGAAAAATGTGTGATTGATTGTCTCATTGAGATGGCCTAATCCATCTAGGCCAAAGTTTTTCATGTAGGCCGATTTTGTCCAATAGTCACCATAAACCATCTTTTGGGGGGATGAGTAGAGTACTATATTAAAAACACTCTCATCATCAACCATGGTTCTCTTGACATAATTTTTATAAATCCATAGTTTTAAGTACAAAGTGAGATATCCTTTCCTAGCCATATCGACATCGAAAGGTAATTGTCTAAGATCAAGAAATACCCCACATCTCTAAGAATTTGTCTATGGGGTACATATCTAAATCAATATGATTAATTTGAGATTCATAAGGTAAGGTAACACTGACTAGATGACCAAGACACAGGGTATCAAGAAGCGTTGTTATGAACCTCAAGTATAATCATGCAAATATGCATAAATATAATGAAAACCAACACAAAAAATATATTTAGTACACCAAAATGCTCAAATATGAATTATATTTAGAAATACCCTTAAGGTATGGAAAAACCATACAATATTCCTTATGGGGAAAGAATCACTCCCCTAGCATAGGCCTCTTCGAGGGGTAACCTCCTTACTAGAACATACACTTTAATTACAATATTTCTCCTTGATAGTCTTACACAATGATATGTCCCTCCTTATATTAGACCCTCTCATAATAATAGATGGGTAGATCATTAATCCCAATGTAGGCTACTCATTTCCCAATATAATAAATACCATAAATTACCTATATTGATATTTATATCACTAATCCCAATGTAGGCACTTTCATTACCTAATAAATACCACAAGTTACATGTATGACACTCTATAATATACCTACTAAGAAGATGTGTGCCACATGTTGACATCTCCACCCACCACATAATATCATCTCTCTAGGTAATTAAAAGTGCTAAGCAATAAGTGGAAAAGTTCTTTAATGAGTCTATTAACGAAATGTAGGAAAAGGTTTTAATAAGATCTAAAATAAGTTAATATGTCCCAACAGGTCTATGTATTCCTCAAACTTTGACTTCTAGATCATTCATCAAAGGGGGAGTTTATGGTTGATGCTCCCTAGTGCGACTAATAATATTGCTTCTTTATCAAATTTTAACTCTATTAAACCTATGAGTCTAGTCTTCCCTTGAGGACCAAGGCAAAGGGTGACATCAATATTTATCAAAGTAGAAGTCGAACCTTTTGCGTCATGGGTTCCAACTGGCATGATTTGGCTAAGAGGATTATTTTATGTTGTGTTTGGTTAAGATGAGTTTGATGTTTGGGAAATTATTTTGATATATATGTAAATCAGCATTATGTGGTGCTATAGGACCTCTTGTCAAGGTTAGGGGTTTCCATTGGCACTTTGTAAGAATATATCAATAAATAATTATCGCTAATCTTCAAGGTGTCTTTGAATAATTTTTTTGTATTCCCTACAAGTATGAGCATCATAGCCAATGAACCTGTGAAATAAGTAGTAGACATTGGGATCATAATCCCTTGGTCTTTGATTCTAGTATTGTTTATTAAAACCTTGGTTGTAATTTTGATATTGATTGTTATTTTGATAACATTGGTTATGTTTATAGTATTGGTTATGATAATGCATGTTTGAGTTTTGATTTTGATTTTGATATTGATTTTCTCATGGTGGTGGGTGATGGATAATGAGCATGGGATTAAGGTTTCCTTGATTCCCATTGGTATGTTCTTATTTTGATTTTCATTGTTGTTAATAATGTTGTTCTTCTTCATTTAGTTTGTAACACCACCAGTAGTGGCATTATGATTAAATTTAAAACTTTGGACCCTTGATTGTTTTAGTTGTTTTGATTATAATAATTATGATAAATCGCATTGTCTTCATTGGGAGTAACATCCTTGTCTTTGGGCCCATAATTTATATGACCACTATCTATCATTACTCAGTCAATCCTCAAAGCACTTTCTAATGATTCTTCATGAGATCAATAAGAAAATTTTTGGATGTCTTATTTGGTTTAACAATTAAGAGAATTGAGGATAATATCACATAACTCTCTTTGATCCATATTAGGAGCACTAACAAAAGAGTAGATTACTTGACACCACCTCATAATGAATGGGTAACTTTAAGCTCTTTTTTGATGTGAATAAACTATCATATACCGATACAAAGTAGTTTGTTCATGTTAAAGGATATAGAAATTTCATAAATGAAATGTTTAAAGGAATGAATAAAATACTTTGGGAGATGATAATACCAATTTAAGGTGATTTAATCAAGAGTTTTAGGAAATATTTTACCAGTACTACATCCCAATGGAGAAGATCTCTAATTATAGTGATGTAGGATTTGATGTGGGTGTTATGATCTCCCTCTCCCTTGTATTTAATAAGTTCATGTAATGGGAAATTTAAGATAACTCCTTAAATTTTATGGTAAAGTGGGTCCTTAAGATATTAAACATATGCTTTAATTGAATTAAATTTCAATCAAAGAATTAATCAGATAGTTTGGAGGAGGAAAAGTTGAATAAGCAATTGGAGTAAAGCCAACAGGGGTAAATATTGTCACTCATTCCAGTGAAGGATATTTATTTGGTAAATAATTATCAGCTAGATGGATTTAGAATACATGTGAAAATATCATAGTAAAGAAGTACAAGGAAGTGCACCAATTGGTGTGTGACTAGGTGGAGTGTAATTGGGGAACACACTAATCAACACATGGTTGGGTAGAACATAAGAGGGTGGTATAACGACATGTATATAGTTATGATGAACTAAAGAAAGAGGTGTGTTGATAGTTTTAGACACTCAATTCTCATCAGTTTCATGTCAAATTTTAATCAGAATTGATTCCTCATAATAATGCACAAATCACTAAAACGCCCAAATTTACTTGCATACTTGACATGCATATTCTGAAACACATTATGGCATCCCTGGTTGGGGCAATGTAATTATAAACTTCATCTAATTCACCTGGAGTCAAATTTCTATTTTGTAAGCAACATTCTAGTATAATTAACTGGAATAGATATTCAAATTTTGATGTTACATAAATCACATGGAAGCTAATACTGATTAATTAGCCTATCTAAGAAAATCAATGGCTAACCAAAAAATCCATAGAAATTGGATAATTTATAATTATACAATATTCAAATATTCAACAAATATATGAATTATGACATCACTCATAAAGTTGTCAAACATTAGCAAAAATGCAAGAAATATCATAATATTGGAACCCATGCCTGATAAATGCATATCCAAACCCTAAATATTAGTGACACCTATTACTCAAATTGAACTAAATTTTTTCCACACATCTTGATCTTTATCTAATGGTCACAATCAATCTAACAAACTTATAAATACAGGGCTCACCTTATGCCTTCAACAAGCTTTTTTGTGCAAAGAAATTCTACATAAATATATTCAAAAACTTCAACATTTCTTCCACTCTATCATTCAAACAACTTTTAGACAAGGGGAGATGCCATCAAATGAATAAGCAGCATTGATAAAGACTCCTAGATCTATATTTGGGCACAAACAAGCTTTCAATCTAGCTTGGAAAATGAATTCATTTGAAAGGTATAGCTTTTGGTTTATGTCTTTACATTTGTTTGCATTCTCCTAGACCTTGCCCTTCTGAGGGATCATGCTTGAGATGTGTTTATTGATTTGTTTTATTTTGAATGAACTAATAAATAAATAACCTCTCTTTTACTCCTAATCTACATTTGGCATGCCTAGTGGGACCAACACACCCCACAATCTTCTTAAAAATGTTCTAGCACCCTCTAAATTCAAAAAAAGATAATGTTTGGGCTCTTTTTCATTTCTTTTCCTCTAATTTTTTTGTGTTTTCATTTTCTGCTAATTGACATGAATGCTATATGTTTCACCAAGATCACTCCCTATAATTGATGATATCAATCTATGTAATGATGATATATCACCTACACCATTTTTTAATCACTTTTTCTATCTTTATTTAATTTTAGGAAAATGATAAGATCACTCTGCACATTGGTGAGATCGCTCAGTGTATCAGTGATATCGCACTGCAGAACAACAAGATCACTCTGTAACATTTAAACTAATAATTGATGGGAGTGACCTGCAAAATGAATAGATCATATTGTGAAATAATAGGATTATTAAAGTAAAAATATGATTCTCTATTCTCTATCATTTTTTGATATATGTGGGACCTACCCTAAAAATTAATGATATCATCCTACAAATCATTGATCACCCTACTAGTTGGCAAAATCATTGGTTCTTTATTCACCATTTTCGGCTTCTATGGAACATCATCATCACCCTGCTAAATAGCAGGATTGTACTAAGTATTTTTTCCATAATCTAAACAATCAACTTTTCATGCTTATCAAAGACCAAATTTCAAACTCCTAACTTGTTTCTTACAAGTTTCTTTATCTAAATAAGTATATTTATTGATAGATAAGCCTACTTTCAACTCACATTTTTTATTTAGTATTTAATTGAAGAATCAATGATTCTATTTGGTTCTCTAAAAAACATGCTTACTTTCTTGCTTTATTTACATGTTTGTTTTGATTGATTACTTGTAGTCTATCATGCCTATGCTTTCCCCTTTCCCCCTTTAGGGAGCCTAGGTGACCCAAAAACACATATATTATTATTCTCCTATTTTATTTTTTGTTGATTGTGTGGGATGCATTTCATCTCTTTCTCATGAGTTCTTAGGGTGTGGCATCTGGGGTTTCATCTCCCAACGTACATACCAAACCCATACATCTAATGAGGGATATAAATTTAGGGTAATTATCATTAAGATCATAGCAAAATTCCCAATAAAAGGTTTCATGACAATAAGGGGTTTAACCCTAACACTACACTATTAGACCTCACCTTAGAGTTTGAATTGTTGATAACACTTCATTAAGACCTTTATAACTGAAGTATTCATGAGGGACTAGACCCTCTTGTGAATTACCTACTTTTTGTTCGTATTTTATGGATTTTGAGGCTTTCCTACTATAAGGTATAATGAGGACCATTTAGAAAATCCATGTCAAAATTTTAGATTAAGACCTTCAACCATAGACAACTTGTAGTGCAAGGAAAACCAATCTCCCCAAAGATTTCAAGACATATTTCTCAAAGTGAGGGTTAGGTGAAACTAATTTGTCACCACTTCATGTGAGGTATTCATGTGGACTACAATTGAGTTACACACCCATTCTTCCACTAAAGATAGGGATTGTTTTGAATATGTGTTATTGATTGTTTATCATCTTATACTCATTTTGTGTGACACACCTTACATGTCAAATAATTTCAAACTTTTCTAAGTCCAAAACATTATCATTTTAGACTCATGTAGTAAGCCATTACTCTATGTGATTTTCAGGTCATTTTTTTCTAAAGAGATACATTTCCCATTTGGTATGGTACTTTACCCCCATTTTACTATTATGGTATCTATTTTAAAATAATTTTAAATCCAATTTGTTTGAACTAAAATCCATTTCTCATTCAAAATCCTAATCAAGTTCAGTAGAAACAATCTAATTATAATCCAAAGTGAAGGTCATCTAAGGTCAACTTTCAAAGGTGAACTAATGTCAACTTTTAAAATTCAACCAAAGTCAATTTTTGAAAGTAAGCTTTTAACTCAAGTCAAATTTGAAAGTTAAACTTAAATCAAATTCCAATGTTACATCAAAATCAAGTATTGTCATGATTTCAAGATCAAAGTCAGTTGAAAGATGTTCAAGAATTCATTCTTGGCCTTTCAAACATTTCACTCTAATTTAAATCAAACATCATTCTACCTTTGACATCTTATTTCGATAGGTTCAAACTTGAATCTTCTACTTTGATCATGAGATTTTTCAACAACATTTCAAGTCACAACTTGACTTCACATCGTTTCTCAAATCCAAAATCCACTTTGAATTGTTAAAACTAAGCATTACACAAGTTCATATCAAATAAATTCAAATCCAATGCAATATCATTGATTCCAATATGAATAGTTATAAATGGATTGGTGTTATAAATAACACTAATTCTAAGGGATAATGGTTTTATGATCCATTTAAGTCCTTCCAAGATAATGAAAACCCAGACGAATAAGTATATCAACCTGTGCATGAGGAGATGTCACTCAATATAGAAGAGGTGTGTAGCCATGTCCAAATAGAGGAGATACATACTGAGTCTACTTTTATTTAGGGGTAGGCCCTTGTGTGAACTTCTATCTAAGTTCTAAAATTGTCAAGCAAAGGAAATAGATAACTTATGGAACCCCTCCAAAATATCCAACTTCTTATTACACAACTACAACAGGCTAGCCAAATTATGGCTTATGTGGTTACTATCTTGGTTGTTTATTATTTAAATAATCCTCCACCTATAGATCCAAACCCACCCATTAAGCAATGACAACAAGATCATTTTGCTAATCTCCCATCAAATGAAGATCCTTTTACAACTCCTAAACAAACACCTCTCGTGGATCCATTGCTACAAGCTAGCACTCCACCACAAGTATTCCCAAATTTACATCAAATTATTCCTAATTCCCAACAACTTCCTCTTATTTACCAAAACCCTTCCTCTAGTTTACAATAATAAGCTATCGATAATCCTCAATATGTTGCTTCTAGTTTTTAATAAACTTCTTTAAACTCTCAACAACTTACGTCTAGTTCACAATAGGGTCCTTTGAAACCCTAACAAGGTCCTCTTAGCACCCATCCTAATTCCTTGAATTTGTAATAACAAGTTAATAACAATCCTCCATTATAACAAACAAAGTCTAATACACATCAACAAGTTGCAAATCCTCCACTTTGATAGCGGGTTGTGATTAATTCCCAATAAATCCCTATTAATTTACAACCCTCCCTTCCAATCAACAAAACCCCACTTTCCAACAACAATTTCCTTTACAACATGGTTTTTTCAACAATAGATTCCATTATATCAATATCAAATTCCTCCAACCCAATAGTGTGTCACTAATCCATCTCCTAATACTAGTAAATAGCAATAGATACCTTATCAATAATATAATATATGTTATAGGGTAAACAACCTCAATAACTCAGCTCAAAGGGTATCCATTCCAACTTATCTTATTCTTATTTTACCATTTATCTTAATCAAACAAATCGCCCTCTAAATAATTAGCAAAATATTTCCCCTCTATCTCAGAATGCTCCCAATCTCCAAGAAATTTAGGAGATAAAAAATGTTATTGTAGGTCTCCAAGCAGGAAATTAGGGGAAAAAGTACAAATTTGATGAGATATGCCCATATCCATTTGACATGAACATCCTTCAATTCCCTTTTCCATCCCATTTTGAGGCACCTAAATTTTATAAATACAAAGGGAAGGGTGATCCTAGAGAGCACCTGACAGAGTTCTTTGTGGCATGTCAAGAGGTAGCCTATAGCGATGTATATCTACTTAACTTATTTCCATGTAGTTTGGGTGGACAAGCTTTGGAGTAGTTTCTACACCTACCAAATAGATCCATCATCAATTTTGATGACCTATATAAAAAATTTATAAATCACTTATCCTATAACATAGAGCATGAGCTGATCATGGTTTACTTATGTAGTGCTAAACACCATTGTGGGAAAAGCTTTTTTGCTCACCTACAATGATGGAAAAGTTTTACTAGTCATTTTCCACATGATTTTCCTAATAAACAACTATCAAATATTTTCACATCCAATTTGAATTCAAAAGTGGCTCATAACTTGAGACTCCATTGTGCTGACACTGTAGACACTAGAAAACCACACACGACAGTTCTAGTTGTCAAACTAACCCCTTAGACCCCCTAGGGACTATCCCACAACCCCTTGACCAAACTTATCTTTCACCCTTGACTGTCGATGGTCACCCTGACCACTGATAGTCAGGTTTCTACCATCTGAACACTAAACTCCCACAACTCCAGTTTGCTTTCTTATTCTTAGCCACTCATAAATTATGCATGTTAAGACTAAAATTAGAACATGGTGTTGAACCCTATTGAACCTACACTTCCACCTCTCTCTTCTTTTTATATAAAGAGAAGAGGATGTGAGAAAAGGGGGGATAAATTATCAAGAATCATCATCAAAACTTCTTGGGGAAGAGATCAAAGCTTCTTGTGCAGGTATTCTTCTAGCTTCTAGCATCCTAACTCAAGGACTTCTTCAAGCCATCAACTATCAACCAAAAGCTAAGTATATTTTTCTTGTTTTAAGTTTCATGTTATTTAGTTTCAATAATTTTGCAACTCCATACATTACTTCTTCTATCAAAACACCCTCTAACCATTCTTAACCATTAGAGTACCAAACCTTTACCCTCGATACCTTTGAGGCTCTCTCTTGACCTCATGACCATTAACCAACCTCCAACCACCTACAGAACCTTTTTGTAACCAACCCATAACCTATTCTATCTAGAATCAATAACCTATCAAAACCCATAGTGACCGCTGACGGTCACTATGGCATAAAATAACAAGCTATTTTCACCCACTTACCCTCAACCAAATCCAACTTTCTTTTCTCCGACCTATTCGTAGACTGTCAACCTATTTTTTGAAGTGGACCCAAATTGTTTATCATTATTATTGACCTGTTTATTGCTATAATTAGTCAATTTCATCAATTTCTTTATAAATCATTTCTTATATTCAATTTTAGTATATTATATCATTTATGCAAGTACTTTATCTTTATCATTCAAAACTTGATTGTTTAAAAGTGTGGATTGGTAGCCTCCAAGCAAACTTGTGCTTCTTGGATCTAGCTCACTAGGCAATCCACCCTAATATATATCTAACCAACCATTTCTTTGATTGCTTTCTTATCTACAAGTCATTCTTTCCAAGCCAAAGAGGAGTATCTACAACTGTTTGGATCATGGAGCACAAACCAAATACAAGTTTTTATACCATACCCTTCTCGAGTTTATTTTTTCTTCTCTCTAAGAGCATAATAAAAATTTCTCTAAAACATTCTGGCACACCTAGTGGGACACTTGAATCTTTACTTGGGTTTTTTTGTTTTCATCTACATGCTCGTCTCCCTATTTTGTGCTCATAAATGAAATTAAAATTTCTTTTGGGTTTAAAATCATTTGCATTCATTGGTTCCTTGCAAGTTTAGCTCACTTAGTTTAACTAAATCAAATTAATTTAATTGTAGCATCACTTGTATCACACACACAAACCAAACCACCTACATCAATCAAACATCAAAACAACTTGACATAAGGCCCAACTAGGATTTCATCACCTAGCAATCACCTTACCCTTCCTAAAAATCCTTTCTGTAGGTCATTACCAAGGGGAGAACCAACTCAGCTCTCTAATTGAGTATAAACTCTAGAAATCAATATATATTAGCCAAGCACCCAACACCCTTATCATTGCAGTGTGTGAAGTGAGGGGCTAGGCCCCAATATCAAGCCATGTACTGATTCCCATTACAGATCCCTTTGAGAGCCTAAACACAACTTGAAACTAACAATATACTTCTTTGTTATTACCTGCTCTACAAGCCAAGTTGAGTCACATAATTCAAACTTAAGGCATAAGCCACAAGAGAGATTAAAAATAATCCTAGGATTTAACATGCTTTAGTGTGTGTTTTATCTTCTTGACCTTTTTCTTGTCTTTTCTTTATTTAAGTTGTGTAGAGTCTAACCCATTTAGAATTTTTTTTCTAACCATCTTTCCTTCAACCACCTCATCTTTATTACCTTGATTCAATGTGTAGTACCCCTATATTTTCTCTAGGAGATCCTAGCTTTGTTGAAATCTTACAAGACTACCCTCTTGTCTTAGAGTGTTACCTTGCATCAAGAGCCTCTTATGCCCCTAAACTTACCTAAAACCAGCCCAACCTTACCTAAAACCAACCTAATCTTACCTACCATCAACCTAATCTCACCTATAACCAACCCAACCTCACCCACAATCAACCCAACCTTACCTACCACCAACCCAATCTCACTTCTAACCAACCTAATCTCACCTACAACCAACCCAATCTCACTTCTAACCAAACTAATTAACAACCTTTAAAAAACCACTTGATCATCACCTCAACCAACCAATAACCTTTGAACCCTTATTTTACCCTTGTCATAACCCACTTCAACTATCTCAACCTCACCAATCTTTAGGTTACCTATCCTAACCATCATATCAATTACCTCAACCACATCATACTTTTTATTACCTACCTCAACCATCATATCAATCACCTATACCCCCTTTGTGGCAACCTTATTTATCTCAAAACCAAGACTTGGTCTATCCCCTTAGTCATACCACCGACAACTACCAACCCAACAACTATCAACCTAAACACTATCAAATCAACCACTATCAACCTAATTTATCAACCTCATCAAATCAAACCAAAAATCATCTAACCAACAACTATCAAAAAAAATTCCAATCAATCAATCTTCTCACCCTTACCAATGTTATCAAACCTATCAATCCAACCAACCTTACCCACATTTTCAACCTTATCAACCCCATCAAATCCAACTAATAACTATCAACCTACCTTATTGAACCAACCAAACTTTTTAAACCACCCAACCATATTAAACGTACCCACCATATCAACCATGTCAAATCTATCAAATACCTCAACCTTACCCAACCTCTCAAGCAAACTTACCTTATCAAACCAACCAAACTTTTACAACCCACCAACCTTATCAAACATACCCAACCCATCAAATCACTAAAAATTATCAAGTCAACCCAACTTTATCAAACCAATCAATTAGCTCATAGCCTCAAAAACCATTGGTGTTCCCTCTTCCTAGGTAGTACACCCCACTTGGGGAATCATACACCTCAATACTTGACAAACTTTTAAGGGATTTTGTCATTAGACTCCCTCAAATCAAACATGTTAATCATTTTCTACCAGAACCAATTTGGTTCATAGAGAAAGAGTTTTATGTATATCATCGTACAAATGGTCACATGGTAGAGAGATGTCAGTGTTTTAAGATGTTCATCCAAAACTTTATTAACCAAAATGAGGTCCCAATGGATAGCCTCTGTGTTCTTCCCAACCTAGCCTTGAATGTCTTCAAGCAATCAATCATTGAACCTCTTTCTACACCCATTATTATGCAAACCAATAACCAAAACCCTCAAAACAATGAGGCCCATCCATTAAATTTGGTCCTTTTCTAACATATGACTGAGGAAACTATAATTAGAACCCCAACCAATGTACCTAATGATCAAATACAACCCTCCCAACTTCCCTCAGCAACCAT
This sequence comes from Torreya grandis, assembly GCA_037957365.1. Lineage (NCBI taxonomy): Eukaryota > Viridiplantae > Streptophyta > Pinopsida > Cupressales > Taxaceae > Torreya > Torreya grandis. Next base: position 733,685 of record JARHVA010006188.1, on the reverse strand, counting down.
CATCACTAAAGAAGAATCAACCTTAACCAATCCACTTATTTACCAAGTAAAACCTTCTCAATTTTCTTTTGAGACCATAATTAAGGAAACCAACCTACCTCTTCCACTTCACCTATCAGTGGATCAACATCTAACCAACCTACCTCTTCCACTCCCTCAAAAGGTGGAATCACCCTAGATAACCATATCTTTTCCACCTCCTCTTTTTTTGGAACCAAGTCAAACCCCTTCACCTATTCCACTTTATAATTTAGTGAAACCAATCCAGACTCAAAATACTTCACCTAAAATGAATCCAACCTTGCCTAAATCTAACCCAACCTCAACTAAAACCAAACCCATTCAATTCTTCTATAATCTATTCATTTTCATCTGTCTGATGGCATTGTCTTTGGTTCGACTCCCTTTTGAGAAGGGTCAAATCTTTGTCACCTTACCTTACCAACCTAATCAAACAAACAAGGAAACCAAACCAACAAACCAAATCAACCACCCATCCTACCTCCCTCAACCAATCAAACCAAATTAATCAACCATGATCAAACCAACTTTTAATCCAGCCATAAATAACTTATCTTTCAACATAAACCAACATCAACCCTTCATTTGAGATTACTTAAATCTTGGCTACCCTATTATCCAAGTTACCCACACCTCACCTAAGCTCCCTCATTGGGACAATCTGACACTGTTGTCCAAATTTTCTTTATTTTAGGATGATGTTCCCAACATAATTTCTAAACCCCAAACCTACTCAAATCTGATCCAATAGTGTTTCCATCACCATAAGACCATCAGGGAAATCTCGCCTAAACCATCACCTACAACTTGACCTTCAAACTAACAACTAACAACTAAAAATCCTTGGGAGGAAAGTTAAGTAATCTTCATCCTTCCTAAAACCTCTTTATTAACCAACATTTTCACTTGGAGCCTTTTTCCACCTCAACCTTTCATTGAAAGAGAATCTAGAGGAATCTTTGATTAAGTAATAACCCGAGCACTAACCAATGACCAAACCAACACTTGGCACTTATGCCTCAACCTACACCTAGCCTAACACCAAACTAACATTAAAATTAAACAAACCTTAACCTTGACCAACCTTTCATTAATGACCTAAATCATAACCAACAACCATCAAGCCTAAAAGCCAACTCAAATCTTAAATATCATCACCTAACCAACCTTGCCTCTTGCTTTGTCAACTATCCATCGAAGGAGAAAATTGGGGGAGTTCTCCTTATAGGAGGCTTTGTCCATTTATCAACTCAAAACTTCACCTTAAGAAAATGACCAAACCAGCCCTTGGTATTTTTTTACCTCAACCTACACCTAACCTTGACCTTAACCCAACCTTTTACCTCCAACCTAAGCAAACCATCAACTTCAACCATTCTGCTTAGGCCTCTTTTGGTCTTTAAACCTCGTAACCCTACCTTTTCACCCAACTATCCAATCAACCTAACAATTTAAGCCTACCTAACCAAACCAAAACCCAACCACCATTGCAATTCGAGCAAAGTCTAACAACCATCACCTAACCAACTTTGTAGAGATAAATGGAATCATTTTGTTTCATTTTGCCTACTTAACCATCATCATTTCAACATATTTTTTTTGCCTAATCTAGTGTCAAAAAGTAATTGGGGGACATCTTCACTTCTGATTGGCCCAAATCATTTACATGTAAGTGTGGATCTAGGGCGTATCAGAACCTAATCCCCTTAATACTTTGCATTTGCATCCTGTTCTTTTGTTAAACCAAGTTCTTAGTCATCTTATATCTAAGTTAAGCTCATCCCTAATTTTCTTCCACCTTCATTTCCTTATTTTAAAAGAAAACTGTTAAAACAAGATCATGTGCTTATCCCTCACAACCTTAGCCTAATCCTAAGCATAGATACCACGACTCTACCTGTGGCATGATTCCCATGGACACTTTTCATCCCTTATAATATGAATCCCCATGGTTATTGTCACTTAAACCTCTTTCACCCATCATTTACCTTCTTGTGCTATGGTTTTGCCTCTATAAAGGAAAGCCTTTAATCCTATATAGACTAGTCAATGTCTAAACCAACATAACATTCATTTTAGGATACCAAATATCACTTGGGTCAAAAAAATTTAGCATTGCAATTTGCTCCCTTGAAGGATAATTGCCCAAAACTATCAAAAAATTACTTAAAAAATTAGACTAATCCCTCAAAGGACAACTATCAACATAAATAAATCCAAAGCTTAGACCACTCCCTTGAAGGATGGCTAGGTCAACTTTTATCAAGCAATCATTTGGAAGCTTCTCGCATCAATCAACTTCCCAAACCCATCAAATAAAAATATCAAAAGACCTAAAGTCAAAATTCAAAAATAAATCAATCTTAAGAAAGCTTCAACGCACTTTCACACAACATTTGTAAACTTCCTACCTTGCTCAATCTACACCAAACTTAGAACATGGAGTTGTTTATAATGGTTCTTAGGTCACCTACAAGAGGGGCAAGCCATCTCCATAAGAAGGTTACACTACCATTCATCCACTTACCATTCATCTCAACCTTTTACCCGCTTCCCAATCAAGGGATTTTGAGCTTACCTAACACTACATGATCAAGCTACTTCTTTTAACCAATGAACTAACACCAATACAATGCATGAAAGCGGCTTACATTCTTAAGCCCACCCATCTTGCCACTATGGTATATTACTATTTTGGAGCATTTAGCCTCCTCCTTCTACCTTTCATGACTACTTGAAAAGGCATTTATCTCTCATTATTGAGTCATTGAAACCCCAAACACCAAATTTGTACCCTTCCACCAGGATATGGGTCCAACTTTTACCAAATAAATTGGTTAATCAAATTAGAACACCAATTTAAACACCACCCAACCAATTTTTTCAACCAACAACATTACAAAAACCATACCGACCCATTAGAGAGCACCTTATTCTCCACCAACCATGCACCTATTGGAGATCACCTTATTCTCCACCAACCAAACCTTTTCAAACAAATAACAACATTACCATAACCACACCACCTATCAGAGAACACCCTTTTCTCCACAATTACCCACCATTAGATATTACCTTCTCTGCCAACCTCGAACACCAACCAAATTAATTCACCTTGACTTGGTCATATTGGCCCAATTTTCACATGTGTTGTGATGACTTTACCTTGCTCATTTTGATCACACTGACAACAATTGCCATATTGATTAATGTTTTAAACTTATGTTACCTTATGCACACCTAGCCAACTTATGTCTTCTCAAAAGCACTTCCTACCTTAAAAACCCACAACTTCACCTGACCAGTTTGGGTTTTCCTAAGAGCACTTCCTACCTTAGATGCCCATAGAAACACAAGACCTTGCCTAGGAGACTTGCATTTATGAGTGTTCCCAACTGCCATGCCTAAATGCAATCACATGGTCCACTTGTCACTTGTCCTTCTAGCATTGACCTTTATTTTTAATAACTATGGTAACCTAGTTTATGCGCTATCTTGACTATCGCACTTTTGTCATACTTTATGTGCATGTTCATACTTCAGTACCCAACCTATCACCCACCTTTTATTATCACCTTAACCACTTATCAAACCCACACTTGATTCTATTTTACCTCATCGATTCCTGGTTTGAGGGAGAACACTTCCTCCCATGCTTAGGGTAACCAAACCTTCAACCCATAATCTATTTTTATTTTATAGCTTGATGATACAAAATACATAATAAAAAGGGGCAAAATATAGACACTAAAAAACTGCACATGATGATTCTAGTTGTCGAACTAACCCCTTGGACCCCCTTAAGACTATCCCATAACCTCTTGACCAAACTTAACCTTCACCCTTGATTATCGATGGTTACCCTGATCACAGATAGTCACCCTAACTACCGACAGTCACCTTAACTACTAATGGTCAAGTTTGCACTACCTAAATACTAAACTCCCACAACAACTCTAGTTTGCTTTTTTATTCTCAGCCACTCATAAATTATGCATGTTAAGATTAAAATTAGAATGTGGCATTGAATCCATATTGAACCTACACTTCCACCTCTCCCTTCCTTCTATATAAAGAGAAGAGGAGGAGGTGAGAAATGGGGGGAGTGATTATTAGGAATCATCATCAAAACTTCTTGGGCAAGAGATCAAAGCTTCTTGTGCAGGTATTCTTCTAGCTTCCAGCATCCCAGCTCTAGGACTTCTTTAATCTATCAATTATCAACCACAACCTAAGTATATTGTTCTTGTTTTAAGTTTTATTTATTTAGTTTTAATAGTTCTACAAGTTTATACATTACCTCTTCCATGAAAACACCCTCTAACCATTCTTAACCATCAGAGTACCAAACCTTTACCCTTGATACCTTTAAGTCTCTCTCTTGACCTCACAACCATTAACTAACCTCTAGTAACCTACAAAACCTTTCTATAACCAATGCATAACCTATTATGTCTGGAACCAATAACCTATCAAAACCCATAATGACCATTGATGATCACCCTGATCATCGACGGTCACCCTAACTGCCGATGGTCACCCTGACCACTGACAATCACCCTAACCACTGACAATCACTGTGGCATAAAATAAAAGCAAGTTATTTTCACCCACTTACCCTCAACCAAATCTAACTTTCTTTTCTTTGACATGTTTATAGACCTCCAACCTATTTTATGAAGTAAACTCTAATTGTTTAGCATTAGTATTGACCCATTTATTGCTATAATTAGTAAATTTCATCAATTTATTTATCAAGCATTTCTTGTTTACAATTTCAGTATCTTCTATCATTTATGCAAGTACTTTATCTTTATCATTTAGAACTTGATTGTTTAAAAGTGTGGATTGACAACCTCCAAGGAAGCTCATGATTCTTGGATCTAGCTCGCTAGGCAATCCACCCTACTATCTATCTAACCAATCATTTTTTTGAGGGATTTCTTATCTGTAGGTCATTCCTCCTAAGCCAAATAGGATTATCTACAACTTTCTAGATCACAGAGTGCAAACCAAATCTAGGTTTTTCTACCATACCCTTCTCAAGTTTCTTTTCTCTTCCTTCCAAGAACTTAGGCAAAATTTCTCTAAAATAGATGTTGGACATAGTCATTGAGGTTTGAAAATTTATCATGGATGTCAAAGGTAGCATGTGTTATCATGCATTAATGATAAAGGTGTTGGCTTAAACAGACTTTTGTGTGTACTTTGAATGCCTTTGCTCACATGGTTATTTTGACATGATTTGGCTAAGCACATAGGATGATGTTATCAACATTTGCACGTATAGAAGCATCTAAAGGGAATGATCACACTATGATAATCAGGTTTGTGTCTATTCTTTGTGGTCTAAGTTCTATGTCATAAGGATGAATACATTAAATGTTACAAATGCATAAGGTTGTTCCTCAGCTAAAAGCCTACTAAATTTCCATACTTAGTCAATTTTTCACCTTTGTATTTTTTAGGGGAATTCTTTCAGAAATATTGGTAAAGACAATTCTTTCAAAAATATTGGTAAAGATAATTCTCTCAGACAAAAATCCCATAGGAAATAAGGGAATTCTTTTGACAAAATGTTAAAAGGCAATTCTTTCAAAAAAATTGTCTCAAAGGAAAGCCCTAAAGGAAATGAGTCCTGTGTAAAAGTTTTAAAAGATACATTTAAAAAATCATGAAGGGAAAGTGATCTGATCAAAAGTTCCAAAGGGTACATTTGTAAAATGCCAAAGGTCAAGTGACCCAAAATAAAAAATTTGAAGGGTATGTGGATGCTTGAAATTTTTTTGAAGATTTGCAAAGTGTTGAAGGGTATGTGGACTGTTACAAAAGTTCTAAAGGGTATGTGTCCTACACATAAGTTCAAAAAGATATGAGTAAAGAAGTGAAGGAAAATTTTAAAATCCTAAAAGGTACTTAGACATTTTGTCAGGGAAATTGTCTCAAAGGGCACTTAGACAAAATATCATAGAAATTGTCCCAAAGGACACTTCTAAAGAATAGTTTGAATCAAGAAAGCACATTTACAGAGTTTCCAAAGGACACTTTTGAAGGAGAAAAGGACACTTGCAAAGTTCTGAAAGACAATTTGCAAAATCTTGAAGGGTAGTTCAAATGAAGAGAAAGGACACTTGAAAATTTGCCAAAAGACATAGGACACTTCCAAAAGTGATGAAGGACAATTACAGAGGACACTAGGCCATTTCAAAAAAGATGAAAGGCTTCCATGATAAATTCCCAAAAAATGTATAGGCAAATTTAAATTTCAAGCAAGTCTGAAGAGATCAAAGGAGAAAAATCAACACATGAATGTCAAAGAAAATAAGATGAAGTCAACATGCAGAAGTTTAACAACCAAGCCAATATAAAGATCATGCATCTTCAAAATATCAAATGGCATGTGGAGCTCAGATGGAAAGATCAATGGACATGTTTCAAATTTGGATCAAAAAATAAATGAAGAACCATTGAAGTGAGTTAGTTACAAGAATCTGATAAGATAGTTAAAGGATATAAACAACAACAATTGAACTGAATCGATTCTTCTAATTTTATGAGTGTGAAAATTGATGTGACTAGGGTAGAATTTGAAGAGGCTCAGAGAATAGAATTCATATGTGAACTAAGAATTTGACTATGAAGAGGAGATTAGTATTGTGTTAGTGACAAAATAAATAAAGCAAATTGACAAACAACACACTAAATTAACACCTTCATGCCTAGTTACTAGGGTGAGCTTAATAACAAAAATAAATGACAAACACAATTAAAAAATAAGGAAAAACAAGAATCCTTCACCTTCTTTGAATGCTTCAAATGTTTTTTAGTGGCTTGCTCGGCTTGTGCTCATGAAGTCTACATCAATAGAAGCTTGGCTACCTTCATCTCTCTTTGGCACCTTTGGATTTGGCTTGGCTTGGAATCAATTTGGCCTGGTAACATTAATTGTAATAGATTTTTAAAATAATTTGTGCATTATAACTTTGCATTATCAAGAATTTTTGAAGATATTTGAGCATAATAACTTTGCACCAAAAAAGGTTAAAATTCATGTGGTAAGGCCTTCTATTTATAGATTTTTATAAATGGGTAGAATCAACCTGAACCGTCCATCTCAAGATTGAGATGTGTGGCTAATGATTAATCAGATTATGCAATTAAAATTCATAAATAGGCTCATCAATGTTTGGGATAAAGGAGCAATTAAGAGGCATGGAGGGCTTTGATCAGGCATGAGAGGCATGAATCTTGATATTTATGGCATTTATAGCCTAGGGATGTCTTTTCCAAGAAATGAGGTCATCTGATGATGCAGATATTAAATATTCATTTCTAAAAACAAGTATGATTAAGCTCTTATTTGGTTTTATTAGCTCTTAAGCATGATTAAGCACTTTGTGCACAAATTACTCAAATTGATCAGAATGCTTGGTTATTGGTCCAAAATTTGACTAGATTAGAATTGGAAGTCAATGTTAGATGTGTTGGATCCATTATCCTATTTAGGATGTTACCAACACCAAATAAAAAATTTATGTGTTTCGTGTAAAATATTTGATAGAAAAGAGCGATCCAGAGCACCCAGGTGCAAAATTTGCATTTTGACTCAAAATGATCTAATCAAAGTTAGTTGGCCCATAAATTGCATTACCCCATTTAGTGATACTTTAGCAAAAATTAGCACTTGAATATGTCAATTTTAACTCATTTAATGCATTTTAGTTTTTTTAGGCTAAATTGTGCACTTTGGGTGGAAATTGGTCAAAATCATGGTTGGAGGTCATTGGTGGCCAGATTAAGGTGTCTATAATTTACCCCTATTTAGAAAGGTGTTACAAGCTATAAGCATAGTAACGTCTTCTCAAAGAATGAAAATTTCATATATGCTTATAACTATAATGATGATAAACTAATTGTATGATGCCCCCTTGAAGGAATGGTTGGCACAAGTAGGTTGACAAATGATCTCTCGATAAGAAGCAAAATGAAGAGACCAATGAAAGGAAAGATGATGGGGTGAAAACACAATGATTTTGAAAAATTAGTCAAAATCACTGAGAATTCAAGTGGGATAGTATACAATGGTTTTCCCAAAGGTAGTTATAAGCATTGTACCCTGATAGTGGCAATGTGGTATGATAACACAATGATTTTCCCAAAGGTAGTTCTAATCATTGAGAAGATGGAGCTACCCCAGTTAGAATAGATAAATAAGATAAAAATGTGCCCTTATATGGGTAAAAAAATAAAGTGATGAGAACACAATGATTTGCCCAAAGGTGGTTATAATCATTAAGAAATGCTAGTGCGATGATGTACAATGATTTGCCCATAGGTGGTTATAATTATTGGACCATGATTATGGCAAACATGATAAACTTGATCGATGATGATGATAACTTAACACAGAGGGTAAAGATGAATTAAAACAACCTACAAGTAGGGAAATGCTCATCTAAATTAATAAAGGTTAAAATTCTTTAATAGGTGATTACTCTATTTTGAATATGATTGGGATTGAATCAGGATGTCAGTGCTGAAGAGATGTTGATATTGCCATTGCTAAAGAAAATTCTTGAAGCTAAAGTTTTGTTGTAACATATGTTGATAGGCATCATGGTATAACATCATGAGGACTAGGCTGAAATATGCATGAGGACTGACTCCTGTAATTCAATACTCAATAGAAAATAATGCACCAATGATAGAAACCATGATGGAAATATAAACATATGAATATGGATGGATTTGAGTATAAGTGTGGGTAAGGAATCACCCAATGAACACACATAAACTGAGTCAAGGCAACAATGCTAAAAGAAAACAAATAGGCAGATAAATAAACAAAATAAGTAGAGATAAACAAACAAACAATGCAATAGAAACCATATGAACATTACATAGAAAATAGGTGATAACTTAACAATTAAATAAAATGGGGGAATAAAAAAAAGGAAGGGGTGGTTGAGTTGTCTCCATGTGCACTAGCCAAGTGGACGTTGTCTACATACTTCCATGAATGTAATATCTAATAAAATTTATCAGGCCAAATATGGTTCTCCGAGGGAATGAGAAGAATGTGATAACTGATGAAAAAAAACACAATGGATGTGATAGAAGAATAGCAATGGTCTTGTAAAATTGCAAGTGTGTGAGATCCAAAGGCCAAAAAAGATGGGGAAACTAAGAAACAAGTGATTTGCTTACAACTTAGTAAGGGTTCCAAAAATCCTTAAGATAAAGAAGTGGTCAGTGTTTTTTCTCTTTTCTAACGATTTTACAAATGTTTTTATAATTTTTTAACTATCTCAATTCAATAAAGAATGATGAGACTCTAAATGGTTCAAGCTCAGAAAATGGTGAGAGTGTTTAAACTTAGGTTGCTCACAAAATAGTGAGAGCATTCAAACTTAAGTTACTTGAAAAATGGTGAGAGCATTCAAACTTAGGTTGTTCATAAAATAATGAGAGTGTTCAAACTTAGGTTGCTCACAAAATAGTGAGAGCATTCAAACTTAGGTTGTTCACAAAATGGTGAGAACATTCAAACTTAGGTTGATTTCAAAATGATGAGAGCGTGGTGGAAAGGGTGACTGAGCTAACCTCAACAAGTATCGAGTGCTACTTACATAGTCCTAGAGTAAGACCTCAAGTCACTATAGTCCTACCCTACAGTGGAGGAATTTGACTAATGTAGCAGTCAATTCAAACAAAATAGGCATAGTTGGTAAAAAGGCATAGTATGGTATGGGAAGTGGTAAGTTGGTATGTCAAGGCTCAATAAACAAATGTTGCCCCAAGTTTTCCCATAAGCGATTATAACTAGGACACAATGACATAGATCAATGATACTAATTTACCCAAAGGCTGTTATAATTAGTAGCAAGATCGGTGATAAGAAAGGAATAACAAATGAAGGATGCAACTATCAAAACTTATATCATACTGCTCCAAAATATGATCTTTGTCAGAAGTACTTGAAACGACTAATGAAATTGATCAAATTCCTCGATGCTAAAAATGTGCAATGAATGGCAAAAACCAAGGTCAAACAAGCTAGGTGAATAGGATTTAGAACATGTTTGGTTGATAGAATAGGATGGTAAAGAAAATGGAATGGGATAAAAGGAATGATAAGAATGATATTTGTACAAAGAAGAATAGGGAAAAAATGGTACAACATGAAACAATCCTTACAGATAATACACCTTAGCATTCAAACATAATAGCGCTTAAGGTGAATAATGTTCATCAGCTTAGGAAGTTCATCTCCATCTAGTGTGGTGAGCCTGTATGTTCTTGATCCATAATCTGTAGTAATGATAAAAGGTCCTATCCAGTTTGGTTTGAATTTAACTTTATGCTTCTTCTCAACCATGGTATTTTTTTGGTTTTCTTTAAGAACAAGATCACCAAGTTCAAATGTTTTATACTTGACACGGTGATTGTAGTGGCCTTTGAGTCAATTCTAATATGCCTGAAGATTGTTGAGTGCAGCTATGCATTTTTTATCAAACAAGTATAGCTCCTACATGTGAGTTACTTGATAGTCGTGATCATCTATGACATGTTTGAAAGATATGCATAGTGAATGTAATTCAAACTAAATGAGAAGGATAGCTTCAGCACCATAAACAAGTGAATATGGAGTGGTTCCTATGGGGGTATGATGATTGGTACAATATGCCCAAAGGGTAGGGAATATTTGTAGGTGCTAATCATGATCGACATTATTGACAATCTTTTTGAGAATATTGATAATGGTTTTGTTTGATGCTTTGGCCTGGCCATTACCTTGAGGGTAATATGTTGTAGAAAAATGTTTTGTGATGTTATATCCAATACATAGCTTATCAATATCCTTGTTCTTGAATGATCCTCCATTATCAAATATAATGTTAGAGGGGATACCGTAGCGGCAAATGAGATGGTTGAAGATGAACTTGGAAATTTGCTTTCTAGTCATGTAAGTGAGGGGTATAGCTTCAACCCACTTAGTGAAATACTCGATGGTGGTAAAGATATGTTTATGGCTGTTAGATGAAGTGGGGTTGATCTTTCCAATGAGGTCGAGTCCCCATGTATCAAATGGCCATGGTGTCAACATTAGTTTCAGAGTTGCCATTGACATTTATCACACTTATTTACATATGCATCTACATCTACGTCCATCATGGGCCAATAATAACTAGTACATAAGAGCTTTTTGCATAAGATTTCCCCATTATAATGAGCTTCACATACTCTATGAGGTTCTCTTAATGCTAGTGTAGACTCTGCCAAAGTTAAACAATGAAGTAGAGTTCTATCAAAACTGTGGTGGTCAAGGGTGGATCCAAGTAGAGTATAACGAGTGGAGTGATGAATAAAGCCTTTGGTTTATTTTTGAGATAGGTTAGGTGGTAGAACTTGGTCATGAAGGTAGTTTTAAAGGTTTGAGTACCAAATAGAATTAGGACCAACAATATCACAAATCATTACAATAATTGAAGGTTCATGAGTTGGTACAAATAAATTCCTGATGAGGAACCAATACTCTCTAGCTTTGTCTATTTGTCAAATCAGAGAGCCAATAGTAGCCATGGCATCTACAATTCTATTACTAGCCCTTAGTATATGCTCAAACTGAATGTTGGTAATTTGTTGCTTAAGAGTGTCGACCATGGTTTTATATGGAACCAACTTGTCATCTTTGGTCTAAAAATGATTTGTGACTTGATTGATGATTAACTGAGAATCACCATAATCCTTTAAATGAGATATATTCCATTATCCTACCTGTTGAAGTCCTGTGACAAGTGCTTCATACTCGGCCATATTTTTTGTACAAGGAAAACTGATTTTGAATGATTTAGGGATTAGATCCCCTTATGGTGTAATAAATAAGAGGCCTACCCTTGATCCATATGCAGTAAATGAACCATCAAAATATAGCTTCCAGTGTTACTCCTCAAGAGGTATGTCAATGATGGTCATTATGGATTCATCAAGAAAATGAAATGTGAGTAGCTTTGTGTCTACAAGGGGTGCTTTAGCAAGTTGATCTGCAAGAACCTATCCCTTGATTGCCTTCTAATTGACATACTCTATGTCAAACTCATTAAGAATCATGATCCATTTGGCCACTCTACCTTGTAAAGTTGTTTTAGATAGTAGATACTTGAGTGGATCTACTTTTGAAATGACCATGGCCTTATTATTCAATATGTAATGGCACAGCTTTTAAGTTACAAAAACCATGGCTAGACAAGCTTTTTCAATAAGTACATAGTTGTGTTCATATATGACCAAGGTACAGCTTAAGTAGTAAACTACATGCTCTTTTCCATTGTTATTATGTTGAGTTAAAAGTGCCCCCAAGGCATTGTTAGTAGTTGATAGATACAAGAATGGCTTTCTTAGCATAGGAGGTAACAAAATAGGTGGATTAACTAGATAGTCCTTGAGTTGTTGAACAGTCGTTTGGTAGTGGTCATCCCAGTGAAATGCAACTCCCTTCTTTAAAAGATGTGTAAATAGATGACACTTATCTTCTAACTAAGAGATGAAGCATCGAATTGATTAGATCTTACTCTGCAAACTGTGGAGTTGCTTCAAATTGGTCTGTGGTGGTATCTTGGAGATAACATGGACTTTGGCTAGATCAACTTCAATGCCTCTATGAGACATGATGAAGCTAAGTAATTTTCTTGAGGTTAATCTAAACACACATTTCTTTGGATTGAGTCTGACTTTGTACACCTGTAATCTTTCAAATATCCTACGTAGCACTACTAGATGGTCGGCCCTGGTCTTGGATTTTCCTAATATGTCATCGACATAGTCTTCAATAATATCATGCATCATATCATGTAATATGATAGTCATGGACCTTTGATATGTATCTCCAACATTCTTAAGACCAAATGGCATTACCTGATAACAAAATGTTCTCCATGGAGTGATGAATGTTGTTTTATGTTGGTCTTCCAGTGCTATTCTAATCTAGTTGTATCTTGAAAAGCCATCCATGAGTGAAAGCATTTCATAACCCACTATGGAGTCAATGATCATGTCAATATTAAGCAATGGAAAGTCATCCTTAGGAAAAGCCTTGCTTATGTCTCAAAAATCAGTATAAATTCTAATTCCTTTAGGCTTTTTGCTAACATGTACAACATTAGATATCCATTCTAAGTAGTCAATGGACGAGATACATCCCGCTTCTAAGAGTTTTTCCAACTCTTTCTTTACCAAGATATCAATGCAAGGATGCATCTTACATAGCTTTTATTTCATTGATTTGGCATCAGGATTGACCACAAGGTGGTACAGAACCAAGGTGGGGTCCAAACCTGGCATGTCAAAATAAGCCCATGTAAAGATATCTACAAATTCTCTCAACAGAGCTGTAAAGACTTCACATTCTTCCTCAGTGAAGGACATGCCTAATTTTATATATTTTAGGTCTGATGAAGTCTTGATATTTACCTCTATTGTATCTTTAACTAGAAGGGTCAAACCATATCCTAGGATAGTATGCAAAGACTTGAACTATTAGACTATATCAGGGTCCTCTGTTAGGACTTTCTCTTCAACATCTCCTAGGTATGATGAATCTAAGTCCCCTAATGGGAGATCTAGCCATGTGATAAAAATAATTGTAAATTCTTACAGAATTCAATCAAATACTTGTTGTTGTGCAAAATTAAACTTGGATCCATAAGCAAGGTCATCGTTGGTGGTCTCCTGGTCTAAATTTAAAAAAGAATGAACAACCCCATCTAATGGTGCCTAAAATAGGTTTTCACCACTAGATTGGCCTTTATATTTACATTTTCCCCAATCAAAAAGTGCCTCAAAGAGGTTTTTAATTTAGGACCTCAATGTTTAACTTATTTGTTTTTGGCTACAGGTGTTCACCCACTCTCCAAAATAGGCTTCAAGATTTAATGTAATTGAGAATCCTAATTTATGATCTCCCAATTGAACATTGTCTCTAAGGCCTAAAAAGTCATAGAATGCCTCATCATTCTGAAACTCATCAACTGATAAACTGGATTCTTGTTGGTCATAATCTATCAATTGGGGATAGTATAACTACAATGGGTTGTGATGAATGATTGGGGTAAGAGTACATATGGCATTGTTATTGAATAGGTTAGTCTCAGATGGGTCATCAAAGGTGAGGCTATGATCAGACTCTACTTCACTATTGGCATCATCATCACTAGCCATTAGTGATGGAACTCGAATAAAATATGTGGGGTCACCCTTAGGTGGTTTAAATCCAATTCCATAATGTCTTTTGTATTTAGTCATAGAAATCGGCTCAATGGTTCCTTGTTGATTCAATCTGAGGCCTCTTCCTTCATAATCTTGATGCTCCATGATCCTATTGGGAATAGAATACTTTACGCTGTTATAACAATCAGCTTGGTTGTCATTGTACAACCATGATTTGTACCCTTTAAGAGGGTTTAGTTCTAGGCCAGATTCTGGTACAAACATGACAAGTCCCTTATCTTTGTTCTTTTGTTGCTAATGCATGTGTGGGGTACTTTTAGGTCATCTAAAGGTCTTTGGATTTTGAGGAAGATTGACAATATGGAAGGTATCATGGGTGACATACTCCCCTAGGCCATTATATGAAATGGTGAAATGATTGGAAGCTTCAAGAGGTGGCATGTGGGAAAGGGAATCTAAGGTATTAAGATCTATGCAATTATCATGTGGAGGATCAATAAGTATGGCCTTTCTTTTATCTTGTTTGGAACTTGGATTCATGTTGTATTAGTAATTGTAGCTTTGAAACTCAAACTCAAGATGTTTGTTAATGCTCATATGGGTGCAAATCTCATGGAATATTTATTTCCATCCTTGAGTGGGAGAACTTTATATATTGGTGTAGCATTGATGGGACTACACGAATCTCATGTAACCAAGGCCTACCTAGAATCCTATTATATGACAACTCAATATCAAGCACATGTTAAAGTGTATCATGGGTTAAATGCCCAATGTTAATTGGTAAGCTAATGGTGCCTTGTGATTTTATTTCTTGATTATCATAGGCTTCGATGGTTATCATTTCTGGCTGGAGATCTGCCATTGGGTACCCAAGAAGCTTGATGAGCTTTAGAGACACTATGTTGAGGCTTGATCCATTGTCTATAAGGACATGTTTCACTTTATGCCACTTTATATAAACTTTTATGTACAATGGATTATTAAGGAGTGGGCTAAGGGAAGACATATCGCTATGGTTGAATGTGACTTGTTGGGTTGGAGCTAGATATCCAACCAAAGCTTGAAATTTATCAGAGGATATGTCACTAAAAATAGTGGATTGGGTTAAAAACTAATTCAAAATGTTCTTGTGGATTATTGACATTCATAACTAATCTAAAATATAAATTTGTGCTAGTGTCTTTTGCAATTGTTCTTTTGGTCAATGGTGAAAGGTTTATTTTGAGGCTGAATAGTTGGTTAGATAATAGGCAAAGTGGTATATGCTTATGGGCTTGGGATAGTAATCTTTGACCATCGAGTTATGATTTCACAATCAGGATTAGATGTTAGACCATAATTACTAACAAATGTTAGGAATTGTGTGGGACTAGATAGGACAAGTCTCAGTTGTCAATGCACTTGTATGTGGTCACGTGACAAGGGGGAGTTATCAGTATATGGTCTAAAAGTGGGAGTCTTGATTTGTTGGTTCACCTATGTGCATTCCCAAGTCAAAGAAGGATTATCCATGTAATTTAGTTGAGTGGTATTATTTAGCAATGGTCTAAATTGATTAGTGCTCAGTCTAGGATTAATGGAGATGGTATTAATGCTACCCCCTATAATATGACCTACAACCCTGTTGTAGTCATGTGCAATTACATGCTAGGTTTATTAGTTGTTACCATTTTAACCTTGGTTTTGTCCATTATTCTAACATTGTGGGTTCTACTATCAATTCTATTTGTTTGGCCTTTGATTTTGATACTATTGATTTTGTTGTTGCACCGACTAGTGTTTTTGTTATTATTGTTACTGATTATTATGTTGTTACTATGTGCTATGTTAGGGAAAGGGGTTTTGAAAAATCTCAAGAGTTTGATTGGAGGTGGAATCACCATTATCCAATGTTATCTCCCCATTCTCCAACATATTCTCAATCAAATGCTTGATTTTCACACATCTTCATAGATTATGCCCATTGACCTGATGATATTCACAGAATTCATTTTCATGGTGCCAATCAAGATAAGGAATGCCTTGTGGATAATGTTGTATAGGTAAACTAATCAGATTAATAGTGGCAAGTTTGTGAAATATAGACTCAATAGGCTCTCCTAGGTCACTAAAGACACGATGCATAGGCACAGTTCTCCTTGGAGGGGGAGTCTATAATGGTAAATGTTGTTACATTTTTGCATGGGTCTTGTTTGTTGTGCTTATGGCATTAGTTGGAGAGGTTTTTGGGTAGGAGTAAGCTGAAAAGATGGTGCAGATGATGTTTATATTATTTGGACATGATGTGACTTGGTTACTCCATTACCCACAACATTCCTATTACGATTGAATTGCTTTGGACTATCTTGGTTATTGGCCTATGCTAGTTATAATTCTTGTACTTGGATTGGATGTTGGTTTTGGACACTTTCTTGATTAGTACCTTGATTCTAATTAGTTGAATTAATCTTGATTATCCCTTTATTAATAAGAGCTCACTCAATCAACAAGCCTTTGTTGATGATCTCCTTGAAAGTATGTGCACATTGTAGTTCCAAATGATAAGCTATCTCACTATGTAAATTTTTAGTAAACATAGTATTTAATTGTTTATCTAGTAAACTATGGGTGAATCAACTTGCAAGGCCTCTCCACCGCTATAGATAACTTGTAAAACTCTCATCGACTTTTTATTTTGCTTGTGTTAAGTCAACCAATGAAATCTCATGTTCAAGATTATAGGAAAAGTGTTACACAAACTTATCGAAAAGATCATCAAAATCTATTACTAAATTCTTGGAAAACTTTAAAAACCACTCCAAGGCTTGTCTAGCCAAGCTCCTTAGAAACAACAACAAAAGGTTTATATCGATATATGCCACTGGTTGACATGCGATAAAGAAATCAATTAAATAGGCTTTAGGGTCACCTTTCCCTTTGTATTTATCAAATTTTGGTGGTTAGTACTCAAGAGGAAATGGTATCTTCAAGTACTCCATGTTGAATGGATAATAATACACGTCATCCAACTTAAACTTTTTAGTCTATTTCCCAACCTGAATGGTAGTAATTGCATCCTTCATCTATTGTAATTCTTGGGATAGGAAACTAGAAGGAATATTGGTTTGAGGGAGAACATTGGTTTGGGTAGATGGTTGGGAGGTCATAAGTGGGACACTTTGACCAGATATGATGGACATATATATTGGGATACATTGGTTTGGTTAGGAAATAGACTATGAATATGCATACGTGGATTATGATGTACTTGAAATTGCACATTTAGTTGTGTGATATTCTAGTTTGGGTTGGCTATAAAGGTTTGACTTGGAGGATTTTGTGGTTGGGATGGAGGGATATAACTATACTATGCCTATTGTGGTTGAAAAGGGACATACTATCAACTAATCAAACCTTGTTGTTAAGTGGGAACTTGTGAACCAAGACCCTGTCTCTGAATTTGTGGCATATTTTCAACTGATTGTTATCTAGTAGGTACTTGAGAAACATGGGAACATCCTTATTATATGAATCCTCATTGGGAAGCGAAATCATGTTGAAAATTTAGCATCTGTTTCTATCCAATATTTACACATTGCTGGCTAGTCATCATTTGGTTTTAGATTGGTACACTTTTCTATGACTGAAGAGGTATGCTTGTCACTACCTGACGAGGTGAAACATTAGTTTCCCCTTATTGAGGTGGTAATATATTCGACCTCTGTTGCATTGGTATACTAGATTGTGCTTGTTGTTGTGGAATATTATTTGTCTCTTATTGAAGAGGAATAGGATTCATCACATTCTATTGTTGAGGTGTGACATTGGGTGTTGTTTGACTACCTAATCCTATTGGATGCACAGTTGATGAAGCATCCAATTGAGGTTAGGATGTAGAAACTCATACTCCCTGGTATGATGGTCCACTCATAGTATTAACTACAAGTACATGTTATTGACTAGTTTTTTGTGCATTAGTACCACTTTGATTTGGATTGGACATTGCTTGCACATTATCCACTATATTTTGCTCATTATTCTATGTACAAGTAGAAGACACTTCTTAAATAATGGGCATATGCAAAAAGTTGTCTATCGAAGTGTTTTGCATGAATGGATCTAAACTCTGATTGTCTTGACCACTTAACTCTATCAAAACTCTTATTGAAGGAACTAAGTCAATAAGAGGTTTGCTCATCATGGTCATCTAATTGAAATTATGTGTTAGATTTAGGTGGGTTTGGTATGCCATTTATATTTGGTTAAAGTGGTCTTCCATGAGGTTTTTACCTCTGTTAGGCATATTAGGATCCTGATATGTTATTTTGACTAAATCTAAAGGATTGCTAGAAGAAGCATGTTGATCATAAATCATTTTGTGGGGCATTCTTACTAGGCTTGGTAAATTCTCATGGGGGAAATCTGTTGGAAACTTGGCCCTTACATATATGTCTCTAACCAAAATCTCGCCTTTATTCTCCAATAAATGATGCTCAAATAAAAATGGATCATATGTGGAAGGCGTATTAGTAGAGCATGACTATTGTATAACTAGTTTGTCAGTTGTGGGCATTGTAACTAGGTATTGTGCAGTTTGTGCTTAGTCTTGTTCTGAATAAGGTAGTGTATTAACTAAATATTTAGCCAATGGATCTTGGCTTTGTGCCCCTAATTGAGTATTATAAGAGGGATAGGGATCCGTCTCATAAGCAATATTATCTGTGTAGGGGTTTTGCACCATTTTTTGTTATGCGACCATATTAATAATCCCTGGATTGTACATGAGTCCACTACGAGTGGAGTATATGTTAGGATCCATAGTAAATGTTTTTTGCAATAAAAGGTCAAAGAGTTATACAAGCTCTAAAAAGACAATGTCTAAAATCCAATGGTCAAACTTGGTCTAGATTCATCAAAAGGATCAAAAGGTTTAATCAAAGATTTGTGATAACTCAAGATAACATTAATTGTCTAACGTTACATGTCTTACACAAAAAATATTAAGTAAATGAACTGAAAATCAAAATACCAAATGCTAAGGTCAAATTATTTCAAATCAATCTAATCTAGGAAATTAAAAGTTACTAGGTCTTTTAGCCAAATGCGACGTCAAAAGCTAAGATCAAACAAGGCATGCACTAGGACTCATGGCCAAACGACATCAAAATCTAGACTTTGAAATAGATGAAAGTTTTAATCTAATGGATTTGAAACACTTCTAACAAACACTAGGCATTTGATTCTTGGACATGGCCTCAATCAAATAGGTATAAGGTATGAAACAAAAGGCACTTTAGAGATAGTTTATTTTATCACAAATAATGGTATAAAACTTGGCTCTTTTGATAAATAAGCTAGACAAAAAGTGAACAACGCAACTATGCTAGACAAAGGTTCACAAAGGTATACTTGGATTGGTTTGAAAATGTAGGAACAAATTTGAAATCTATGCAAGAGGGCCTATGAAACAATATCTAAAAACTTTTGGGTAGTGTAATAGCGCTAGACTACCCAAAATATGTGACAAAATGCTTGTTTCAAAAACTCTCTAAGGCAAAGATAATTTTTCACAAATTTAGCAGCATAACACTACCCTTTTGGACTCAAAATGGGCGAAGTGCATACACTCAAAGTGCAAGTGTTTAGCACAAAATGACTTAAGTCTATCAAGTGGTGATAATGATCATGAGTCTTAAACGACCTTCAACCCAAATTGGAAATTGAACCTAAGTTCCCTCAAGTTTAATGTAAATGGTGAATCCACTTAACACATCAACCCTATGAACTTATGAAGGTGCAATGTTGAATTTAAATTATAAATGAAGGACTTAAACAAATTTTGGCAAAGGTATAGACTCAATTAGGCAACATAACTGTGCCAAAGTGGATGATATGACTCCAAATTTTGATGAACTTTGAACAAAGCAAATTGATGATTCACATGGGTAGCATAATGCCTCCTTGTTCAAAAGAAAATGAGAACCGTGAATTTTGGTTTGTATCATTTGTTTACACCAATTTTTAACTCTAAAGAAGACTTTAATCTAGGACAAAACCAACTAATTAATCATTCTTAGATCCTAAACTGACAAGGTTGCTTGGTATTGTTAGAATCCATCAATATACATCATTTGAGAGGATTTTAAGTGTTCATCCAAAAGTAACTGTGTATTATATAGTAGGTTTTTTACACCCCACCTTCTCTTAAATGACAGTACTGTGACATGGACTTTGAGGCACACCTTGTACCAACAATACTTCCATGGTAAGTGGGGATTTGTCTAAGATCTACAAGTTTTTAAACATTTTAGGGGAATTAATTGCATAATGACATTCACGTTAAACAATTCAAAAGAAAAGCATGGATTTTAGGTTTGTATCACTTAGCTTGTTGTAAAAATGTTTAGTCCTTGTTGTAACCACTACATCCTACTATTCGCTCAGTGTAGTGCGATGTCCAAAGTGCCACTATGTCTCATGTGAAACTCCAATATGGAGCCAAATGAAGTCAATACCAAGAGATGAAAGCTTGGGTCAAAGCTTCCCTAAAGAACTCACGGGAGGTAATGATGTCCCCTTCGCAAGCCAAGTTTACATGAAATAAAGAAAGCATAAAATAGAAAGACTTTAGGGTCATTGTCAAGGTCACCCAATACTTTTGTAAGTTTTGGGGGAGTGCTTTAGATGACGTTCTTTCTATGCCTTGGACTAGGCAATTTATAAATAAGGAAATCCCTTTTGATTCCAAGGGTTCCCTAAATGGGAAAAATGGAAGAGCATACATGCAACATCCTTATATTTTGTGAAAACAAAGTGTTAATTGAAACAATAAAAACAAAATTGACAAGTGTGTTCAATTTTAAGCTCAAATGAAAGATTTGGTGGTGTTCATTTGACCCCTTAGTCTTAAAATTGTAAATTTTGAAAACTAATGCTAAAAACTTCCTTAAGCACCTAAATGTTATATTAAGCACTAAAATAATGTTCCTAGCTTATTTTAAAGCATGCAAAAGATGTTTTAAACACATTTTAGCAATTTTCCAAATTGGTCCTACAAGAAAAATGTTAGCATGTGGTTTAGCTTTGAAGCATTTTTAAAGATGAAACAATTAACTTAGGAAAATGAGTTTTTAGGTTGACACAGTGGTGCAATACCACTACTTGACAAAGCAATCTCATTACTTGCAAGATAATCTTGTAACTATAAGAGTTGTGGTATGGCAACTAACCACTAACCATTTAGTCACAATACCATGACTCTAAATGACAATCCTACTACTTGTAAGACAATCTCGTAACTTTAAAAGTCATGGTATTGTAAAACACAAGTAGTTTGGTCATAATACCATGATTTGGTTTGATGATCCTGCTAATAGTAGGACAATCTCACCACTTCGTGAGTTGTAGTATTATCGCTTAACTGCTAATAGTTAGACAATATCATGACTCGGTTAAGCAATCCCACAAATTTCAAAGCAATCATGTGACTTCTAAAGTAGTGGTATTGTTAAACCTGTACAAAAACACAAAGTTAGTCCAAAAATAAAAATAGCTAAGCATAATACCATGAGTCTGAATGACAATACTGCAAGTTGTAGGAGAATCCCATGACTGTGTCCAATCAAACCCACCACTTATAGAAAAATGTGTTTTTCTTGATTTTTTCACTCTTTTGAGTCTCCCACTCCTAGATTCTGCATAATAAACGTTAGTGAGTTACTTGAGGGAGCATTGTGATCAATCCTGTGAAGTTATTCGGTCCCACCAGGTGTGCCATTATGTGAACTAAGAATTTGACTATGAAAAGGAGATTAATATTGTGTTAGTGACAAAATGAACAAAGCAAATTGACAAATAACACACTAAACTAACACCTTCATGCCTAGTTCCTAGGGTGAGATTAATAACAAAAACAAATGACAAACACAACTAAAAAGTAGGGAAAAACAAGAATCCTTCACCTTCCTTGGATGCTTCAAATGCTTTTGTAGTGGCTTGCTCAGCTTGTGCTCATGAAGTCTGCATCAATGGAAGCTTGGCTACCTCCATCTCTCCTTGGCACCTTTAGCTTTGGTTTGGCTTAGAATCAATTTGGCATGGTAACACTAATTGCAATTGCTTTTTGGAATTATTTGTGCATTATAACTTTGCATTATCAAGACTTTTTGAAGTTATTTGAGCCTAATAACTTTGCATCAAAAAAGCTTAAAATAAATGTGGCAAGGCTCCTATTTATAGATTTTTACAAATTGGTATAATCAACTTGAACTATCCATCTCAACATTAAGATGTGTGGCTAAGGATTAATCCAATTATTAAATTAAAATTCATAAATAGGCTCATCAATATTTGGGATAGAGGAGCAATTAAGAGGCATGGTGGGCTTTGATGAGGCATGGGAGGCATGGGAGGCATTAATCTTGATATTTGTGGCATTTATGGCTTAGGGATGTCTTTCCCAAGAAATGAGATCACCTGATGATGCATATATACAATATTAATTTCTAAAAATAAGTATTCAACAAGTTTCTAAGGACTTCTTAATTAGGCTCTTATTTGGTTTTATCAACTCTTAAGCATGATTAAGCACTTTGTGCATAAATTACTCAAATTGATCAAAATGCCTGATTATTGGCTCAAAATTTGACTAGATTGGAATTGGAATTCAATTTCAGATGCATTGGATATGTTATTCTATTTATGATGTTACCAACACCAAATAACAAAAGCATGTGTCTCATGCTAGAGATTTGACAGAAAAGAGCAATTTAGAGCACTCAGGTGCAAAATTAGAATTTTGACTCGAAATGATTTGATCAAAGTGAGTTAGCCCATAAATTGCATTACCCCATTTAGTGATACTCTAGCCAAAATTGGCACTTGAATATATCAATTTAAACTCATTTAATGTATTTTAGTGTTTTTATGCCAAATTGTGCAATTTAGGTGAAAATTGGTCAAAAGCCTAGTTGGAGGTCATTGATGGCCAGATTTAGGTGTCTACATCATATAGTAATTTTCTTGGAATGAGAAGAGAAAAGCAGTGAATGCAAAATGTATAAATAAAAGAGACTCATCTAAGTTTTTATTGATGCAAAATTCCAAAGAGGCAAAGAGAAGGAAAGACAAACAGTTACTTCATTTTAGGAATGAGAAGAGTCAGTTGTAAGTGCAAAAAATATGAGACTCATTTGAGTATGAAGAAGTAATGGTCAAATTGGAGAATATCAAGGTGTTAAATAGATAAATTTAGACATAAATAAAGGGTGTAGGAAGAGTGAAGGACACACAAAAGTGTGTTGAAGGAGAAATGAGCAATTACAAATTGCACTTGCAGCAAAGAATAAAGACTTGGATTCTCTTATGAATCTGATTCATCAACTTGAATTGTAATTCAAGTATCTAATTGGTTGGTGCCTTTATATTTAACTAGGTTGGTGTTTAGTATAGGGAGTGGGTGCTTCCTTAGATTTGGTGCTCTTAAAGTCAGGGGATTGGTGTCTCCTTGGGATGGGTGTCCTTAAATGTAACTAGCGAGGTTCAATTAATGAGATGAACTTTATGAGGTTGGATTGGAACAATAGGTTCTAGCAGCATTCTCACCATGGTTTTTCCCTTTGGGTTTCCATGTATAAATTAGGTGCTATGTGTTGTACTTTTGTGCATGTGATATCTTTCTTTGATTTATTTAAGTTTGCATTTATTTAACATTCAACTTGAAAGTTGTAACCAGGTTTTTGAGATCTATTGATTCACCCCCCCTCCTCTCAGTAAATAGGTGTGTTCAACAATTGCTATCATATCCTTAGGTTTTTAGTTAAAATCTTAATCAAATCAGGTGAATCTTGGAGTATGAACATAAAATGATTAGTCATGAAGGAACTTCATCAAACAAGGCACGTTTGTTTGATGGGACTAACTATGCTTTTTAGTGCATAAGGATGGAAATGTATTTGACTTCTTTGGGATTTGATGTCTGGATGTCCATTAAAAATGGATACACAGCCCCTATAGCTCCTCTTACTGATCAGGCAGCAAAAAAGGCATGTGAAAACAATGCTAAAACAAAGAATGTCATTCTTTGTGGATTGTCAAACAGTGAGTTTGTCAAAGTGATGCACTGTCAAAGCGTAAAAGACATATGGGTCAAATTGAAGAGCATCTATGAAGGATATGATAGAGTAAAAAAAGAAAAGCTTCAAACTCATAAGGGATAGTTTGAAAGCTTCAAGATGAATGAGGATGAGAAGATTACAGATTACCTTCTTAGAGTATATGAGTTACATGGAACTTTCACTACATATTAGATGAGGCTAGGAGATGTTGAGTCATCTAAGAGAGAAGTTGAATTCAAAGTTTTTAAGTAAGCAGAAGAAGAAGAAACTTCTAATTCTGAATCTGAGGAGGTTGATGATGTAGAGGCCAATTTCATCAAAAAGTTAAATAATGGCTCAGGCAAATACAAAGGTAAGTAACCCTTCAAATGTTTTAATTGTGGAAAGATAGGTCACTTTACTGCTAAATGTCCACATAAAAGGAAGGATGACTCTGATTCAGATGATAAAGATCAAAAGGAGAAATCCTATTATCCGAAGAAGAAGAAAAGCTTCTTTAAGAATAAAAAGGGGTTGTACTCAAAAGAAGATAGTGACTCTGTTGATAACAGCAGTAGTTCAAGTGATGAGCATGATAGTGTTTTTATGGCCAAACAAAATGAAGTTCTATTCATGACTTATGAATCAACTTCTTTATTTCAAGAAGACGACTTAGATGATGAAAAAGAAGAAGGAGAAGTAAATATGGAATGCAAATTCATTTGTGCTTTAAAAGAAATTGACAAGCTTAGAAAAGAAAATTCTAAATAAAAGAAGCTTAGTCAAAAGGAGTTTAAGAAAATAAAATAAATGAAGAATCAGATCAAATGATAATGAGTTTAAAGACCCAAGTTGAGGAGGCAAAGAGGATAGAGGATGTGGTCAAAACTCATTTGCAAGCAAAATCCTTATAATGCTTGAAGATGGAGGAAGAAATCATGGACCTAAGGGAAAAGCTCAAAAAGGTCAAAGAACAAATTGATAAAGCCCTAAAACTAAAAGGAGGATCTATAATACTGGATGAGATGATCAGCTCACAAAAGCCCTCCAAATAAAAATTAGGTCTTGGGTATGAGAAAGGCAAGAGTCCCATGTTGAGTACAACTAGGAATCTATATGAAAACTTCAATGCAGTAGCAAAATCAAGAATCAGAAAAGAAGAAAATCACATTCATGAAGAGAAGAATAAAAGTAATAACTTTGTTCCTACAAAGACCAAGGTTGCTACTACAAAAAAATAACATTATAGTAAGAAATGCGAAGAAGATAGAGTTTAGGAAACCTCTTTTATATACCCAAAGGAGAATGATAACTAGGTATTCTTCATCATTTTATGGTTATTATTATAGTTGTAATCAATTTGGCCATAAAGCAATTGATTGTAAGATTGTACCTGAGAGAAGGATGAGTTTTTTAAGTAAGAATTCATTTGCCCCTCTACTAGATCTATATGTTTTATGCTATAACTATAATAATTTTGGGCATATAGCAAAGCATTGTAGACCAAAGCTTGTTAAATCAAAGTCTAACAATGTAAAAAGGGTTGAGACTTCCAAAGAGAACAAAGGCTCACAAATCAATGAAACAACAAAGAAAAGTACAGTCAAGAAGCCAAAGGAGATATGGAAAAAGATAAATCAATCTATGATTGCCTAAACAGGGTTACATGCTAAAGAGAAAAATCTATGGGTCATAGATAGTGTTTGTTTAAAGCATATGATCGGTGACAAGAGTAAGTTCACCAAATTGAGCCAGTGCAAGGAAGGGACTGTCAGCCTGGGAGACAATATTGCAGTCAAAATTATAGGTAAAGGAACATTGCACATTAACTGCAAGCTCCCTACACATGATGTTCTTTATGTTAAAAGACTAAATCATAATTTGTTGAGTGTCAGTCAGATGTGTGACAATGGTCATAAAGTCATAGTTGATGCTAAAGGTTATGAGCTAAGAGGGTCTGATAAAATAGTTGCTCAAGGAAAGAGGACTGAAAGTAATATATATAATCTGATTGAAGTAAATAATATAAATTGTCTCATGGGAAAGATTGATGAGAATTGGTTATGGCACAGAAAGATGGATAATGTTAACTTTGAAATTTTAGTCAAAGTAAGTTCTAACAAATGTGTAAGACACATGCCAAAGATAACCAAGCCTACAGACACAACGCGTAGAGAGTGTCAGCTTGGTAAGCAGACTAGGGTCTCATTTCAAACTAAATAATATGCAACTACAAAGCCTCTACAGATAGTTCATACTGATCTTTGTGGACCAACCAAGACAAGAGGATCCAAAGGAGTGTATTACTTCATGTTGTTTGTAGATGACTACACTAGAATGACATGGGTAACTTTCTTAAAGGACAAGTCTCGAGCCTTTAAGGGATTCAATATCTTTAGAGCCATGGTTGAAAATGAAATTGGTAGAAAGATCAAGTGCCTCAAATATGACGAAGGTGGTGAATTCACTTCAAATGAATTCATAGAGTACTATGAGAATCATGGAATTAAAAGACACTACTCAGTTGTAAGAACTCCATAGCAAAATGGAGTGGTTGAAAGGAAGAATAGGATTGTCAAGGAAATGGCTAGAATAATGTTGAAAGAAGACAACTTGCCTAACGGCTATTAGAGAGAAGTAGTCCAAATAGCAGTATACATCTTAACCCAAGTTCAATTGAGAGTGAACAACAACAAGACTCCATATGAACTATGGTATGGAAAGCCTACCTCCATCAAGTACTTTAGAGTATTTGGTAGCAAATGCTATATTTTAAGGAAGGAGAAAAGGCTAGGAAGTTTTGAGTCACGATGTGATGAGGGAATATTTCTTTGTTATTCCACTCAAGCTTATGCCTGCTATAACAAAAGACTACATAAACTAGTGGAAAGCAATTATGTTAAAGTAGAAGAGGTCCTCAAAGACGAGACTAAACCAGTAAAGGAGATTAGTATTGAAGAGCTAAAAGAAGAAGATGAGAATGAAATCTCAGAAGATGAAGAACAAGAGATGAAAAGGATTGAAAAGGCACCCCCAAAGTTTGTTCAAAAGGATTATCCTAAGGAGCTGATCATTGGAGACATGAAAGGAGTCCAAATGAGGAGAAGGGTTGAAATGAGCAAAGAACAAGTAAGCTTTGCTTTACTATCTGAATTTGAGCTCAAAAGCTATGTTGAAGCTAGCAAAAATTAAAGTTGGCAAAAGGCCAAGGATGAGGAACTAAGTCAAATACAAAAGAACAAAACTTGGAAGCTAGTTTCAAGACCCACAGACAAGAATGTCATACGCACAAAATGGGTTTTTAAAAACAAGTTGAATGAAGATGGAGCTATTATGAGAAACAAAGCTAGACTTGTTTGTAAGGGATAT
The DNA here is from genome assembly GCA_037957365.1 of Torreya grandis. Classification (NCBI taxonomy): domain Eukaryota; kingdom Viridiplantae; phylum Streptophyta; class Pinopsida; order Cupressales; family Taxaceae; genus Torreya; species Torreya grandis. The sequence continues at coordinate 705,993 of JARHVA010006188.1, read as the reverse complement.
GCTCAAGTAGAAGGTATAGACTTTGAGGAGACTTTTGCCTAGTAGTAAGATTGGAAGCCATCAGAATGTTTTTAGCATTCTTAGTCTTTAAGAAGTTCAAAGTCTATCAGATGGATGTTAAGTCAACTTTCCTAAATGTAAATTTGGAAGAAGTCTATATTGAACAACCTAAAGGCTTTTAGTTGACAGATAAGGAAGACTACATGTGCAAACTGAAGAAGATGGTATATGGTCTAAAATAAGCACCTAGAACATGGTATTCAAGGTTGGATTAGTATTTATAGCAACAAGGATTTATCAAAGGATGTGTTAATAGTAATATATATGTTAAGTCTAAAAATGGACATATGTTGATCATAGTTATTTATGTTGATGACATTATTTATGGTGGCAGCAACAACAATATGTGCAAATAATTTGCAAATCAAATGCAAAAGGAGTTTGAAATGTCCATGTTGGGAGAACTTTCATTCTTTCTAGGTCTACAGGTTACACAATCCAAAGAAGGAATATTTATATCTCAGACTAAGTATGCGAAGGAGATGCTCAAGAAATTTGGTATGGAGGACAACAAACCAATTAGTACTCCTATGATAAATGGATGTAATTTGAGCAAACAAGATGAATCGTCTAAAGTGAACCAAACTATGTATAGATCAATGATTGGTAGTTTATTATATCTTACTGTTACAAGACCAGACATCATGCAAGCTGTATGCATGCTTGCAAGATTCTAGGTTTTTCTAAAAGAGACACATGTAAATGTAGTAAAGAGAATCTTCAAATATATCAAAGGCACAATAGACCTCTGGATTGTGGTATCCTTCAAGTGATGATTTCACTTCAACAGCATACACAGATGTTGATTGGGCAGGAAGCACAGATGATAGAATAAGCACTAGTGGTGGTGCATTCTTCCTTGGAAATATACTTGTGTCATGGTTGAGCAAAATGTAGTAATCAGTTACACTTTCTAAAACATAAGTAGAGTATGTAGCAACAATAACATGTTGCACCCAAATCTTGTGGATGAAGTAAACTCTCAGAGACATCATGGTAGAATACCAATAACCTATTTTTATCTTTTGTGACAACTCAAGTGCCATAAACATATCTAAGAATCCAGTGATGCATTCCAAAACCAAGCATATATCCATCAAATATCATTTTCTGAAAGAAAAGGTTGCAGATCAAGAGGTCAAAATTGAGTATGTGCCAACAAAGGACCAAATTATAGATATATTTACCAAACCTCTTCCCAAGGAGCAATTTGAGTATCTAAGAGAGAGTTTGGGAGTAGTGGATCCCACACCACATTACTATCTTTTAGTGATAGGGCATGAATCTAGGGGGAGTATTGAAGGAACATTATTAACTCTCAAATTAAGAGAAAGGCACTCTGGTGAGAAAGTTGTAGTCTTTTTGCTTTTTGATGACAAAGGTGTGTTTACTCTAGATCATTATGCCTATCTATACAGAGATATGTAGATTATTGATTGGTATTTTAGACCAATGCTATATAAATGATCATTTATAGAATATTAGAGCTAAAGGAGCTAGTTTTGAATGTGTCTACGTAGAGTTTAGGAAAATGTGTCGTTACCTAAGGGGGAGTTCCTCATAAAGTGTTCTAAATAGTCAGGTCTAAGGATCAAAACAACCAAGATGCTAAGAAAGGAGCAAATTGTTGACATATTAAGATAGAGACTCTTTGTCATTAATTTCAAATGGGGAATAAGTAGAATGATGATGAGTTACCATCAATAACAAAGAGGGAGATTATTGGACATAGTCATTGAGGTCTGAAGAATTGTCATTGATGTCAAAGGCAACATGTGCTATCATGCATTAATGACAAAGGTGTTGAGTTGAATGGACTTGTGTGTGTACTTTGAATGCCTTTACTCACATGGTTATCTTGACATGATTTGGCTAAGCACATATGATGATGTTATCGATATTTGCATGTATGGCAACATTTGAAGGGAATGATCACACTATGATAATCAAGTTTGTGTCTATTCTTTGTGGTCTAAGTTCTATACCATAAGGATGAGTAGATCAAATGTTACAAATGCATAAGGTTGCTCCTCAGCTAAAATCCTACTAAGTTTCCATACTTAGTCAATTTTACACCTTTGTATTTGTCAAGGGAATCCTTTCGAAAACATTGGTAAAGATAATTCTTTTGGAAATATTGGTAAAGACAATTCTCTTAGACAAAAATCCCACAACAAATAAGGGAATTATATCAATAAAATGTTAACAGTAATTCTTTCAAAAAAAAATTCTCAAAGGAAATGAGTCTTGTGCAAAAGTTCTGAGAGGTACATTTGAAAAATCTTGAAGGGCAAGTGATCTGATCAAAAGTTTCGAAGGGTACATTTGCAAAATGTCAAAGGGAAAGTGACCCAAAACAAAATTTTTGAAGGGTATGTGGATGCTTGAAAAAAATCTAAAGATTTGCAAAGTGCTAAAGGGTATGTGGATTATTGCAAAAGTTTCGAAGGGTATGTTGATCATTGTAAAAGTTCCAAAGGGTGTGTGTCCTATATAGAAGTTATGAAAGATATGAGTGAAGAAGTGAAGTATAATTCAAAATTACCGAAAGGCACTTAGACATTTTATTAGGGAAATTATCCTGAAGGACACTTTTGAAGAATAGTTCAAATGAATAAAGGACATTTCTAGAATTTTCAAAAGACACTTTCAAAGGATAGAGGACACTTGTAAAGCTTCTAAAGGACACTTCCAAAGGAGAAAAGGACACTTGCAAAGTTCTGAAAGACAATTTGTATAATCTCAAAGGGTAGTTCGAATGAAGAGAAAGGACACTTGAAAATTTGTTGAAAGACATAGGACACTTCCACAAGTGCCGAAGGACAATTGTGGAGAACACTAGGCCATTTCAAAAAAGGCAAAAGGCTTCCATGACAAACTCCCAAAAGGCATATAGGTAAAGTTAAAGTTCAAGCAAGACTGAAGAGATCAAAGGAGCAAAAATAACACATGAATGTCAAAGAAAATAAGATGAAGTCCACATGTAGAAGTTTAACGACCAAAACAATATAAAGATCATGCATCTTCAAGAGATTGAATGGCATGCAGAGCTCAGATGGAAAGATCGATGGACATGTTTCAAAGTTGGATAAAAAAATAAATGAGGAACCATTTAAGTGAGTTAGTTACAAGAAACTGGTGAGATGATTAAAGGATATAAATAACAACGGCTGAACTAAATTGATTCTTCTAATTTTGTGAGTGTGGAAATTGATGCGACTAGGGCAAAATTCAAAGAGGCTCAGAGAATAGAATTCATATAGTCATTTGAATGGAATGAGAAGAGAAAAGCAATGAATGCAAAATGTATAAAGAAAAGAGACTCATCTAAGTTTTAATTGATCAAAATTTCCAAAGAGACGAAGAAAAGGAAAGATAAATAGTTACTTCAGTTTAGGAATGAGAGGAGTCAAGCTATAAGTGAAAAAATATGAGACTCATCTGAGTATGAAGAAGTAATGGTCAAATTGGAGAATATCAGGGTGTTAAAGAGATAAATTTAGACATAGAGAAAGGGTGCAAGAAGAGTGAAGGACACACAAAAGTGTGTTGAAGGAGAAATGAGCAGTTGCAAATTAGACTTTCAACAAATAATAGAGACTTGGATTATTTTATGAATCTAATTCAATAACTTGATTTGTAATTCAAGTATCTGATTGGTTGGTGCCTTCAGATTGAACTAGGTTGGTGCTCAGTATAGGGAGTGGGTGCTTCTTTAGAGTTGGTGCTCTTAAAGTCAGGGGATTGGTGTATCTTTGGGATGGGTGTCTTTAAATATAACTATTGAGGTTTAATCAGTGAGACAAACTTTGTGAGGTTGGATTAGAACAGTAGATTCTAGAAGCATTCTCACCATGGTTTTTCCCTTTGGGTTTCCACGTATAAATTAGGTGTTATGTGTTGTACTTCTGTGCATGTGATATCTTTCTTTAATTTGTTTAACATTCAACTTGAAATTTGTAAGTAACCAGGGTTTTGAGATCTACTAATTCACCCCCCCCCCCTCTCAGTAGATAGGTGCATTTAACAACAGACACATTTGAGGAAATTATAGCCAAAGGGGTGTAGATTGAGAATGCATGTATAGATAAAGGTCTAGCTAAGATATATTCTCAAAATAAGGCATAAGCTCAAGCTCTACCATAAGTGTAGGAAGGTAAATCTGAGAAGCCCAAGGTTATTTATAAAAATAAGAATGTCATAGGAAATTGAGTAATGAATAAAGACACGTGCAAATGGTGCAACCACCACCTATCCAAAACACTCCATCTACTCTAACCATTACATTAAAAAGACCACATCCTTGAATAAATCGCTATGAGAACACATTTTTCAATGATCTTGATGATCCTATTGAAGCAATATTTTAGAAATTAGTTGCAGCTAACATGGTCATCTATTCCATGCCAAAACCTTTTTAAGAGGACCAACCAAAGCCTCAATGATATAAAGATAAAGAATATTGTGACTTCCGCCATGTCAAAGGGCATGTAATTCATAGATATGTGTAATTAGCACTACATTAAAAATTTGCTAGAGAGTGGTGACATCAAATCGGATAATGTTGCTTCTACATCTAACCAAAACATGGGTATCTATAAAGACCCATTTACAAATCATAATTCTAACAATCAGTGCTAATCTAGTAATCAAAATTAGAACCAATGGTAGAATCAAACTCATGGAAATCATAATTAGAGTCAATATTCCCAAGATAATCAAATTAGCTACTATGATGTCCCATGTAACTACAAAAATGTTGTCAGTTGTATTACCAATAACTATATAACTACCATCAAAATCAATTCCCATCAACTTTATAACACACCTCAAAGTGTTTCTCCTTCCATTTTGGGAACCCCTCTTTCATACCCTAGTGGCTCTTTATTTATAATAATTCCATGCCCATGGTTCACTATGATGGGGAATCTAGAACATAAATGCTCTGATTCCAACTGTCAGGATCTTATGATTACCTTGTATTAGCAACTAAACATGGAATTATACCAGAATGAACAAGTAACTAGAATTCACAAATAGCACAGAATATGAGAGACAATACACAACTTGTACTAATACTCGTCCAAAAAAAAAAACAATAAAGAAGATGCCACTTCTTCTCACACCTCTCAGAGGCTTCCCACACCTCAAGGGCTCCCAGTAATTCCCAATCAAGAGTTCACTCTCCTACCAAAAATGGTCCCAACACACAACTCAAACACAGAGTTGGTGTTCACCTCCAACCAGTCAGTAATAACACTGCCAGTACACAAGTACTCAAAGTACTTCAAGTAGATCTCCCATGAACTTGCAATAACTAGCAATTCAAATGATCTTACTTACCATGTAGATCTCCCATGAGCTTGCAACAACCTGTAACTCAAATGATCTTACAATTGGAAGGATTTACAACTCCCTGTATGTGTAACCCTGCAACAAACACACAATACAGTAATAGGATAATGTAGCAAATATTATCCAATCTAGCAAAGAGAAACATAATGGTCAAACCTCCATTATCATGTAGCTTACTCAAGACCATATACCCTGGCCTTCCATCTCACGTGTCCATGCCAAGCTCCCACTGTTTCCTAGATTCTACCTGCTCTGCTTCTTTAATAACTTCCTAGTTCTTGACCATCAGTGAGAAACAAGTAGTGTAAAGAAGGGAAATGATGAATTTGAGGCTTACTTACCCTTTCAGTCCTCCATATGGGTGCTTGAGACTCCTTGACAGCTTGTTGTCCACCCAAAATCCGTCTCAGTGATCGATGTCGGTCACATCTCAGTCTGCACCTGACCGACGTCAATTCCATGTGACTGCCTCATCACCGACGTCAATTCCCCCTGATCGATGCTGGTGTTTATTGGTCCTTGAGTCACCGACATCGGTCTGCACATAGCCGACATCGGTCCTTGTCTGGATGTTGACATCAATTTTTTAACCGACGTCAGTCTCTGTGTTTTACTTATGAGCGATGACTTTTACCCGTGAGCTCCTTTTGGATCAAAACCCTATCCAAATCAACCTTTCTCTACTCAAAATTCTTTAGCCCCTTGCACTAATCTCTGTTCGTCATCTTCTTCTTAAAAACCAAGGCTTTCCTGTTCTTGTCACGAACATCAGATTTCTCAAGAAACGTCACTTTCTTCTTTTGCATACAGAAATCTCGATCCATGCTTTTCAAAACTGAAAGCATACCCTTTGACTCAAGAACATGCATCTCCTTCTTATTCATGTGACCAAGCCTATTAAGCCACATCTTCGAATCTATAGCTGAAGTAGATAAACTAGAAGGAGAATCAATAATACAAGTAGATAGATAAAGCGTACCTACTTTCTTACCTCTTGCTACAACAAGTGCACCCTTGGAAACTTTCCAAGAGTCCGTTGTGAGAGTTATTGTGCAACCCTCATCACCCAACTTTCCAACAGAAATCAAATTATGCTTCAAGATTGAGATATGCATGACCTCTTTCAACACCCATGCGTTACCCGTCTACAATTTCAGCTTCACTTTCCCTTTGCCAACCATTTGACAAGACTTACCATCCCCTAAATAAATTTCTCCAAAGTCTCCCTAGACATATTCATGAAAAAAATCCCTATTTCGGGATGCATGGAAAGAGGCACCAAAATATAAAACCCAAGATTCTACTTTATCTAAGGAACATACCAGAGCATCCTGTGCAACATAATCTGCAACATCTGCTTCTTCATGTCCTTCATGCTGATCTTCAACCGACCTGCAATCTCTCTTTAAATACCCTTGCTTTCCACATTTCTAGCAGGTTATTTTGCCATACCTGGATTTGGATCTGTTGCCTGTCTTGGACCTTGATCTCCCATGCTCGATCTTCTCTCTTTGCCTTCCCCTGCTTTCAACACTCAAAGCATTCCCTGATGATTCACCTGTGCTTTTCCTGTGAATCTCTTCATTCAAGATTACACTCACAACATCATCAACATTTAAGATCTTAGAAGCAGACGCAGTATTACTAACTACCATTACCAAACTCTCTCAACTTTCAGGTAATGAGAATAAGATTAAGAGAGCCTTAATTTCATCATCAAAAATAATATTGACTGAACTTAACTGGTTTACCAAACCATAGAAATCACTAAGATGACTATTTACAGATCCACCATCCAACATTTGCAAATTAAATAATTGCTTCATAAGAAATACCTTATTCAAAGCTGAGGGTTTTTCATATATATTTGCCAAAGATTCCATCAATTGTACCATTGTCTTAGCCTGTGATAAGTTGGAAATCACAGACGATGCAAGGCTCAACCTTATAGATCCCAGAGCCTTCCGATCAAGAACCTCCCATTCTTCATCCTTCATATCCATGGGCTTGATTGCAACCCCACCCAACGGTAAGTACAAATCTTTCTGATACAGATAATCTTCTATTTGCATCCTCCATAATTGATAGTTCTTGCCATTAAACTTCTCCATTCATAGCTTACTTTCTTCTGCCATTGTTATACTCCCACTCAAACAGAAACCCCTGTGAGTAACCTGTAATCAACAAACACTAACCAAAATCTGATACAACCTGTTAGTAAACCCAACCAAAAGCTCTGATACCAATTGATGGGGAATCTAGAACATAAATGCTCTGATTCCAACTGTCAGGATCTTATGATTACCTTGTTTTAGCAACTAAACATGGAATTATACTAGAATGAACAAGTAACTAGAATTCACAAAAAGCACAGAATATGAGACAATACACAACTTGTATTAATACTCATCCAAAAAGAAAATACAATAAAGAAGGTGCCACTTCTTCTCACACCTCTCAGAGGCTTTCCACACCTCAAGGGCTCCCAGTAATTCTCAATCAAGAGTTCACTCTCCTACCAAAAATGGTCCCAACACACAACTCAAACACAGAGTTGGTGTTCACCTCCAACCAGTCAGTAATAACACTGCCAGTACACAAGTACTCAAAGTACTTCAAGTAGATCTCCCATAAACTTGCAACAACCTGCAATTCAAATGATCTTACTTACCATGTAGATCTCCCATGAGCTTACAATAACCTACAACTCAAATGATCTTACAATTGGAAGGATCTACCTTGCCTTCCTCTATAGCTCTCTTACCATATAGAACTTCTCCCTGATCTTGCAACAACCTGTTCTTACAATGGGAAGGATCTCTTCCTTACTTTGATCCTTAATTACAATACATGCCAATGGGTCTATAAATAGATTCCATACTAAACAATAACTTAGACTTTTAATTTATAATAATTAGACACGCAGCTCAAGACTCGAAATAGCCTTTACATGCAAACAATTAGTTCAATAAACTAACTATTCGTGCAACAAATAGTTTTGGAATCGCACAGGCAACCGACGTCAATCCCTGTCTGCCTGGAGATGACTGACTTTGGCTGACTCCTACCGATGTCGGTTGCCCTCTTCACTGTAGATGACCAATGTCAGTTACACTGTCGACGCTGGTATCCCTAGAACTTAGCAACCTCCTCCATGTCTGCAAACAGTGAAGCTTTTAGCTCCACAACCTAACACACTATCCCAGGTCCTATATCATCTTCCTATAATTCAAGTAATCATTTTTTAGCTCAAAATTATGTTATCATAACTAGACGTGCGAAGGTTATAGCTCAAGGTCCCTTATCTCCTTCCAACAATACTTCCATTCCAAATACCTTAACTCCAAAAGCCAAACCTTTTTCTTCCACTAAAAATCCATACAATATTGTTAAATAATTATGATTTTATTTGCATAACATGCCCTATTTTCATTATGAAATCATGGAACCTCTTTTTTTCTAGAGTTTGGTATTTTATTTTAATGGAGTTTGATAGCCTTGGTGTGTTTAAGTTGTTGGTTTAGCATGATAAAGAGTCCCTATGTGTGAAGTTTGAATGTTAAACTTGATTTGTTGTTTTAACCAAGTTTGAAATATGAATTTTCATCATATGCACATGCTCTAAATTTGCATCTAGAACTTCATTAATCTAATTATCTGAATTTGCCTAAGTGTAAAGAGTCTTGGTTTTTCTGAAACATATTTTGAAAAGGATAAAAATTTCCCTTTTGGGGAAAATTTTGACTTAGACATATTCAAATTATCTAACTTTTTTCAGAGTTTGATGTTCCATTTTTCTTAAAAATTTTGTCTATTATTGCTCCCCTTCAATTTAATTGACTAAGTGTTTGCATCATTTTACTTTTAGACTTAGTCGCTTTATGAAATTGTAGACTAAACTGGCTAAAGGTTTAGCAAATGAAACTATTTTTATTCAATAAATTTATTTGAGGTTGGTCCATTTGTTATTATTTTTGAGTTAAAATGGCTAAGTTTTCATATGGTTTCACTTTTTAACCTAGTTGTTTTCTTTGTTTTGGACTAAATTAGTCTATTTTTTTATGAAAACGGGCAACAAGTGTGATCTTGTAGGGGAAATGCATGTTTCTTGCCCCATGGTTCTTACTTTGGTCATCAAGTGCACCTTCATAGTTTCAAAACATCTGAGACACATTCAATGCCTTCATATTAACATGGAAAACCTCCTTCATGGCACCTGTAGGTGCATATTCCTGAGAAAAAGGAAGTGAGGATGATCTATGACCAAGAACAAGCCTAGAAAAGGCTTCTTAGGCATTGGATAACTCTAAAACCAAAATAAAAATGAGAAAACCTATAGATATAACTTTATAAACACATGAAACCATCAAAGCTATCAAACCAAAACATAATTTTTATAAACTAGCTCAAACCAGGACCCCTCATGAATGAAAAAACATAAAAAGTTATTTGGTTTCTTAGTGATGGTTCATAAAGGAGAAGAAATGAAAATAAACTTATTTCCATGGATTTGAAGCTAACTCAGACCTCTTTCAACCCCCATATCACTCCTCCAAACTCCACCTGTATGGATTGTACTATGCATCCAAAGTTGACTCTCCTTAGCTTGCAAAGGTAAGAAAGAAGAAACAAAAGGAAAAACTAATTTTTTGACCTTTTCTCAACAAACCAAGCATGGTAAAGACCTCAAGGAGATGAAGAGACACTATTCCGATGTTTTAAACTAAATGTGGACTTCCCAAGTCTGTATAAGTGCCATTAAGGGCCTAAAATTAAGGAAAACTCCCTATTTTCTTGCATAAAACTGCTTCTTGACTACCTCTGACTGATTATTGACATGTTCTGACCTTCTCCACATTGAAATCTTCCTTGGTGACAAATTTTCTTCTTTAACTAATCCGTACAAGTCATTTAATAAGCCAAAAATATGACTAAAAGGCATTTTTTTGCATATGAAACATAATAAAGGTCAAATTTATGACTTATGAACACTTTAAACACTTAAACGATCATGTTAATACATTTTAAAAGTAGTTTGAGCCTTTGACTAGAGTTGACCAGAGATGACTAGACAAGTACAAGGAAGCTAGGCTTAGACCAAGGCTAGAGCAGGGATAGGTAAGGTATTTAGACACACATGAGACCTCATTAGACATATGGGAACTTGTGAAAAGTTTCAATATGTATGGGTTGAGCCAATTTGAATAAAAGTCAAATTTGGTCAACACTTTTGGTAATTCCTAGGGGTAACATGCTTGCCTATGTTAAGGACCAGTAGCCTTATCACATCTATTGGGCAAAGGGAGTCAAATTCACTCTTAATAGTAGGATTAGACCTTGACTTGACTAACAAGATAGCTAATTGACCTCAAAACACACAAAGGAAAGACAATACACACCAAGACCAAGGAAACACATAAAGCAAAGGCACACTTATGCTACTAAGCACTTAGGGAACACAAGACATAGTAGAAAATGAACTAATTATGTACACCTAACAAAAAATGCCTCCCTTCTTGAATCAAAATGAAAGTATCTTGAATCTCCTTCTTCAGGAGATGAATGAGGGTGCCAAGGATTCTTCTTCTTGGATGTAATACTAGATGACTCGTGTTTCTTTCTTGCTCTTTGGCTTGGCATGTCCTTTGATGGAGTCATCTCAAATAAACCTCCAAGGTAGATGAAGTCTTCTTGACATTGGAAACATGCCTCATATTGTTTTCCCTTTGTCTCGTCATGATAGATTTGCATTTCTATGAATTGAATAGCTTGTTGAAAGTCTATGCCTTCTTGAAAGATCCCATTGTACTTCTCATTTATTAGCACCTCTTCAAATCCTTTAAGAAGTCTTGTATCATGGCATCCTAGGAATGTTTATTATTCAAACTCATTGATGTCTTTAGGAGTAGATTCATATGTGGTTCTAGGTCCAATCTTCAAACCATCTTCAAGAACCCCATAGTCATCATAGATTGCTCTATCATGATTTAGACTCTCTTGATGGTGATACCCCTCAACACATACTTGATCCTTAAGAGCTTGGGTTTGTGTTCTTAGGAATCTTGCCTTCTCAATATCTTCATATTCTTTGAACATTTGCATATGTGTGTGCCACATGTATTCTTCTTGAAACAAGCCATCTTGCTTACCATCTCTTTTAGTCATCTCCAAAGGAATTGTAGGCCCCTTGAGGCTTTTCACTTCATTGCAAATGTCTTCAAATCTCTGACACAAGTCATCATCCTCTTTCTGGTCAACATCATGAAGGTGAAAAACAAGAGAAACTTCTTCCTCTTTAGAATCCCAATGAACCTCTTCCAAAGCTTCATCTTTACTAAAAGTAAGGTCCTCTCCCCCATCATCATAATCTGATGTTTATTCACAAGAAGTTAGCTCTTCCTCATGATCAATCCAATCTAAAATTTACATCTCCTTCTATCTCTTTATGGTGCCAATATTAGGCATCTCAAAACTAGGAACTTTAGCCCAAGAAGGCTTCCAAGGAGCAAAGCAATCTTCATCATTAGAATCTGATTTCCCCTCAATCAACTAATCTACATTAGGTTTAATGACTTCATTTGCTTCAAGATTTCCTTGCATAAATGAGAGATTCTACATTTTGAGTTCCAATTCCTTAATTGTTTTGGCAACGTTTTCTTGGAATAGCTTCTTTTGGGGGGAAATAGGATCTTAATTAGGAAAAAAAGTAGGAGGGAATTGAGTAGGTTCAAGTTTCTTCTCACTTAAAACTTCTCCACTTAGACATTCTTTATCCTTTTTTCCACAAGCTACCACTGCTTCTTTCCACCTTGGGAAGCTAGGCTTAGAGGGTTCTTCATGGGATTAAGATGCAAATGGAGGGGTAAATGATAGGCTTAAGAAACTTTGGATTTCATTTGGCTTAGCATCTTGTCTCCAACTTGCAGAGGTAGGCTTAGAAGCCTCACTTTCTGTTGCCATGATGGACTATGTCAAATGTTAGGTTTCTAAGCCAATTTCCTTATCAAGATGGGCCTCCAACATGAGCTTTCATCTCTCAAGATCTTCTCCAATTAGGTTGTGAGATGAATAAACTTGCTCAACAATGGTGTCCTCCTTCCTTTGGATGTTATCTTGGATAGACCTCTAATAAGGGAAACTTTTGGGAATGCATGAAGGACTTGGGGAATTTTGAAACATGATTGGATTAACATTTTGAATAAGCATAGTTGACACACTTGAAATTTGATGTGGGGTGTGTTGGAGTTGTGAAGACTGACCTGGTTCATGAGTTTTTAACCTCTCTTCTATGTGAAAAATTAGACCATAAACATCAAGCATTTCACCCGTAACACCTTGCCAGTTAGATATTTCAATGGGCATTCATTCTCTCTTGACTTGATCTAAAGCATCCTTCACACTCTTGATACAAACACTAGGGATGACTTGACCACAACCATTTCTAGTATCAAGGTCTAATATATAGTCTTTGTAGCCAATGAGAGTCTTCTTGAAACTTGCAATGGATTGATTTAGAGAGGAACTCGGTGGACTAGGTGAAGCAAAAGCTTGATAGGGATGATTATAGGCAACATAGGATTGATAGGGATCATGAAAAGATTGGTCAAGGACTTATTCATATTGAGAGGGAATGGGAAAAGATGGATATGTCTCACCAACTTGTGTTAAGAAAAAGTAAACATCAAAATAATCCATGAATCATTCATCAGAAGTGTATAGAATAAGAAAACAACTTCACTTAGAGTACCTATATTGCTTAACTAGTAGATTTATGCTTGGATTCGCCATTCATGCTTAGTGGAATTGCCTCTAGAGGCTAGTATCTTGAGGAGAACACCAAAACTACTCAAGGAATGGAGTTTTGAGTCCCATCAGGCATGCCAAAAATTGTTGTCACTTGAACTTTCACCCGTCGAGGAGATGAAAAGTCTATCCTTGTTCAAGTGGCACAATGAAACCACCTCAGGGCTATGGGTGACCCAAATTTGAGGTGGATCTCTAGATTAGGGCTAGTTCCCTTGATGTACCACTATAAATCAAACCTACTAATAACTTTTGTGGGGTGAAAAGGGAGAAGGATAAATGAAAATAAATTTAATCTAGGGGAGGTGATACACTAAATAGATGGTCTACTCACACCACTTACAATGCACTTGGAACTAAGGAGAAGCCAACACATACACTTCATCCAATTGAACACTCCTCTTCTACATCAATTTTTCAAGCATGGGGTCTTGAAGAGAGCTTAGGCTAGGAGGACTTAGACAATAGGTTTTATAGAAACACTAATGAATGAGATACTCACTATACCTACAATCCACATTAGACACTTCTTGTTGACTTGCAAAAGAGAGCCTTCAACTACACAAGGCATTAGGAAGGATAGCATGTCAAGGTAAGCAAAATACACTTGTACAAGACCAATTACCATAACATGCACTTCATGATGTCATGAATGAGGTAAAATATCATTATTTATTATTTCAAATCAAAAATTAAGTAGGGTTTCACCATACTCAAGTGGAGAGATGTCTACAATAGCCAAAAAGGCTAGTATATATAGGAATTATGAGAGGAGAGAAAAGGGGGACCTCAATAGTCACTAAGACACTTTTCAAGCAAGGATAATGAGTTATAATAGCATGTAATCAATAATGAGATAGGTCTTTCAAGGAAAATATGGACAAATGTCTCTCAAATCATCAAACTTCTCCATATGTGGTGTAGATGTCTCTTTGCTTACACATGGGATTGCCCTCGTGATTTGCCTTCATAAAACTACCTCATCATTGAATAAGGTCAGGTCTAATAATTCATTTGAGGGGGAGGGGTTCTTGACAAACCCCTATATGCATTGGAATGGTCTAAAACCATTCATCTCTTTTTGTTCATGGGCAATCATCTCCAACAATTACAAATTGCTCTCTCTCATGTACCTCTCACACTTGGCACACAAAATGTTCCCAATTATACAATATGATCCATGAAAAGGAGTAATTACACTTTTAAAGAATGTCCACATCATCAAGTTCATGAATCAAGACTTAAAAGGCTCCCCGATTGGAGTTTTTACCATTTTCACTAAGTGTTCACTATCTGCCCACTAGACTGGCTGAGATGAAGGAAATAGTAAACATACTTAGGATATTGTATAGCTCAATATATGAGCATGGGAACATAAAACAAGTTCTAATATTTCTCCTAAAGGTGATTGCATCTTTTGAAACTTCTCCATACCTACAAAAGACATAAATCTATAAAGAAAATCCCTATTGTACGCCAAATGTATAGGTAGGGTACAACTCAATTGCATGGGGATGATCCCTTGAGAGTCCTATGTATCTTCAAGTCATTTTCCTGCCCTTTACACCCCATTTGGATGCTTCACTTGTCTTATCTTCCCAATTGGGTCTTTGAGGGTTTTAGAGTCACTTGGACTCTTCGGCTTGGTTCATAGAGTTGGCACATTGAAGCTATCTATAAATGCCATTGAAGGCATCTCAAGGACCCTTCTTAAAACCTATGAACACCTTAAGGTCCCATTCAAAGTGTCATCAAATTTCCAAGCATTCTAAGATGGCCATTCGTGTCCTTTTTTGTATATCATGTAGGGTTTTAGTGCCTTTAACCCCAAAAATGGCTTTTTGATGGGTTTTTTTATAAACTAAAGGTTCATTCACACTTTAAATGAACTCATAAACATTATCAAACTTATTAGAATTCTCTTTTCATGTTAAAAGTGAGAATGGCTCTCCATTTGGCTTTAGGCCTAAACCATACTTGATAGATTTGACTACAACCTAGGCTTCATATGACCTTTTGATGGATTCCCCTACCTTCTAATAGCCAATACATATCTACTAGGGTGCATGAGACATGTTTCCATCTATTGAGAGGCTTGATTTATGTGAGAAGTGATAGTTTCCCTTTATTTGGTCTTTCGGCCTATTCTTTGCTCAGTAGGTCTGCCTGCAAAGCTTCTTACCTGGACCACCCTGTCTGGTTTCAATCCTTCTAGGTTGTTTTCCCATGTTTTATTGATTTATTCCAGATCCACAAATCATCTTTAAGGGTTTTTAGACCTTCTCGCTAACCACTTCACATATCTTCCAAAAGTTGCAGGGTTTATGCAAGGAAAAAGTACTCTGCCTCTAAGAAAAAATAGAGAGGTGTTACCTTGTTTACCAAAAAAAAGTATTGGAGGGTCTTTTTAAACTCACAAGGATGCCTTTTACAATTTTTTTATCTATTTATGATGAATCTAGACCTTTCAACTTGCTCCATTTGCCTTAGCAGACTTTTAGGTACAAGACTGTGTAGGGTACTATGCAAGTATATTGTGCTCTTCCACTTGAAAGTGTCTTTAACCCACTACAAGGCTGTCTTGAGGTTTTTACTATCATGATGAAAGCATTATTATCCTCTATTGTATTTCTAACATCTCCCACATTCTTCCAACTTGGCTGGGATAAGACTGAGTCTCCCTTTCCTGACTGAAACAATCTTGTTTGGCATCTATTGTAGGTTAAGATAGGGTTGTCTAGAGCCTTTTGAGGTATGAGAAGGTTCCTTGAGATTATATTGAGTTTATATCATGCCTATCTAGATCACACTTTCTCCTTATGAACCTTTAAGAGATCGTCTTGTCTCAATTTTCCAAAATGCTGACTGGGTTGAGTACTCTGCCTACAACCCTGCATGTAGGTGAATACAGGGGTCCTTGCCATTTAAGCATGGTGTTTATAAACTACTTTAGACATTAATTGATTTAATATATTATATGATTAATTTGAACTTACCTATGTACTTCATAAGAACTTAGAATAGTGTCATTCCTTCTTTGATTGAGACACTCCTGTCTGACTGTTGTATGTCATTTTTCCAACAGTGTATGGAATGGGAAAGTCTATAGAAGGAAACAATAACACTATCATATTCTCTTTGATTATATGTTTCATACAAACAATATCTCAAAATATTTATAAGCACCTTACCATGATGGCATAGTATATATTGCAACTTTGGTGAAGAAAGGCCACTTTTTCCAAGCTTGAGCTTATGCTAGTTATAGGTGGGTGTTTCATGCCTCTGTACAGATAGGGTATGAGTATGGGAAGTCACCACACCAAGTGCCATTTTAATTTATGATTTATCAGTCCATGATTAACACTTGAACCTTTTAGAATCACTCATATATGAAAGATAATCCTAATTTGCCATTTTGGATGAAGGAAGCCCTCTTTTGTTCTCAAACCTGTAGATGTTATTGATATAATTTAGTGGTTTTAGGAGTAAGTTTGGACCTCTCAGACACGACTTTCCATTGGTCTTCCTTTCTCCAAGATTTGCATAGTGTTATTCCTATCAAGGAACTATCTAATGAAGTTATTTAGTATCCACAAGAACTTATACAACGTTCTTATTCAAAGGGTATACAATTAGGAGGTGCTATATTTTGTTCCTTTGAAGACTCAGTCCCAAACTCAGAATTGTTCACATTTTGGTTAACTCCTCACTCTATTTGGTTTTTTGATAGTTTATAGCCATAAAAATCACTTCCATAACCCCATTAATATCCTTTATAGTTTGTCATTCTTCTTTATACATCCTTGTCTAACCTTTGTCAAGACCACGTGTAGGTAGCTAACAGGCAATGAGTGTGATCTTATAGGGGAAATAAATGCTTCTTGCCCCATGGTTATTGCTTTGGTCATTAAATGCACCTTCAAAGTTTCAAAAAATTTGAGATACATTCAATTCCTTCATCTTAATGTGGAAAACCTCCTTCATGGCACCTGTAGGTGCATATTACTTAGCAAAAGGCAGTGAGGATGATCTATGACCAAGAACAAGCCTAGAAGAGGCTTCTTAGGCATTTGATAACTCCAAAACCAAAAGAATAATGATAAAAACTATGGAGAGACCCTGAGAAACACATGAAACTATCAAATCTATCAAATCAATAAATAATATTCAGAAACTAGCTCAAACAAGGACCCCTCATGAATGAATAAGCATAAAAAGTTGTTTGGCTTCTTAGTGATGGTTCATAAAGGATAAGCCATGAAACTGAAACTTATTTCCATGGATTTGAATCTAACTGAGACCTCTTTTAACCCCCAAAATCATTCCTCCTAACTCCACCTGTATGGACTATACTATGTATCCAAAGTTGACTCTCCTTGGCTTACAAGGGCAAGAAAGAAGAAACAAAAGCAAAAACTAAATCTTTTGACCTTTTATCTACAAACCAAGAATTGTAAAGACCTCAAAGAGATGAAGAGACATTATTCCCATATTTTAGGCTAAAGGTGGACTTCCTAAATTCATACAAGTGAAATTAAGGGCCTAAAATTAAGGAAAACTCCCTATTTTCCTGCATGAATCTTTTTCTTGACTACCTCTGTTCTAACCTCCTCCATGTTCAAATATTCCTTGGTGACAAATTTTCTTCAACTAATCTGTACAAGTCATTTAATAAGCCAAAAGTATGACTAAAAGGATTTATTTTGCATATGAAACACGACAAAGGGAAAAATTATGCATAGTGAACACTTTAAAACACTTAAATGATCATATTATGACATTTTCAAGGTAATTTGAGCCTTTGACCATGTTTTACCAGAGTTGACCATTGTTGACTAGATAAAAACAAGGAAGCTAGGCTTAGACCAAGGCTAGAGTAGGGATAGGTAAGGTACTTAGACACACATGAGACCCTATTAGACATATGAGAACTTGTGAAAAGTTTTAATATGTAGGGGTTGACCCAATTTGACTAAAAGTCAAATTTGGTCAACACTTGTGGTAATTCCTAGGGGTAACATGTTTGCCTATGTTAAGGACCAGTAGCCTTATCACATCCATTGGGCAAAGGGAGTCAAATGCATTCTAAAAAGTAGGATCAAACCTTGATTTGACTAACAAGACAATTGATTGGCCTCAAAACACACGAAGGAAAGACAACTCAAACCAAGACAAAGGAAACACATAAAACAATGGCACACTTGTGCTACTAAGCACTTAGAGAACACAAGACACAATATAAAACAAATTAATTATGTACACCTAACCAAACATACCTCCCTTCATGGATCAAATGGAAAGTATCTTGAATCTCCTTCTTCATGAGATGAATGAAGGTGCTAAGCATTTTTCTTCTTGGATGTAGTACTAGGTGACTCATGCTTCTTTCTTGATCCTTGGCTTGGCATGCCCTTTGATGGAGTCATCTCAAATAATCCTCCAAGGTAGATGAAGTTTTCTTGACCTTGAAACATGTCTCATATTGTTGTCCCTTTATTTCATCATGGCATATTTGCATTTTTATGAATAGAACAGCTTGTTGAAATTTTATGCCTTCTTGAAGGATCCCATTGTAATTCTCATTTGTTACAACCTCTTAAAAACCTTCAAGAATTATTTTATCATGGAATTATAGGAATGTTTCTTGTTTAAATTCCTCATTGATGTTTGTAGGAGCAGCTTCACATGCAATTCTAGGTCTGATCTTTAAACCATCTTCAAGAACCCCATAGTCATCATAAATTGATCTATCTTGATTTAGACTCTCTTGATGGTGATACCCCTCAACACATACTTTCTCCTTAAGATCTTGGGTTTGTGTTCTTAGGAATCATTCCTTATTGCTATTTTCATATTCTTTTAACATTTACATATATGTGTGCCACATGTCTTCTTCTTGAAACAAGCCCTCTTGTTTGCCATCTCTTCTAGTCATCTCTAAAGGAATTGTAGGCCCCTTAAGGCTCTTAAATTCATTTCAAATGTCTTCAAATCTCTACCACAAGTAATCATCCTCTTTCTGGTCAGCATCATGAAGGTGAAAAACAAGAGAAACTTCTTCCTCTTTGGAGTCTAAAAGAACCTCTTCCAAAGCTTCTTCTTCACTACAAGTAAGGTCCTCTTCCCCATCATCACAATCTGGTGTTTCTTCACAAAAATTTAGCTCTTCCTCATGATCAATCCAATCTAAAATTTCCATCTCCTTCTATCTCTTTATGGTGCCAATATTAGGCATCTCAAAACTAGGAACTTTAGCCCAAGAAGGCTTCCAAGGAGCAAAGCAATCTTCATCATTAAACTCTAATTTCCCCTCAATCAACTGATCTACATTAGGTTCAATGACTTCATTTGTTTCAATATTTCCTTGCATAGATGAGAGATTCTTCATTTTGAGTTCTAATTACTCAATTATTTTGGCAAGGTTTTCTTGGAATAGCTTCTCTTGGGGGGGGGAATAGGATCTTCTTTAGGAAAGGAAGTAGGAGGGACTTGAGTAGGTTCAAGTTTCTTCTCACTTAAAACTTCTCCACTTAGACATTCTTTATCCTTTTTTCCACAATCTGCCACTACTTCTTTCCACCTTGGGAAGCTAGGCTTAGAGGGTTCTTCATGGGGTTGAGATGCAAATGGAGGGGTAATGATAGGCTTAGGAAACTTGGGATTTCTTTGGGCTTAGCATGTTATCTCTAACTTGGAAAAGTAGGCTTAGGAGCCTCACTTTTTGCTGCCATGATGGATTGTGTAAAATGTTTATTTTCCCACTCAATCTCATTGTCAAGATAGGCCTCAAACATGAGCTTTATTATCTCAAAATCTTCTCCAATCAAGTTGTGAGATGGATGAACTTGCTCAACAATGGTGTCCTCCTTCTTTTAGATGCTATCTTGGATGGACCTCTAAGAAAAGAAACTTTGGGGAATGCATGAAGGACTTGGGGTATTTTGAAACATGATTGGATTAACATTTTGAATAGGCATAGTTGACACACTTTAAAGTTAATTTGGGGTGTATTGAAACTACCAACACTAACTTGGTTCATGAGTT
This sequence comes from Torreya grandis, assembly GCA_037957365.1. Lineage (NCBI taxonomy): Eukaryota > Viridiplantae > Streptophyta > Pinopsida > Cupressales > Taxaceae > Torreya > Torreya grandis. Next base: position 685,728 of record JARHVA010006188.1, on the reverse strand, counting down.
TTCAACCTCTCTTCTATGTGAAAAATTAGACCACAAACATCAATAATTTCACCCATAACACCTTACCAATTAGATCTTTCAATGGGCATCCATTCTCTCTTGACTTGATTTAAAGCATCCATCACATCCTAATACAAACACTAGGGATGACTTGACCACAACCATTTCTAGTATCAAGGTCTAACATATAGTCTTTGTAGCCAATGAGAGTCTTATTGAAACTTGCAATGGATTGATTTAGAGAGGAACTAGGTGGACTAGATGAAGTACAAGCTTGATAGGGATGATTATAAAAACATAGGATTGATATATATCATGACAATATTAGTCAATGACTTGTTCATATTGAGAGGGAATGGGCAAAGATGGATATGTCTCACCAACTTGTGTTAAGACAAAGTCAACATCAAAATAATCCATGAATCATTCGTGAGAAGTGTATATAACAAGAAAACAACTTAAATTAGAGTACTTATATTGCTTAACCAGTATATTTATGCTTGGATTCACTATTGGTGCTTAACGAAATTCGCTCCAAAGGCTGGTATCTTTAGGAGAACACCAAAACTCCTCAAGGAATGGACTTTTGAGTCCCATCGGGCATGCCAAAAACTATTATCACTTGAACTTTCACCATTAAATGAGATGAAAAGTCTCTCCTTATTCAAGTGTCACAATGGAACCACCTCAGGGCTATGGGTGACCCAAATTTGAGGCAGATCTCTATATTAGGGTTAGTTCCCTTGATGTACCACTATAAATCAAACCTACTACTAACTTTTGGCAGGTGAAAATGGATAATGATAGCTAAAAATAAATATAATCTAGGGGAGGTGATACACTAAATAGATGGTCTACTCACACCACTTACAATGCACTTGGAACCAAGGAGAAGCCTACACATACACTTCATCCAATTGAACACTCCTCTTCTACATCAATGTTTCGAGCATGGGGTCTTGAAGAGAGATTAGGCTAGGAGGACTTAGACAATAGGTCTTCTAAAAACACTAATTAATTAGATACTCACTATACCTACAATCCACATTAGACACTTCTTACTGACCTACAAAAGAGAGCCTTCAACCACACAAGGCATTAGGAAGGATAACTTGTCAAGGTAAGCAAAATACACTTGTACAAGACCTAAAGCCATAACATACACTTCATTAAGTAATTAATGAGGTAAAATTACATTATTTATTAGTTTAAAGTAAAAATTGAGTAGGGCTTCACCATACTCAGGTGGATAGATGTCTACAATAGCCAAAAAGGCTAAAATATATAGGAATTGTGAGAGGAGAGAGAAGCAAGACTTCAAGAGTCACTAAGACACTTGTAAAGTAAGTAAAATGAGTTACAATAGCATGAAATAAATAATTAGAAAGGTATTTTAAGGATAATATGGACAAATGTCTCTCAAATCATCAAACTTCTCCATATGTGGCATAGATGTCGCTTTGCTTGCACATGGAACTTTTCTCATGATTTGCCTTCACAAAACTACCTCATCACCAAATAAGGTTAGGCATAATGATTCATATAATGGGGAGGGGTTAATAAAAATCTCCTACATTCATTGAAATGGTCTAAAACCATTCATCTCTTTATGTCCATGGAAAATCATCTCCAACAGTTACAAATGGCTCTCTCTCTCATGTACCTCTCACACTTGGCACACAAAATGTTTCAAATTCTACAATATAATCCATGAAAAATGAGTAATTACACTTTTCAAGAGTTTCCACATCATCAGGTTCATGAATCAAGCCACAAAAGGCTCCCCAATTGGAGTTTTCACCATTTTCACTAAGTGTTCACTATCTGCCCACTAGACTGGCTGAGATGAAGGAGATAGAAAACACACTTAGGAGACTATATATCTTAATATATGAGCATGGGAACCTGAAATAAGTCCTAATATTTATCTTAAAGGTGATTGCATCTTTTAAAACTTCTCCATACCTATAAAACACACAAATTTGTCAATAAAATCCCTATTGTACACCATTTGTATAGGTAGGGTACAACTCAATTACATGGGGATGATCCCTTGAGAGTATTATATAGATTAAAGTCATTTCCCTAGCCTTTACACCCCATTTGGATGCTTCACTTTCCTTATCTTCCCAATTGGGTCTTTGAGGGTTTTAGAGTCACTTGGACTCGTAGGCTTGGTCCATAGAGTTAGCACGTTGAAGCTATGTCTAAATGCCATTAAAGGCATCTCAGGGACCCTTCCTAACACCTTTAGGTCCCATGAAAATTTTCATGTAAATTCCAAGAATTTTAAGATGGCCATTCATGTCCTTTTTTGTATATCCTGTTGGGTTTTAGTGCCTTTAAGCCCAAAAATGGCTTACTGATGGTTTTTTGGTAAACTAAATGTTTAGTCACACTTGAAATGACTTCATAAACATTATCAAACTTATTGGAATGCTCCTTTCATTCTAAAAGAGAGAATGGCTCTCCATTTGGCTTTAGGCCTAAACCATACTTGATAGATTTGACTACAACCTAGGCTTCATATGGCCTTCTAATGGATTCCCTTACCTTATAATAGCTAAGAAATATCTACTAGGGTGCCTCAGTCATGTTTCCATCTATTGGGAGGCTTGATTTATGTTAAAAGTGATAGTTGCCCTTCATTTGGCCTTTAGGCCTATTCTTTGCTCAGTAGGTCTACCTGCAAAGCTTCTTGCCTAGACCACCCTGTCTAGTTTCAATCCTTATAGGTTGTTTTCACATGTTTTATTGATGTATCCTAGCTCCACAAATCATCTTTAAGGGTTTTTAGACCTTCTAGCTCACCACTTCACTTATCTTCCAAAAGTTGCAGGGTTCAGGCAAGGAAAAAGTACTCTGCCTCTAAGACAAAATAGAGAGGTGTTACCTTGTTTGCTCAGAAAAAAATTATTGGAGGGGATTTTTCAAATCATAAGGATGCCTTGTACAATTTTTTATCCCCTGGTGATGAGGCTAGACCTCTCAACTTGCTCCATTTGCCTTGGCAGACTTTTAGGTACAGGACTGTGCAGGGTACTATGCAAGTATATTGTGCTCTTCCTCTTGAAAGTGATTTTAAACCCACTAAGAGGGTGTCTTTAGGTTGATACTATCATGATAAAAGCATTATTATCCTCTATTATCTTTCTAACCTCTCCCACATTCTTCCAAATTGGTTGGGACAAGACTGAGACTCCCTTTCCTGACTAAAATAATCTTGTTTGGGGTCTACTATAGGTTAAGATATGGTTATCTAGAACCTTTTGAGGTATGGGAAGGTTCCTTGAGATTATCTTGAGTTTATATCATGCCTATCTAGATCACACTTTCTCCTTTTGAACCTTTAAGAGACCTTCTTGTCTCAATTTTCCAAAATGTTGCTTGGGTTGAGTACTCTACCTACAACCCTACATGCAGGTGAATATAGGGGTCCTTGTCTTTTAAGTATGGTCTTTATAAACTCCTTTAGACATTGATTGATTTCATATATTGTATGATTAATTTTAACTTACCTATGTACTTCATAATAACTCAGAACAATGTAATTCCTTCTTTGACTGAGACACTCCTTGTCTGACTATTGTATGTCCTGATTCCCACAGTGTATGGAATGAGAAAGTGTATATAAGGAAAAAATAACACTATCATATTATATTTGACAATATTTTTCATCCAAACAATCTCTCAAACTATTTTTAAGCACCTTACCATGATGGCAGAGTATAGATTACAACTTTGGTGAAGAAAGGCCACTTTTTCCAAGCTTGAGCTTATGCTGGCTATAGGTGGGTGTTTCATGCCTCTGTACAGACAAGGTATGATTATGGGAAGTCACCACCCTAGGTTCCATCTTATTTTATGATTTATCAGACCATGAGCAACACTTGAACCATTTATAATCACTCATATATGGAAGATAAGCCTAATTTGCAGTTTTGGATGAAGGAAGCCCTCTTTTGGTCTCAAACCTATAGATGTTACTGATATAATTTAGTGGTTTTAGGAGTACTTTTGTTCCTCTCAAACACCAATTTCCATTAGTCTTCCTTTCTCCAAGCTTTGCATAGTGTTAGTCCTATCATGGAACTATCCAATGATGTTATTTAGTTTCCACAAGAACTTATCCAACATTTTTATTTAAAAGCTCTAAAATTAGGAGGTGCTCTATTTTGTCTCTTTAAAGACTCATTCCCAAACTCAGAATTGTTCACATTTTGGTTAACTCCTCACTCTCTTTGGTTTTTTGATAGCTTATAGCCATCAAAATCGCTTACATAACCCCATTGAGATCCTTTATAGTTTGTCATTCTTATTTATACATCCATAACATGCAATTTATGAAGTCATGAATGAGGTAAAGTAACATTATTTATTAGTTCAAAGCAAAAATTTAGTAGGGCTTCACCATACTCAAGTGGAGAGATGTCTACAACATCCAAAAAGGCTAATATATATAGGAATTATGAGAGGAGAGAGAAGGGGGACCTCAAGAGTCACTAAGACACTTATCAAGCAAGGAAAAAGAGTTACAATAGCATGTAATCAAGAATGAGATAGCTCTTGCAAGTAAAATCTAGACAAATGTCTCTCAAGTCATCAAACTTCTCCATATGCGGCATAGATGTCCCTTTGCTTGCACATGGAACTGCCCTCATGAATCCTTAGACCTGACCTTCTAACAGCCAAGACATATCTACTAGGGTGCCTAAAACATGTTTCCATCCATTGGGAGGCTTGATTTATGTGAGAAGTGATAGTTGCCCTTTATTTGGCCTTTAGGCCTATTCTTTGCTCACTAGGTTTGCCTGTAAACCTTCTTGCCTAGACCATCCTGTCTGGTTTCAACCCTTTTAGGTTGGTTTCCGATATTGTAATGGATGTATCCTAGCTCCAAAAATCATCTTTAATGGTTTATATACCTTTTGGCTCACCACTTCACCTATCTTCCAAAAGTTGTAGGGTTCACACAAGGAAAAAGTACTCTACCTCTGAGACAAAATAGAGAGGTGGTACCTTATTTGCTAAAAAAAAATAGTATTATAGGGCATTTTTCACTCACAAGGATTCCTTGTACAAATTTTTGGCTTTTGGTGATTATTTTAGACCTCTCAACTCACTCCATTTGCCTTAGCAGACTTTTAGGTACAAGACTGTGCAGGGTACTATGCAAGTATATTATGCTCTTCCACTTGAAAGTGCCTTTTAACCCACTACAAGGGTTTCTTGAGGTTGATAATATCGTGATGAAATCATTGTTATCCTCTATTGTGTTTCCAACCTCTCTCACATTCTTCCAACTTGGCTGGGATAAGACTGAGTCTCCCTTTCCTAACTAAAACAATCTTGTTTGGGGTCTATTGTAGGTTAAGATATGGTTGTCTAGAACCTTTTGAGGTATGGGAAGGTTCCTTGAGATTATATTGAGTTTATATCATGCCTATCTAGATCACACTTTCTCCTTATGAACCTTTAAGAGACCTTGCCTCAATTTTTCAAAATGTTGCCTAGGTTGAGTACTCTGCCTACAACCCTACCTATAGGTGAATACAGGGGTCCTTGTCATTTAAGCATGGTGTCTACAAATTCCTTTAGCCATTTATTGAGGTCATATACTATATGCTTCATTTTTAAATTACCTATGTACTTCATAAAAACTTATAACATTGTCATTCCTTCTTTGACTGAAACACTCCCTATTTGACTACTATATGTCCTTATTGCTACAGTGTATGGAATGAGAAAGTGTATAGAAGGCAACAATAACACTATTATCTTCTCCTTAATGACCTTTTGCATCCAAAAAATCTCTCAAATGATTTTTAAACACCTTACCATGATGGCATAGTATAGATTACAACTTTGGTGAAGAAAGGCCACTTTTTCCAAGCTTATGCTTATGTTGGTTGTAGGTTGGTGTTTCATGCCTCTATACAGATAGGGTATGAGTATGGGAAGTCACCACACCAAGTTCCATATTCCTTTATGATTTATTAGTCCATGAGTAACACTTGAACCATTTAGAATCACTCATATATACAAGACAAACCTAATTTGTAATTTTGGTGGAAGGAAGCCCTCTTTTGGTCTCAAACCTGTAGATGTTAATGATATAATTCAATAGTTTTAGGAGTACTTTTGGAACTTGCAAACACCACTTTCCATTGGTCTTCCATTCTCCAAGATTTGCATAGTGTTAGTCCTATCATAGAAATATCTAATGAAGTTATTTAGTCTCCACAATAACTTATCCAACATTCTTATTCAAAATCTCTACAATTAGGAGGTGCTCTATTTTGTCTCTTTAGAGATTCAGTCCCAAACTCAAAATTGTTCACATTTTGGTTAACTCCTCACTCTCCTTAGTTTGCCAATAACTTATAGCCATAAAAATCACTTCCATAACCCCATTTAATTCCTTTATAGTTTGTGATTCTTCTTTGTACATCCCTATCAAAGCTCTGCCAAAACCACCTATAGGTGGCTAACAGGTAACAAGTGTGATCTTGTAGGGGAAATGCATGCTTCTTGCCCCATGGTTCTTACTTTTGTCATCAAGTGCACCTTCATAGTTTCAAAACATCTAAGACACATTTAATTCCTTCATCTGAATGTGGAAAACCTCCTTCATGGCACCTATAGGTACGTATTCCTAAGCAAAAGGTAGTGAGGATGATATATGACCAAGAACAAGCCTAGAAGAGGTTTCTTAGGCATTTGATAACCCAAAACCTAAAGAACAATAATTGAACCTATGGAGAGACCCTCAAAAACACATTAAACCATCAAAGCTATCAAACCAAAACATAATGTTCAGAAACTGGCTCAAACAGGGACCCCTCATGAATGAATAAGCATAAAAAGTTGCTTGGGTTCTTACTGATGATTCATGAAGGAGAAGCCATGAAACTAAAACTTGTTGCCATGGATTTGAATCTGACTTAGTCCTATTTCAACCCCTAAAATCACTCCTTCTAACTCCACTTTTACGAACTATACTATGCATCCAAAGTTGACTCTCCTTGGCTTGCAAAGGAAAAGAAAGAAGAAAAATAAATAAAATTTGAATTTTTTGACATTTTCTCTACAAACCAATCATGGTAAATAGCTCAGGGAGATACAAAGACACTATTCTCATGTTTTAAGCTGAAGGTGGACTTCCCAAGTCTGTACAAGTGCCATTAGGGCCTAAAATTAAGGAAAACCCCCTATTTTCTTGCATGAAACTACTTCTTGACCACCTGTGACTAATTATTAACATTTTTTAACCTCCTCCACATTGAAATCTTCCTTGGTGACAAATTTTCTTCTTTAACTAATTTGTACAAGTCATTTAATAAGCCAAAAATATGACTTATGAACACTTTATTTATGACTTATGAACACTTTAAAACACTTAAATGTTTATATTAGGACATTTTCAAAGTAATTTTAGCCTTTGACCATGATTGACCAAAGTTGACTAGACAAGTACAAGGAAGCTATGCTTAGACCAAGGCTAGAGCAAGGATAGGTAAGGTATTTAGACACACATGAGACCCTATTATACATATGGGAACTTGTGAAAAGTTTCAATATGTAGGGGTTGACCTAGTTGGACTAAAATTTAAATTTGGTCAATAGAAGCCTTTGTGACTTAGTTGATTTTTAAGGATACGTGATCTCCTGGATGAGCGAAACACTTCTAAGTGTCCAAATCCTACTTCCTCATTTTTTCAAGCCTTTTAAATTTTTTATCAAAGTCCCCAAGCTCTAGATGAGTGAGATGTTACCATCTATCAAAATATCACTTCATCATAGCCTTGGGGTTGTATGTACATGTTTGATTTTCTTACAGGCTTTAAATGAGCAAGATGTTTCCACTTGTCAAGATCTCACTCGTTCACTTCACTAGAGCACTTAGAATATTGGGCTTACCAAAGAACTTCCAAGAGAAACGCTGATGACATGTGGCAAAATACCACTTCGTTAAGACCCTAGAACATTCAGTACACATTGAATTTATGGTAGGGCCCTGAATGAGCAAGATGCTACCACTTGTTGAAATCTCACTTCATCATGACCCCAAGGTAACCCATACATGTATGATTTTCCTACATGATCTAAATGAGTGAGATGATACCACCTATCAAGATATCACCCATTCACTTCACCATAGCACTTAGAATATTAGGCATATCGAAGAACTTTCAGGTGAATGAGATGATGCCATGTGGCAAAATCTCATTTTACCATGGCCCTTAAATAGCTAGTACATAATCAACTTGTGTAAAAAATCTAGATAAATGAGATAGTGCCACTTGTCAAGATCTTAAATTCCCATGATAGTCAATAGATATTGAACATCAAGCCAAGGCCCATAACTTTCTAGACCAATGAGATGTTGCCACGTGCCCATAAAGGACACATTGGCATCTTGGTCAGTAGTATATGAGCTTAAATTTGATGCTCATCCTAACCTGTCAAAACCCAATAATAGATGACATGTCTAATCCGATCTATGCAATCAAGTTTTAACTTGTCTCCTAGCAACATATTAATTATAAATTGCAGGATTCAAAGTAACTCAAATGGTGGCATTAATCATGGACATGGTGTGCACATTGGGATCAAATGAAGAGCATAAAAAGGATAAGGATTGCCTTAGTGAGGCATGGTATTTTTTGTACATAACAGGGCCATCTAACCATCTCAAGGAGATCTTAGTGACTTTTACCTACCCCAAATTCAATTATAGATCAATTAGGCATGGTCTTTATTGTGTATAATGAAGTTGACTAACTGATTTAATGAATTTTAAACAACTTTCAGTTGCCCATAATTTAATTCAAAGCCAATTAACATGGCCTTGATCATGATTTCCTTAGGATTGTGCAAGATCTTGATCAAATTCAAACTCAAGCAAATGTATCTCATTTAATCCTTATAACCACTAGGTAGTGGGATGAATAAAAACTCCATGGATTGTAATTGTTTATAAAAGACCAATCGAAAGATGTAAAAGGTTCTGGTCCATTTAGAATTAGAGGCTATAGTAGAGAGCCATGCCATTTCATTTCTTGTATTTTCCTGATTTCTAGTTAGATTTTCCCTTTTGCATGATCTAAGGTTGTTTGAAGATAATTATGTAATTCACTTAAGTATTTGATGAATCCCAAGTTGATATTTCATGATTTAACAAAAATCTTAAAGCTTTATGACTTGATATCCATTGCCTACTTATGTATACAATGACTATGTTTCCCTCTCTTTACATTACAAACTTAATCCTCAGACTCCTGCACTATCTTTATTCTTGGTTATGCTATGCTAGCCATGCATATATTAGTTTCTCAAGGGACTCATCTACTCAATAGAATAAATATATCTCTCTTCTCTACAAAATGGGTCCCTCTTCTATTTCTCCTTGTTCTCTCTTATTTGCTCTTTTTTATTTCTCTGTTAGAGTAGGTAAATTAGTCTAAAAATTGAAATCTATGTTTACATGTTTTATCTTGATTGCAGAACCTTCTCATTGTTGTTTTTGCATTGTTGAATATGTGTGCAATGAGTGTGAAATTAGTTACATTTACATGCTAAAATCCATTAGTTGAATTCCTAGCTAGCAAATCCATCAGACCAATATTCCCTATCATAAATTTGAAGTTTATTTCACATGCCCCTTATATGGAATAGTTCACAATGACTAACTGAGTGAGATCTAGTCTACCATAACATGGTAGATATAGACCTTGGGAAGATATTTGAATCTCCTTTTAGGATTATTGGGAGTTAGTCCAAGAAAAAAATGGTTTTTTTATACCTAATAACATATTTTAATACTATTAATCTTGTTTTTATGATTTTAATAATATGGACTTGAGTTTTAGGCCACTTGGACCAAACTAGGTGTGGGAAATGAAGAGTTACAAGATGCCTATGCATATAACTGATGGAATGCCAGGTTATAGGAGTTTATTAAGGCATGAAAGATGTTAAATTAGTGGTTTAATATTATTTAAAGTAAAATTCATGGTTGGAAGGTCCATTTGTCACTCTATTCATGTAAAGAAGGGTAGTTTTCTAGGAGCTAGTCCAGGTGTCAAGCAAGCTTATAACTCCTATGACACTTAGAATGTTGAAGCTAATTTAGGAGTGATAAACATGGAATTTTATGTCTATTTTAATATATCATAACTCATTTCCTATTTTTATAGGTCAACTTAATGTTGAAAGTGGAGCTAGAGTTTCAAAGCGGAGAATGTAAATTTTATGGTTTTTTGCACACAATGAGCACTTGATATTGAATATGAAGAAATTTCTCAAGAAATCATAGTGACCTTTGCTAAAAAACCAAGGCATAACTTCATAGGATGAATCCATAAATATTGGATGCTTACATGAGATGATAACATCCAAATCTTGATGGAATCATCTAGGTAGGCCAAAACACTCCTATTACTAATCTAAGTGACTTATAATCCATTTTTTAGTCTTTTTATCCACTTGCATTCTATCTCAAAGCTACATAGAATAATAAAATGCTAAGTATCTAAATCACTTTAGTAATTTACTTAAATTGTAAGTGAATTTTTTAGATCATATAATGATTTTACATTTAAATTAGTGTTTTATTGTAATAGATTAAGTAGTTTGATAGTGCATTTTTTAATCTTATTAGAGCACATTAAATTAAAAATAAGCTAAAACATATTGGTGAATTTATTCCTTATATTGAGCATAACAAACCCTAATTTGTATAAGTTTTTAATTTCACCTTATTAAGGTTTAAAATGTTTTTAATAAGGATTTTAGACCTGATTTATTAATTCCCCTCATCATACATGCAAATCTAAAACTTCTCTTTTTATCATATGGTTTCTCACTCCTGGAGAGGTTGGGTGAGTCATCACCCTACGTATAGTTGGTGTGTCAAATGAATCATCAATAAACTGAACAAGACATGATGTAGATTTCTATTTTAGATCTCTTGCGTATGTCTAAAGTCTGTAAGGAGATATTATACGACCTTTTATGACAATTCAAGGTTCCAAATTACATTAATCCTACCACATTCTAAATACTTATTGGGAATTTATCCCTAGGTCAAGAACTTATGTTTGACCAAATTTACATGTCATCCCTTGGTCCCCTACACAAAAATCCTCTTCATATCAAAGCTATCATAAACCACCACAAGATTAAATGCGTTCTCATAGATAATGGTTCGAGTCTCAATATATCCTCTCTAAAATAATAAAACTCTTGGGGTATACTTTAGTGGATTTGTATCCTGACATCATTATCATGAAAACGTATGGTAATGTAAACAAAGATTCATAGGGCACTATTTGCTTACCATTCGTAGTTATCCTATCACCCATGATACCCTCTGCCATGTCATCGATATTAAATAACCCTAAAAATTGCTTATTAGATGCCCTTAGATCCATGATGTAGATGTTTTTACCTCCACACTTCATCCATGCCTCAAAATCCCCCATTCTAGAATGGTGGTCATTGTTCTTGGTGATTTATAGCCATACCATTATTACAAGCATTTAGGAGTTGAATATGGTCAATATAATTATTGTCCTAGCACTAAGCATGCTCCTAAAAGGGATAAAGCTAAAGCTCCTGAGTCTCCCCAATCTAATTAGATTGACCCAAGTGATCTTGTGTCCACTTCTACTACACCTCCCCAAATTTCATCCCACTTCACTATTGAAGATACGAGTATTGGTACATACAACATCATGGATGCATTCCACATTACCAAATTTCCAAAGTATCCTGGGTCCCATGATAATCCTAACATGATATGGCACAAAATGATTAGGTCTCATCCCAAAAACCCTCTTGTATTTGTCAAGAAGATTTCATCCGATCAAGACCAACCTAGTAGTTATGAGGATCCCTGGTTGTATAATGACAACTTCATCTCTTGTTATCAAAAAGCTAAGTATCATATCCTTAATATAATATTGAAACATCAAGATTACCAAGGGAAAGGCCCGGGTCCAAATCAACAAGGTATTATTGAGCCTATTTCTATTACTAAACATAAAGGTAGTCGTGGTATTGGATATAAACGGCATAGTGCAACCCCTTAGATCTTTAGAGTGACACTACTTTAGTGTCTAATGAAGACAATTTTTATAGTGACATAGAGTCCTATTATAGTATCTATGATGATCTTATCGATATAAATCTATTTGATACCAATGCCATTCTCACTATCACTTCCTCTCCTAAAATTCCTCCTATCTTCCATTACCTTGAACACATCAATTGGGATCAACAAGATCATGTTATACCATTAGATGACTTCTATAATGAAGAAACATTGTCAGAATTCTTGGGTCTTAGAGGCGTCTATTGATTAGAGACCACAAACAAGGCTTCAAGATCATATTAGACCCTAATGCCTATTTTGGAGAACAAGTAAACTTCCTTGGTCAAAATAAAAAATAAAAATAAAATCTAACATTGAGGTCCTCTAGTGAAAACCTTTATGAGGTCCTTTTAGATTAAGGAAAAAGTAAATACAAAGACAAATCCCTTGGTGAAAACCTATTCAGGTGCCATTAGATGAGGAGGTTCATTTTTCTCCTTATGAATATTAGAGTCCTACAAGTTCACATCTTACCTTTGAATCAAATATTGGTGTAAAACAATAATGGGTGTTTGCATAATTAGTTTGAGATTTATTAAAAACATTCATTAAATGGCCCTCACTTGAGCTAGGTGATCCAAATTCTTCTTACATGGGTGGACCATTCAATTTCCCTTTGTACATAATTTATTATAAGATGATTCTAATTTGTTAGTGGAATATACCATAGAGGCCAATATTGGCATAATAGATGATCCCAAAATGGTTAAGCTTGGTGTGTTCCTTATTACTAAAGAATGCAACTTCATTATTGCCATTCTATGAGAGTTTATCAACATATTCACATCCTCTAATATAGATATGCCTGGGTTGGATCTATCTCTGGTCATACACCATCTTGTTGTACACCTGGATGTCAATCCCATTAAATAAAAATTGTGTAAAATACAATCACAGATTATTGTACTAGTTAAGAAAGAGTTGGAAATTTTATTGGGAGCTAGATTTGTTCGATTGGCTGAATACTTAGAATAGATATCCAACATTGTTCTAGTTAGTAAAAAACTAGAAGGCATTTGTCTATGTATAGATGTAAGGGACATCAACAAAGTATGTTCGAAAGATGATTTTCTATTACCCAACATTGACATGATTATAGATTCAATAACAGGTTATAAAATTTTATCACTCATGGATGGTTTTTTAGGATATACCCAAGTCAAGATTACACAAGAGGATTAACACAAAAAAATGTTCACCACTACATGGGGAACATTTCACTATCAAGTCATGTCATTTGGATTAAAAAATGTTGGTGCCACATACCAACATTCCACAATTGTCATCTTCAATGATATGATGCACGACATTGTTGAAGATTATGTTGATGAAATTCTATGAAAGTTAAATACATGGGTTGTACATTCATAAGTTCTATGGAGGATATTTGAGAGACTTCATGAATACAAAGTGCGCCTCAACCCAAAGAAATGTCTTTAGAGTCACTTTAGGAAAATTGATAGGCTTCATTGTTTCTCATTTAGGAATTAAAGTCAATCTAACCAAAGTAAAGGCCATCATAGAAATGCCTTCCCCTTCTAATCTAAACTAGCTCCATAGTTTGTAGGGCAAAATTTAATCTATTTGTCACTTCATTTTGTAGCTTTTTGGTCGTTACGATACTTTCATTTGTATCTTAAATATGGGCACCACTTTTCAATAGAATGTTGAATGTCAAGAGGCCTTTTAGAAACTAAAAACTTATTTGGCAAACCCACCAGTGTTGGTCCCACCAACACTGGGTAAACCCCTATTCTTTTATATATCAATAACTGAACATGCCTTGGGGGCACTCTTGGCCTAACATGACAACAAGGGAAAAGAACATGTAATCTACAATCTACATAGGACACTGGTTGCCTATGAACATGGTTATATGCTTATTGAAAATGCATGTTTGGCATTGGTCTCTGCATCACATAAGCTATTCCAATATATGTTGAACAACAAAACCATTATTTTTGCAAAGGTTGATCCTCTTAAATATATCCTTTCTAAAGTAGCATTGATAGGTTGTATGGCTAAATGTATCATGTTCCTCAATGAGTTCTATATTGAATCCACTAATCAAAAGGCCATTAAAGGGCACCTTTGTCAAATATCCATCCTATAACCATGCATTTCCCAAATGAATCTATCTTCACTCTTGAAGAATTGTGTCAATGGAAGCTATACTTTGATGGTTCTCTCATGACTCATGGTTTGGGAGGTAGTAATTTATTCATTACATCATAGGGTGATTTCATTCCCAAGGCATTCCAAATTGATTTCTTGTACACTAATAATATTGTAAAATATAAGGCACTTATTGTAGGGCTATGCCCAATAGTATAATGTAATATTCAACAATTAGTTATCTACAGTGATTCATAATTGATCATCAATTAGATCATAAAAAAACATCAAACTAGGGATGAGAAATTTGTGCCTTGTAAAGGCATGGTTGATAATATCAAATGACACTTTGAATGTATATAGTTTGAGTAGATGCCTAGGGCCAACAACATATTAATGTATATCATGTAAACCATTGGATATTTGATAGAGATATCTTCCAATGCCTTAGAATATCAATCTCTTATTGCAAACCTTCTCATGTCAGCTTATAGTTGTCCCAACACTGAAATGGTATGTGATATTGTTGGTCCCAATTCCCCTTGGTACCAAAATGTCTAAACCTATATCTAAGACTACATTCTTCCCACTAAATTATCATGTAACCAATAAAATTTCTTTATTTACAAAGCATCTAGTTACACTTTACTCGATGGTACACTCTATCATAGAGGCTATGATGGGATGTTGCTTCAATGTTTAAACTTGGGTAAATCTGAATCAAAACTTAAATACATAGATGAAGGGATTTATGGGGCCCATACCAGTGAAATGGTCCTTGCCAAGAAACTAATTAAGATAGGATATTATTGTCTCATAATGGAAGCATATGCGTGTGTTCATGTAAAAAAATGACTTACTTTCTAAAAGCATAGTGATTTAATTCACGCTCCTTCACGAGTGCTTCACCCTATTACTTATCCATGGCCATTTTATTCATGGAAGCTCAATCTCATTAGTAAGATAAACCCCACTTCTTTAAATGGACACAAACATATCCTGACTTCCACTGAGTATTTCACTAAGTGGGTCGAGGCAATTCCTTTCACTTACGTAATCGATAAACAAATTTCCAAATTCATCCTAAACTACCTCATTTGTCAGTATGGCATCCCATCTTCTATTGTATCTAATAATGGTAAGTCATTCAAGAATAAGGAAATGAAAACCCTTTGTACAAATTTCTATATTAAACACAAATGGTCTACACCCTATTACCGTCAAGGCAAGCCAAGTTGAGGTATCTAATAAAACAATTGTCAAAATCCTTAGGGAAACTATCAATAAAGTTGGCTAAGATTGGCACTTGCAATTATTTCTTACCTTCTGGGCCTACCATACCAATGTTTGCACACCTAAAGGTGCAACACACTACTCCTTAGTTGTTGGCTCTAAAGCCATTCTACCAATGAGATCGAGTTGCCTTATATGTGTATTTCATTATAGGGTATAATTGATGATGAAGATTATAGAGTTGCCAAGATTAAAGAGCTGAAACTCCTGGATGAAAAATGTATAGCCACATTAAGTCACCTCAAAGTAGATCATAACTGACTACATTGTAGTTATAACAAGTTCATCATCCCAAGAGAGTTTGAAGTGGGTGATCTTGTCTTAAAAGAGAATCTAAAAAATACCAATGTTGAACACAATAAGAAAGATAAATTTGAGTTGAATTAGTTGGGTCCCTTCATTGTGATTGAAAATTATGGTTTTGGGGGATATAGGTTGGCTACCCTGGGATGGTATGAGCTAGATGAACCCATGAACACTACGCATCTCAAACATTTTTATGCTTAACTTGATTAAACATTGTCTATGAGAGCCCCTACTTAGGAGTATTTCCTCCACTTTTCTTTCTTATTCCCCCTTCATTTATTTTTTGTTTTGGAGTCTAGAATTGACTTTATCCCTTGCCTTATTATCATCTTGATATTGATTATGATCTACAAGTACTATAAGTGATTTCAGAAGATAATTTAGCAAGTCATTCATATTTTATCATCATCAGCTCATCCTTACAAGCATAAGTTTAGAACATCATAAGGCTTTTGGCATGGTTTCCCGACTTGGTATTCTTTGATGCAACTTATTTTACATCTTTGATGATCCTACGATCCCATTCTGTATCACTTATTTTATATTCTAATTTGTTGTTGAAGTGTAGTTCTTTCACGCCTCAGTTTTGTTATGGAACCATAGTCCTTCCACACTCTCATTGTTTTATGAGTTTGACATGTTTAAGTCTCCATATTTTTGGTCTTTAGTCTTGGTGTCACATATTTAAGAGTGGGCCATATCTATCTATAAGGGTTCTTGAGATTGGTATTCCATCTGTAAAATCAGTCATTGGTCCTATGTCTTGGTATCATGTATGTAAGATCAGTCATGGGGCCTCAATCTCATTATCACGTATGTAAGATGCGTCATTGGTCCTCATGATGGGTTATTAGGCCACCCCTACCCCATATATATATCCCCCTATAACTATATGTCCCCCCTTCTCTATATATGGTCTATCTGGCTATCCTATCCCCACTCACTTAAATTATCATATAGAGGGGGGATTGTTTAGTGGTTCTTGATATTGGTATTGCTAAGATGGGTCATGGGTCCTCAAGATGGGTCAATGGGTCATGAGATTGGTTTAGGGTTGGTGAGAGTGGTCAATGGTATGGGAGATGGGTCAGTGGGTCATGAAATTGGTCTAAGGTTCTTGAGATTGGTCTAAGGATCATGAGATTAGTCTAAAGGCCCTTTCTATATCTATCTGGGGAATGGTCATTGGTCCTCAGTCTTAATATCACGTATGTAAGATCAGTCCCAAAAAAACTCTATTTGGTCATGATTGGGGTCAGTCAATACGGTTTAGTTATTATTTGAGCCCCTACCCAAGGTTATCTGTCCTTTGATAGATGGTTCCTTTGACATGTTTTTATATTCCCATGTATATTCTACTTGCATAATACTCATGAATATATCTTATTCTAAAAAAACTAAAAATATTCAAAAAACCCTACAAATCTTAAAAATTTAGAAATCAAAAAATCCCGAAAAGAGCTATAAAGCCACAAGACCTTTGCATAATTTGTTATCCTATTGGACAATGGCTTTCCCTATTGGTTTTGTTCTAAGTGGCACTATTTGAGTATCATGTGGATGGGTCTCCCCTTTTTGAATTGAACATGTTATGGGTGGGAACTCTCCTTTCCAAATCATGACATCTCTATCAAATTCAATCAAAATTGATCATTCAAGTAATCATATTCCCTTGGTTGTTTACCTATCTTGGGTGGGTATCTTTCATTCTACAATGATCAATTTAATCAACATTGTTTAACATTCATTACACTCTCATTTATGGGATAAATACATCGGCTTGAGGTCCACATGGATTACGTAGGCAATGCTTGGCTACATGGGGTAGCTCAGGTCAAATCGATTGCTATCATTCCCATTTTATTTCCCCCCCAATATTTATACTTTACACTCTCACCATTTTACAATCCAAATTTACATTTTACAAGCCAACCTTATGCTCTCATCATTTTATGAGTCATTCTTATTTGCCTCTCTAACACTTCATCCTACACATTTGTCATTATTTTTCTTCTTTACATTCCTGGGAAAACTACATTTGGCCTAATGGTATGCATGGACTATGTAGGTAGTGTTCAGTTGCATGGGGCATCTGAAGTCAACTCGGTCATCTCTTCCTTATTCTTTTATTCCCCTTTTTCCTCTAATTTATCCCAATATCCTATGTGGTGTTCCCTAGACTTAAGGGTAGATAACAAGAGTAATATCTTGTTTCCACCTTCACACTAATGTTGATTTATTATATTTGTTTATTGATTTTTGTTATGTTTTATGTATGTTATTATTTTGTTTACTTCTTTGTTTGTTTACTTTATTACACAGTTTGTTTTTATTTGGTGCATTATGTTTTATACTTCAGTCTTAATTATCCATATCTTGATCTTGAGTTATTAACATTTGTATATATTTCTTTGTTGGTTTGTCTTTGTTCAGTGCATTATGATTTACACTTAGGTCTTAATTTTTCATATCTTGATCTCAAATTGATAGTATTTATATGTAAACTAGTCCACATGTAAGTGACGAATAATGTTATCATGATTCCTTTTATAATTATGATGCATACCATTCTTTGAAAAATTAACAATCAAGTGCTTGGGAGACTCATATATCAATGTTGCATGAAGATAAAGCATCCCCTCATGATATGGTTATCATGTGATCATATTCCAAAACAAAAAAATAAAAACATTGTCACATTTCCTATAATAAAAACAAAACAATTGAATAACATGGATGCATCTATGCTAATTAGGATGTGTATCTCCAAATAAGCACATACAACTAGTCATAAACATCTAAACATCACAATCAAATGACAAAACATCCTACACATCAATCACATTTGATATCTAGATCAAATACAACATCAACATGGAAATTAAATACAATAGAATCATGGAAAATAATTATACATCCACATCAATATTAAAGATCTAATCTACAACATGTGCCCAACATCCATGAAATCAAAAGCAACATATATATATATATATATATATATATATATATATATATATATATATATATATATATATATATATATATATATATATATATATATATATATATATATAGTCCATATACTTCAGGTGATCAACAAATCAACATGTGTATACATCTCAAAATCAATGTCTATACACAAAGGTATACATATATATTGCCAAAATATAAAATGCAAAGCTATAATCTAAATATTATCTTTGAATCTAAACATCTTTAGGAGTCTAATAAAAGCTTTATCCTATACCCAGTGCTAATGACAGCTATTGTGGCGGCCCCGTGACTCTCTATTATAGGGAAGGTTATGTTATGTATGCTCCGTAAAGCTCATTGTCTTGACCTCTGGTGGTACTACCATCTCATATAGGCTTTGATAATAGTCAGCCTCATCCTTGGCCAGTATCACGTCATCCTTGGCATGAGCCATATTTGTCAATGCCCTAGACAAACCCTACTAAGAGACTATATGTCTCGCCTCATTTCACTCCCCATGAATCATGTGCACATCTACCTAATATCTTTGTGCATCTCCTTCAGTTATATCTCTCTCACTAATGGCCACGACTACCTTTGCATCTCTCATATTCACCTACCCCTATATGGTGGTCATTTAGGCCACTTGCCCCCTCAGAGTAGTAATCTTTGTGTCTCTCTATTCAATCGAGCCCTATAACTTGGTAGCCTCATCCTAGGCTCCTACCAACTACCATCGCAGCTCAATCACATCCCCCTCTAGTCCAAATATCTCTGTAACAATAGCTATAATCTCCTTAAGTATATCTATAATAGCTTGAACATCATCTAAAATCCTGAGTTGAGATGGCCTTGCCTATCTTGATGCCTATTATGACCCTTCTATGATAGTAAGAGTCACCTGTGTATCTTGAACATCCATCTTCCCCTCCTCTACATTTAGACCAAGGCCCTCTCCCATATCAATGTCATGCTTTGAGGACCTAACACTACTATTATTGGTTCCACTACTACTACTACGAGTGCTCTTTGAGCCAAAATCTATATCCATAAGCATCACCTATTATCATGGTACATGTTGTAATGGTACTTGAATATGAATAACTACCTAAACTAGCTTCACTCCTTGCTAATGTATCTGTTGAGGCATTGGCCACACCTATCTCTGTCATCTCTGATGCACCCTCAATTGCTCACCTCATAGGGGCCTAGGTATGGTAAGTTGTATAGGTCTAAATTATGCCAACCATGCCACATAGGTCCCAATGACTCTTACATCTACCACCCCTCCCTCATATCCCTAGGCTATTAGTTGTACTATAAAAAATCTAACCATTATTGTTGCTCTCAAGATGGGATCCCCCCACTCACTAATATCTTGTGTCACGTGGGCAAAATAGTGAGGCCCATCAGGTACATCAGGGCGTTGCCCATGATACCACTGCACATGATCAAGCCTATACTACTCAACTATAAAATCATGGTGACCAATAATATAACATGGTGTGGTCATATACCAAGTCACAATGACATCCTCTTTCTAGCTATAATGAATGTGCATATATGGCCACCTGATAAAGTCCCCATCGACCATCTCATCGATTGCCCATCGGTAACAACATGTCTCCTAGGTGGCCCCATCAGTCTCTTCCTATCACAAACTAACCACATACTAGTGGATCCTTTAGTTAACACTATCGTATGTCTCCCATTAGTCACTCTATAATAATGTCCTCCCAAGCCTAGATCTAGAACAATATGAAGGGTCCAATACTCATCCCCCATCGATATGCCATCTTATGCATATCTCTATAAAGTTGGGCTAATACTACTGAGCCCTAAACAAAGTGTGTGGTCGAGTATATCATGTCTTAGATTATTGCTACTAGACTTGTGTGAAAATATCAGTCACTCTTATCAAGCAATAATATGCTGATGACAATGGCCATGAAAATCACTACCTCTTGATCAATCAGTGGTTGTGTTCCATCTGCTAGGAAGGTCAGGTCCTCTAAAGCATCAATGTATACTACTCCATCCATTGTGGTGACATCAATAATGTTAATTAAGTCCTCCAACATGACCAACTTCCCTTGCTACATCCAATGGATTGTATACCCTTGAATTGGAATGCAGAGTATACACCACATGTCCTCTAGTGTTATTGTCACCTCTCTAGTAGGTAGGTGGAACATGTTAGTATCCGAGTGTCACCACTCAATTAATGCTAAAAGAACAACTTTATCCACTCAAATCATCAACATTAGTATAATATATCTCAATTTGATTGCCTCAAAGTATGCCAATGTCTCCTTTGTCTATAATATAGGTCATCATAAGATGTATGAGCACCACTCATGAGCAATCAACATAGAAAATCACTCCAACCAATCACAAACATATCAGCACGCTATGTCCAATAAATCTATCTAAAAAAACTAATAACAATCTCAACAACCAATCATTTTGCTTACCTAAATCAAATATTCATCATTCATGTCAGACCAAATGCTTTTTTCTCATTTCAATCCCTTTTGCCCCTTAGGCATTTTCTACCAATTTGGTGATTTCACCATTTAGTAGTGTTATCATCGTTTACCAAGGTGATCCACCGCTTGACAGGGTATTATCATTATTTCTAATCCTCAAGCCATTTTCATGATATCATTGTTTCTCCTAGTGATCTCATCATTTCCTAGGGTGATTCCACTATTTCACATGGTGTTATTATTATTTCAAGCCTCTTTGGCCATTTTAACAGTCTCATTATTTGTTAGGGCAACATCACTGCTTGACAGGGTGATCTCAGTATTTTTATCATGTTTCTATCATTTATGTGTTTCTTGTTTGATTGGGCATTATCATCATTTCGGTGTTTTCAACCCTTTTTAGTAATATCGATGATTTTGTCATAATATCACCATTTTTAATAGTGATATCATCATTTTATTAGTGATATTGTCATATACATGCACGATATCATCATTTCAAAAATGGTGATATCATTAAACTTCCTACTTCTAATAGGCATTAAATGCATTAAATGCTAATATTTTCATAAAAGGAAAGTACTTACTGATGCCCCACTCCTTGTTGGTGTTGGTACTCATGAACTCGCTTACCAAGATGTCTTTGTCATGGAATGCACACCATTTCACTCGAAGGTCTCACATCCAAATCTAGAGTGAATTCTTAATAGGGGAGGGTGAAAATTAGCCATTTTCACCCTCTAAGGGAAATATATAGCTCCAAATTTGAATTTTTACCCCTACCAATGCATTCTTTTTCTTCCTTAGAGGCATGTCAATGGCTCTATGGTCCTTTTTGTCTTTCCACCCGTTTTATTCTAATTTTTCCATTTCTTTATCTCCTCTGTCACAAAATATCTCATTTTCTTCTTTTAGATGCCCTATTCATAAAAAAAAATTGACAACTCCCTCAAGGGGGCATCATGGGCATCCTAAATGTTGTTTGGGGCATCCTTGTGAACTCATGTTTAATAAATTGAACAAGAATCAACAAAACATGAACACATCATTCTTCAATCATTATCTAATCATTTTAATGACTTTTCCATTCTTTGGAAATTCATTGCTTCGCTTGTGTCTTGAAACACCTTTTCAAATAGGAAAAAATGCAGACACTCAATTTTCATCACTTTCGTGTCAAATTATAATTATAACTAATTTCTTATAATAACACATAAATCACCAAAATAACCAAATTTGCCTGCACACTTGACGTGTGTATTCTGAAACACATTGGGACATCCCTAGCTGGGGCAATGCACCATAACTAACTGTCAACTTCATCTAATTAACCTAGAGTTAAATTATTGTTTTGTAAGCAACATTTTGGTACAATTAACTGGAATATATATTTAAATTTAGATATTTCATAAATCACATGGAAGATAATTTAGAACAATTAGCCTATCTAATCAATTCAAATGGCTAAGTATAAAATCCATAGAAATTGACTAATTTATAATTATGCAATATTCAAATATTCAACAAATATCTAAATTATGACATCATCATGACATCAGTCATAAAGTTTTTAAGTATTAACATAAATGCAAGAATTATAATTTTTTTGGAACCCATGCCTAATAAATGTATACCCAAACCTTAAATATTAATGACAATTATTACTTAAATTGAATTATATTGGTCAGGGTAAATGGAGGAAACGTAAAGAAATTACATTAACAGTAAATCATTTGATAAAATATAATAATATACTATATCGGGTTATGATTTAAAACATAGGTGAAGGCTTAAATAACTTTCATGTGAAGTTATAATTAAACCAACTACCTTACGAGTTTCAACTAACCCGAATAACTAAAAAAGAATTAATCTAACAAATCAAGATAAACTAAATTTGGATCATAAAATGATCCAACAAACTCCCCCTTGATCCAAATGGGTATAAAAGATGAAATAATAGGAGCAATGACTATGAATTCATCAAAGAAACTTTGAAGCAACTGCAACTAGAGTACTGCACATCTTGGTACTGACCAAAATTGATATTGCTCCATATAGAAGCCCGCCCTATGAGTTATGGCATAAAAGGTTGATGAACACGATCAAAGCCTCCACACATCTTGATATTGATCTTGATCCAATGGTCACAATCAATCTAATAAGTCTATAAATACAAGGCTCACCTTATACCTTCAACAAGTTTTTATGTGCAAAGAAACTCTCCATAAATCTAATAAAAACTTCAACATTTCTTCCACTCTTTCAATCAAACCACTCATAGATAAGGGGATATGTCATCAAAATGAACAAACAACGTTGATAAAGACTCCTAGCTCTACAATCTAGCCATAAACACACTTTCAATCCATCTTGGAGAATGAATCCATTTAAAAGGTGTAACTTTTGGTTTATGTCTTTTTATTTGTTTGCATTTTCATAGACCTTGCCCCTTCAAGGGATCATGCTTGAGATGTATTTATCATTTTGTTTTGTTTTGAATGAACTAACAAATAACTAACCTCTCTTGTACTTGTGATCTACAACAACGATACTATTGGGAGTGATGTATGAAAGAGGGGTGACATTGAGAGAATAATTAGGGGAGTATAAGGTGGAGGTATGTTGGAAGGCATGCTATTGGGAGTATGTAAGAGAGAAAACTTCTTGGATTTTGGTAAGGTGGAGAATTGTTTGGAATGGGAATGCCTTGATTCAGAGAAGGTTGATAAGGAGCGAATGGAGTTCAGATAGAAGAATAATGGCTTTAATTATTAAAAAATTTCACAATTCCTTGATTCAAAAGACATCCAAGTCTCAAATTTATCTCACTAAGGTATAAATGAGATCATTCAGATTAGTAGTAGTGAATGGTTTATACACCTCTCTTATAAAATACTTATAAATAGGAGGATGATAACCTAAATTGAATGGGTTTATCATTGATTTTTCAAAAGGAGTCACTTTGGGTTATTTGATAGGTATTGGATTAGCATGATTCACGTGAGGGGGAAGGGGGCATAATTTCATTTTATCCAATCTCTCTTTTATGGTTTAAATCCTTCCATTATATCAATCAAATCTTGTGATTCTCCCATAATCAGGGATTTGTAAACTAAAACAAGCCCCGATTAATACATGTGGGCAAAAACTAGTCTCACAAGTTAAACTCATATAATTCAACTCATGATAATTGTTGTATGTCTATGTATAATCTTGTATCTATTTTAATACCATATTAGGTTTGATGTGTGACATGAAGAAGGAAGGGTTTTAAGAAGGAGACAAATTTGTAATCCTTTTACTATTTTAATCATCAAGGTTAGCCCAATTAGAGAATGAAGGTTCATCTTAGATTTAGACATTATTTATGAAGGCAACTATGCCCAAGGGTCTGATTAAATCATCATCATACATATTCAGAGGGTGTAAGAACACACACAATAAATGAAAGAGGAGAGATGAAGAAAGAAAAGAGAAAAATATGGAAAAAATAAATGATAGGTTAGTTTCACATCAGGTTCGCCAAATTTGTATGTATGAAAAGTAACACGCTCAAGTTCCTAGGGTTGGGTTGAGACAGCCAAAAGAAATACAGGTCAATTTGGAAAATGATTTGGTTGAATGGGTTAAAGAGATTGGGTTCCTTATATGAGATGAGTTAATTTGATAGGTTGGGCTACCCTTTTAGGATTATGGACTATGCACACTAGTGGATATGCTCCTTGATACAAATACTGTTTTATGGCCTCGTAATATTCATTTAATGCAATAAAATAAAAAGATAATGAGGGCTCTATAATGGCCAGACTCTAAGAAAGATTAAATAACATATTTTGTGGTCAATATTGCTCTCTTTAAATGGAAAAAAGTCAAGATTAATTACACTTAGTATTTATTTGACTCAATTGGGTTGGTTACATCTAGGAAACATCATCCACACGAGTGAATAAATAGGATGTGGTTAGACCCAATGAAGAAGGGTCAAATCAAATACAAAGGTTAATTAATTGATGAGCTAACTAATGACTTTGCCTAGCTAATTAGGCTTCTACTAATCCAATCTATTCATCTAAGGCCTTGAAATGACTAATTATTAGAGGGGGAAATGGGGTTGAGTCAAAGACCTCTAGTTGGAGCTTAGAGTCAATATCATTTTATGTGCCTTCTTCCTAAATGAGGGCGATAATCCATGGGAAAACTTTTATCCTGTGCGGATGCACTTATTTTGGGAGTATCATCCAAGTATATGGGAACAAACAAGGAAATGGATAAATATCTATATGAGGTTGAAAGTTAGTTTTTACAATGTATATATGATCCTCTTAGCCTCTTGACTATTTTAGTATAGATCAAAAACTTTTGACTTATGGTGTTTAAGATAAAGTGCAGAGCCTTTCCAATTACCCAC
Source organism: Torreya grandis (assembly GCA_037957365.1). Classification (NCBI taxonomy): domain Eukaryota; kingdom Viridiplantae; phylum Streptophyta; class Pinopsida; order Cupressales; family Taxaceae; genus Torreya; species Torreya grandis. The sequence continues at coordinate 659,981 of JARHVA010006188.1, read as the reverse complement.
ATCTATGAGTGAATAGGTGTCCACATCCTCTTTTGGTTGAGGTACTATTTGTGTAATGGAAACAATGAAGTATGAATTTGCATCCACTATCTGCTCCCCTTCTTTGTGCACACATGGAATTTCCATAACAAACTTCAAGGCTTATGTTGTGTCTAGATAGAAAAAAGGGTTTTGTTATTGGTTCAATAATATTTTATGTTGTGGTGCTTGTTCTTGTGGTTATCTCACCACATGTCAATGTATTTGTATGTATTTCCTTCCATGCTTGCCTCTTATCTTACCTCTGTGATGGCACATCTTTTTCATGATGTTTGGTGTTAGTCTTCCCTTTCTTTGGATATGATTTGTTGCTATCAAAATAACCTTTAGTTCCTTTGTGTTTAAATGTTTTCCTCAATCTTGACCACATGTTGGTAGGCTTTCCCTAGTGTATTAATGTTTATAAAATCCCTCTCTTCTTGTATGTAATATCAATAACCACTATGGTATTTGAGAATTTTGTGCCTCTCATTATCATGTGTACCAACTTTTCTCGACAAAGCATGAAATTCATTGTAGTCTTAGACTTTCTAGTCTTGAATCTAGCACAATTGGTGCAAATTTTTAAATTGGTCATCATATTTCTTTATTGGATATTATTCTTCTCTGATAGCCTCTAGAAAATTATTCCACGTTTTATCTAGTGCTTCCTTGAGAGTTAACTCACCATCACCATCATCTCGAAGATCATATGATGCCCACCATTTTTTGATGTGTAAAGAGCCTTTCAAAAGTGTGAATGTTATCTTTCAATTATCAGAGAAATTATTCATATAAAAATATGATTTTAGTATTCGAGTCATTTATTTAGTCCATCAGTATCAAATTTCCCTTCAGACTAAGGGATGTCAAAAATCACTTGTACTTTGAAGGGTGTCAAACCTCTAAAGGGAATACTTGATGACAATGTTAAAGTAACCTTAGGGATAACTTGTGAGAGATCATTAGTGAATTATGTCATCATCTCTTTTGTATGCCTTTCAAAGTTTCATCAAGCATTTATTTAAAACAATCTCCAATTTACTCCTTTATTGTTTGAGGTCATTTGAAATGACAAGGAAGATAATCCAAAGGATCATGAGTATTGAGACCATGCTTCTTGTATTCTAACCTCATGTGATGGGAAATGCAAGAGCTAAATGAATCACTCTAATACCACTTATACAAATTACATATGCAATCTAGTGGACAACACAATAACTATGGAGTTTAATGTGTTGTAAAAGTATAACAAAAATTGGCATACTTAGAATTGCCAATAACAACTGTGTTTTATTTAAAATAATAGTGTATACGAATGGGAAATATATATAAGAAAGAAGTATGCCTTGAACTCTGCATTCTTCCTTCCATGCTATTACATACACGTAATTTTGGTACAAACCATGTAATTGTAGTGTTATTGTGATACTTATGTACATATAGTTCAATTGCTTAAAGTAGGGTCTTATTGGCACACTTTCTCTTCACATTAAACCCTTCATATTCTTTATTCACCCATATTTAATCGTAAACACATTTAGAATTTTTAGTTGTCTACCTTTGGATTTTCCCAATTGGTCTTGCAGTTCATCTTGATCTTTATTTCATGGGTTTTCTACCTTGACCATTATCAAATAATCCCAAAAATGGTCTCGACTTATTTCAAAACAATCTGAAAGTTGTCAAGCTATTTGTGGCTCCTTTGTGCTACTATGTCATGTTTTCATTCACCTTTATAGTCAACTTTCACTCATTTTCATAGTCATCTTATGCATGAATGTATTCCAATTTTAATACAAAGATACCTATACACACACACACATACTATGTCATTTATCATCTTCTTAAAAGCTATCACTTGTCACACACATTGAGCATATTTATCACACGCTTGCCAAGGAGATCACATATTGTGTTGTTATTCCATTTTATATCTATTGAAGTTTTGCGGATTCATACTTATACCAAAATTAGGTTTACAGTAGTGAAATATCATATATTTCTACTTGTTTGCATAGGGAGAGAAGGTGGAGTCTTCTCTCATATTGGGATAGGTCACTCACATGCACTAGAACTACATTGAGCCTTGATTCTTAACATTGATATGTAAAGCAACCCCCACTCAAGGGGCCTAAGGCAATAACTGTTAGGATCTAGGAAGCACATTTGATTACCTTTGTATGAGCAACTAAACACAGAATTTAACCAGAATGCACAAGTAACTAGAATTCAGAAATAACACAGAATATGAGAGACAATACCCAATTGTATTAATACTCTTCCAGAAAAGAATTACAATGAAGAGAAGCCACACTCTTCCACACCTTACAGGCTTCCCACACCAAGTGTACAGTAATTCACCTTCAAGAGTTATCTCTCTTAATTACGGTCCCAACACACAACTCAAACATAGAGTTGGTGTTCACCTCCAACCAATCAGTATCACTACTGCCAGTACCACTAGTCAGTATCACTACTGCCAGTACACAAGTACTCCACGTACTCCACGACTGAGTACACACCGTACTCCAAGTAGATCTCCCCTGATCTTGCTAACTGTTGTGTTGTGATCTCCTCGATCTTGCTGCCACCTGCAAATCAACTTGGTTTTGCAACACCTGCAAACCTAGATCAAACACACACAAACACCTGCAGATCAATGATCTTACTTACCATGTAGATCTCCCACATAATCTTGCTATACCGTAGATCAACCTGGCCTTGCACACCTGCCGACCGAGATCATACACACATGAAGAACCCTTCTGATTCTCCAAACCAGCACCCCTGTGGATCTCTACAAGATGTTACAACAACCTACAGATCTACCTAATCATACACACTTGGCATTGTGGCACTAGGAGGAACACACCTTGCTCTCTTCACTCTTAAGGAGCTAACCTTGCTCTCTCAATTAGCACACCTTTACAATACAGCCCATGAGTCTATTATATAGATCCCATGCAAACAATAATTAGACATCCAATTATAATAATTAGATCCACAACGCAAGACTAAAATTGGCCTTCTACATGCAAACAACTAGTTCGTTAACTAACTATTCATCAATAAGAAGTTTTGGAACCGCACAGGCGACCGACGTCGGTCCCTATCTGCCTGGAGGTGACCAACGTCGGCCGACTCCTGACCAATGCTGGTAGCTCTAACACTGTATATGACCAACATCGGTTGATCAAACTGATGTCAGTTGCTCTGCCACTCAACAACCTCCTTTCCTATTTGCATTAGTGAAGCTTTTAGCTCCACAACCTAACAATCTCCCACTTAGAGATAAATAGCTGCACCTGTACCTGTACCTGTACCTGTACATCATCTAATATATTTCCTGGCTTGTATCCCTCTTCAAGCTCAACCTTGAAGACCAACCACCACAAATCCTGTGGTGCAACTCCTATCATCCAAGTAACCTACCGCATCCACATCTACAAACCCATGTAAAAAAGAACTTGACCCTGCATAGCATGTGCACTTGCTACTGGTCCCTCTCAGATACCTGAGAATCCACTGAACTACCCTCCAGTGCTTCTTTCCTGGATTGGCTCTAAACTTGCTGACAGCTCCCACTGCGTGGGCAACCTCAGGTCCAGTACGCATGTACTTAACCTCATCATGTGAATCAGGACAATGTTCATAGAACTGTCCAACCATCGGTGTGCTAACCGGTTTCACACAATCATTCAGAGACAAAATCAACCTGTGATCTTCCATGTCTCTAAAACACACTCATGCCAAAGAATTTTGCTGCTCCAAATTCCTCATGACATACCACTGAACTAACTTTACCTTTAGCTCAGCACCCCTACATGTGTGACTCTGCAACAAGCAAACACACAACATACAGTAACAGGATGATGTTGCAATCATCACCCAACTTGGTAAAGAAACACAATGGTTACAATGACATTGACTAAAGCCATGCTTTGTCATCCATCTGTCAAACCTCCATTATCCTACAGCTACCTCAAGACCATATGACCTGGCCTTCCGTCTCGCGTATCCATTCACTATATTCTTTAACTAAGGAATCCATTCATCTTTCAGTGCTTTCATACCGGCTGGCAACCCTACCAAATCTCCTATTTGGTTCTGCATCCTAGGAATCAAATTCCTCATTCATGCCATGCTCCCACTGTTTCCTAGATCCTTCCTGCTCTGCAGTGAGCAATGAGTATAAAGAAGAGGAATAACAAATTTGAGGCTTACTTACCCTTTCAGTCCTCCATATGGGCGTTTGAGACTCCTTGACAGCTTGCTGTCTGCCCAAAATTTGTTCTAGTGACCAACTTCAATCACCACATAGTCTGCATCCGACCGACGTCGGTTCCATGCGACTGTCCTGACTATCGACGTTAGTTTTCTTGACCGATGTCAGTGTCTACCTGTCGTCGACATTAGTTCCCTGATTGACATCAATCTTACCCTGCCTAACACCACTGGCTCTGGTCTGCACATGACCGACATCGACACCTGTCTGTTCGATGTCGGTTCCTCCTGACCGACGCCGGTACCTGTGTTCTCTTGTGAGTGATGACTTTTTACCCGTGAGCTCTCTTTGGATCAAAAACCTATCCAAACTACTCTGATCAGAGTTACTCAGTCCCATCTGCTGATCTCTATCCATCATCTCCTCCATAAACACCAAGGCTTTCCAGTTCTTAAGTTTGTCAAAGACATCTGTCTTCTGCTTAAGAACATGCATCTCCTTCTTGCTCTTGTGACCAAGCCTACAAAGCCACGTCTTCACAACAGAAAAAGAATCAGTAATATAAGTAGATAGATAAAAGATACCTACTTTCTTACCACCAGCTAATTCAAGTGCATCCACTGTGAGAGTTTTTGTGCATCTCTCATCACTCAACTTTCTTGAAGAAATTAGCTACATCTTCAAGACTGGGACCTGCATGACCTTCTTCAACACCCATGTGTTGGCCGCCTGCAATTTCAATCGCACTTCCCCTTTGCCAAAACTTTGACAAGGCACACCAGCCCCTAAATAAATATTTCCAAAGTCTCCAAAGACATTAACATGGAAAAATACTCTATTTCGGGCTGCATGAAAAGAGGCAACAAAATCTATAAAATAAGATTTTACTTTATCCAAGGAACATACCAGAGCATCCTATGTAACAACACCTGCAACATCTGCTTCTACAGTTCCTTCATGCTGATCTTCTACCAACTAACAATATTTCTTTACCTGCTCTTTCTTTCCATAACACCATAATTGATCATTCTTGCTTTTCAATTCCTCCATTCTTAGCTTACTTTCTTCTGCCATTGCTATACTCCCACTCAATCAGAAACCCCTGAGAGTGACCTGTAATCAAACACAAACCTGCTCCCTGCAACCTTAGCTCTGATACCACTTCTTAGGATCTAGGAAGCACAATTGATTACCTTTGTATGAGCAACTAAACACGAAATTTAACCAAAATGCACAAGTAACTAGAATTTAGAAATAACACAGAATATGAAAGACAATACCCAATTGTATTAATACTCTTCCAGAAAAGAATTACAATGAAGAGACGCCACACTCTTCCACACCTTACAGGCTTCCCACACCAAGTGTCCAGTAATTCACCTTCAAGAGTTATCTCTCTCAATTACGGTCCCAACACACAACTCAAACACAGAGTTGGTGTTCACCTCCAACTAGTTAGTATCACTATTGTCAGTACCACCAGTCAGTATCTCTACTGCCAGTACACAAGTACTCCACGTACTCCACGACTGAGTACACATCGTACTCCAAGTAGATCTCCCCTAATCTTGCTACCTATTGTGTTGTGATCTCCCTGATCAACTTGGTTTTGCAACACCTACAAACCTATATCAAACACACACAAACACCTGCAGATCAATGATCTTACTTACCATGTAGATCTCCCACCTGATCTTGCTATACCGCAGATTAACCTGGCCTTGCACACCTGCCAACCGAGATCATACACACATGAAGAACCCTTCTGATTCTCTAAACCAGCACCCTTGTGGATCTCTACAAGATCTTGCAACAACCTACAGATCTACTTGATCATACACACTTGGCACAGTGGCACTAGGAGGAACACACCTTGCTCTCTTCACTCTGAAGGAGCTAACCTTGCTCTCTCAACTAGCACACCTTTACAATACAGCTCATGAGTCTATTATATAGATCCCATGCAAACAATAATTAGACATCCAATTACAATAATTAGATCCGTAGCTCAAGACTAAAATTGGCCTTCTACATGCAAACAACCAGTTCGTTAACTAACTGTTCCTCAACAAGCAGTTCTGAAACCGCACAGGCGACCGATGTCGGTCCCTGTCTGCCTGGAGGTGACCGACATCAGCGGATTCTTGACCGATGTCGGTTGCTCTGACACTGTATATGATCGACGTCGGTTGATCAGACCGATGTCGGTTGCTCTGCCACTCAGTAACCTCCTTCCCTGTTTGCATCAGTGAAGCTTTTAGCTCCACAACCTAATAATAACTTTGCATATTTCTTTTTATCTTAGATGTATTGATAGGGATTAAGGTTGTATTGGGGTTACATTAAATAAAAAGAGATTTTGACATATGTGTGCATCGTTATACTCATCAAAGTGAGATTTCTAAACATCTACTCCTAATGAAAGTTTTCTGAAATTTTCATACCCTAGCGATCTATAAAGCCATTTTTAGATTTATCCAACCATTTTTGGGAGAGACTGTCACTTTTAAATTCCATTTCTCATCACTTCACTTTTTAAACTAGCCTAAAACTAGTCATCATATCCGTTTACTATTTGCTTTTTGAAGGCTCTTTTGCACTACTTTAGATTCCTCTTTCTAGAATCCTCAATCTCGGTCAGAACTCATGTAAGTCAAAAATTAGGTATGCATCTCTCTATATATTCTTTTTAGATTTCAATTATTAATCACTCATCAATTAATCTTGTAATTCAGATTTTTATTTACTGTATTTATGTATTTATATCATACCTATCTTTCTTTCATTTTATGTAGTTGGTGTAGTGCTATGAACACTTGTGCATCCTTTATAGAAAAAAACTATATACTTTTTAGCTACATTACAAAAACTAAAAAGTTACTAAAAATAGTACATGAAAGGTTATGAATGGGAACCAAAATGTCACCCCATAAGGAGATGCCATGTATCCACCTTAGAAATGGAAATCAACAAATATAAGTGGATACATGGTTGAATTTTGGTTGATGACATTGTTATTTTAGTACCTTACCATTTTTGGGGGTCATATCTCCTAGCTTATTCACTAGAATTTGAAACCATAATATTGTTATTTTATTAGTGTCATCTATAGGGTTCATATTTCCTAACTTGTTGATTAGGAATTGACACCATAATATGTATTAGAAAGCACATAAAGTGAAATAGTTTAGGTGCCCTTCAGAGATGCCTCTACGTTTGGCAAACATGTAGGTGCATAGTCAAAGTTTAGGGTCTAAATTATGCATTGAAGGGCCCAAAAAATGTAAAATACATAAGTATTTTAAAAAATAGAAAAAAACTAGATTTTTAGATTTTTTTAGAATTCTACTTGAAAGGCCATTTGGATCAATCATGCTTATATTCATTATGTTTGAATTTGCTATGTTACCATGATCCCTATCATGTATATTTATTTAGGGCAAAACCTCTTTGCTTGGCTCATTAATCTCATTGATATATAGTTTTTTGCTAATGACTCCTTGTTATGAAAAAATAATGATATATTTTACCACGATTACTATATTCCATACTAAAACAATCATAATTTACTTCTATCTTGAGCTCACGCATGGACATAAAACATTTTGTGCTCATTCCTTTGATGTTATATCTCTACACATCATGTTATGTGGTCATATGTGGGCTATGTTTTGATGTTACATATAATTTATTTATTTTGAGATGTGAGCTTCATCCCCATATCTCAAAAGTTTTGCATATTAACTACTCACAATATTCACTACCATAGGATTGGATGCCAATCACCAGATGACATCATGGTTCAAACTTCAATTTGTAATGACGATTACTCTGTGACTCAATTATCAAATGACTTGGATTCATCTTTGAATGTGGGAGCTTGTCACTAGACAATACATAGGGTTCCAACCTCACTCTATTTTCTACACCCTTTGATAATATGGAAAACCCATGGGACTTATGCTACATATCAGGGACAAAGGAGGTATATTATTTTATATTTAGCATTTATCATTATTTTTACTCACCCATGCTTCTGTAGGAAAGGTAAGTGTGGTTTCATAGGTTCCAATACTTAGTGTCTTTGAGACCCAATGACTCAAAGACTCAGATTGGAAGTAACAATGATATCCTTTTTCTACTTTGAAGTGTTTATTCACAGTATAAATACTTTGTGGCTAAGTATACACCTAAAAGTGGGCCAAAATGTCAACACCTAAAAATGGCCCTTTGATATTTATTTAGTGTCATTTTTATACAATTTGCCACATTTGTCTATATAAGGGTGATTAGTCCAAATTTGGCATTATTATATTGTTATGGTGACTTCCAATGACTCCCTCCTCCTTCGACATGTTCCCATGTAGTTCCCATTTGTCTCCCCCAAGCTTTTTGTTCCTATGTTAGGATTGACTGTATGGTCTTAATGCCTATGGTCTTAGCCAAGTTGCTTTGGTCTTCACCAAATTAGGTCACACTCATTCCCCCTCTTATACCTTCACTCCTAGCCATTAAGGCTTAAATTTGAATTTAAATGGTTATATATAGACAAACGAGGTTACTCATTTGGTAATTGAAGACACATATCATTGGTTTACCACAAGAGCAAATATTAGATACATACGTGGCTTATTATGTTATGTAGTTTTTGTTATTAATATCTTTGTTCAAATTGTGGGGTATGACAATTAGAGGGCTAGTTAATTCACACTAGCCACCTCACCCTAACATATACTCATAAATCAATCCTAATCCATTCCTATATATATAGGAGTTGTAACAGGGAGATTTAGGGCAAGGAAGCAAAAGAAAAGAAGTGGGAGAACAAACCTGAAAGATTATGTTTCAATCGATAATCCTTGACCATGAGTGTTTGAACAATTGTGGAAGTATGTCAGAGGCATTTGGATTATCTTAGTAGCAAGCTTAAATCTATTAAATGTTTCATGGTGATAGCCGTAGGCAATCTATGATCTACGTGGACATGTTCAAATTACAACGACATAGTCACAAGTGCTTCAAAAACCATTGAGACATCACCTAAAAAACTAAAAGCCTCATATCATGTCCATGTTTAATTATTTATATAATTGAGCATTATTTATTGAATTTCTATGTGTTGTATGATGCATAATTAGAGGTAGGTATGTTTTTTGATTCCACTATGTGACACTTGTTCAAATTTATACTTATTTAGATTTTGATCCTTTGACTAAACTTATTGACAAATCAAGCATTGTGAATTCATCCACATATTTATAAATAATTATACATAATATATAAATATTATAATAATATAATCTAAAATCATCATAACAATCTAATTAAGAGGGTTTTTCCATATATATATGTATGAATGAACACACTTTTATATAATCATCCAAGTGATGAATGGAGTATCATTCAAATCACATTTAAACTATAAATAATAACATTCGAAAGCCCCTTTGGCATTTCTTAAAATCTATGTAATCTTGAAAGTTATAAATAAAGTTGAATTTAAATTACCTCATACAAGCGATAAAAGTCTTTGATTAACTTTTACTAATTCTTCAACCTTTTGTCGTTCATATAGATATTCTACTATTCAATAAGAAATCAATAACATAAACGACCATATAATCTGTCACTACATTATATTTTTGTTTCACACGAACAAAATAAACAAACTTAAAAATATAGGTTATATTACAAATATTGATTACAATGTGGTCACCTCATTTATTTAGAGTCGATATTTTCTATTAAAAACAAAATCTTTCTCCCTAAACAAATTTGTTCTACGACTAAAAACGATAAGAAAAAAGTTCTCCGCAAAAATTATTTAAGATGAAAATTGACTCATTAAATTTATCTTTTTAAATATTTAATATTCTAGATTCAAAAAATTTATCATAAAACCTCATAAATTTTTTAATAAGGCGATCCATATATCAACTTTCAAATGATAAACTTATTTAATAAATATCAACATATTTAATTCTTCAAGTATTTTAGCCAGTCATAGGTGGGGTTTCTGGAAAATTGTTATTACAAAATGTCTTTAAGTACATACAACTGCTCAAATGAGATTTTGTTCAGTAATAAACAAGAACAGAGCGCCGGAAACATTTTTAAGGGAGAACCCCCAACACAGGAAAAATGAAAATTATTCTCATGGAGTTCTGAATGCTTATAATTGTTAATACATACATACCCAATCATCAGAATTTGCGAAAATTGAAGGCATATTAAGGCGCTCTTCTCTGTAAAGCCCACACAAAGCTTCCATACAATCCACCATGGAGACTGGTAAGTTTTTTACGCCTTTCAAGCCCTACATTACAGACTTAAAACTTTCTCGCTTTTTTATATTTCTAGGGTTTATTGTTGTTTTTCTTTGTTGAGGGAATTGCCCATATAAAATTTATGATATTGATGCCTATTAGGGTGTAAGGCTGTTTTTGCTGTCGAGGGTGTTGCCCATATAAATATTTTTCAGAATATTTAAGTGGGGTTTATGCAGTTCTTAAAACTGTTTTACACAGGGTTTAAGCATTTCTTAAAATTGTTTTCGTGGCATTTTATGTGGGGGCTTGGTTTGGTTGTTAATTTTGCACTGTTATGAAAACATTCTTCTGCGGTGGTTAATTTTGGATTTGAACGGAAATAAACAAACAGCCGCCCGTTAATTTTTGATCTTTTTTGAATATGAGCCCTTCACCTGTTTCTTCTCAACTTCGAATGTCAGGAGATTTGTTACTTGTCGTAGCATAGGGTGTTAAGGCATTTCGCTTGCTAACGAAAAATATCATGAAACCATTGTTATGTGAACCCTCTTATCAATTTCTCGTGAATTTAAAATTGCAGGAGATTGGCTGCTTAACGTAGCTCTGGGTTATTATGCATTGCAATTGCCGCTTCATGATCTTGTTTCTTTAGAGTTTTCTGCTGCTCTGTATTTTTGTTCTACTTCGGTGATGTTTCACTTTACTTGTCAGGAGAGTTTCTACTTGACATAGTTTTTGGTTTTCCTTTTCCCCAATTTCTTCTCGGCTTCATGTTGTTAATTTAGCACTGTAAAAATAACATTTATGAGCCCATTATTAAATGAGTAAATTTACGAAATTAGGTTAATATGAACCTCATTATCAATTTATTCTCAACTATGTACATCAGGAGAGTGGCTATTGCAGTTGTTGCTCATGATGTTTTTTCTTTAGAGTATTCTGCTGCTTTATGCTTTTATTCTACTTCGGTTATCATTCATTTTACTCACATTTTTGTCCTACTTTGGTGATGTTTAATTTTACTTGTCAGGAGAGTTGCTACTGGACATAGCTTTCGGTTTTTAGGCATTGCACTTGTTTCTTCATGATTTTGTTTCATTGGACTGGCAGCGTTATGTATTTACTCTAGTTTGGCGATGCTTTGCTCTACTAGAGATGCACTAGGCTTTCCCATTGTGTACTTTTTCAGCTATGTGGTTTCACTTTATTCGGTCCCACTGCCTATTTTTAGCCACTTTAGATATTGATATCTAAATATTTTATTGAATATGTGCATATTTTCAGGAACAGAGAGTGCAGGTGATCCAAACACTTTACCGCCCCAAGATCCTGGGTGGTACATACTTGGAGAAAATCAGGAATATATAGGCCCTTACACAGTTTCTGAACTGCAAGGTAAGCTGGTTAGGTTCTCATCTTTGTTTTTGAAATTGCCAGTTCTTTGGATGTTTTCTGTTTTTTTTTTTGCCACAAGAAATGTTTTTTTTGATTGATAAAATAAGGGTTGTAATGGGGCTCGCATCCTTTAGCCATAAAACCTTTCAAACCAGCATTAATGCCAAATGGCACCTTGTGTGAAAATAGTATACCGTACCAGAGATTTTACAGCAGCATTACTGTTATAGTGTGAAGCATAAAACAGCAAGAAAAACTGAAACTACTAATGGTCTACTCGCCTAGCTTAACTAATTACATGCTACCAACAAACTACAGCCACATGTGGCTTCGCAATTTTTAACATGGATCCAGAACAAATATACTGGGTCTAAAGTGGCCGCCTAAGAAACTCCCACCTCTCCACCTTTGGAACCACGCAGTCTGACATTCGGCCTGTTCCCAGCCGTAGCTTTCATCCTCTTCCTCTTTTGCTTATCCTCAAACTCTGCCTGGAAAACCGTCATGACTTGCGACCTTCTCATCATTGAGTATATACCTTGCTCACAACTTTTCTTCTGTTTGACCTCTATATAATTTTATTTTTATTTTTTTGTTTTAATCAGAATGATGCCATGAAGAAAAGAACAATGTACTGCATAAACAGAGTAAACCCTAATAATAGCACTGGAGCTGTATTTTATTGATAAAAATCTGTTGGAATACATCAATAGAGAAATAATAATAGTGGGCATCTAATTAGAAATCAAGCACCTGATGGAAGATCTTTCCCGAATCAGAATTGATGCTGTTGTATAATGCTGTTCCAGCTGCCTTACAAATCGGATTGCCAATAAATAAAAGAATGCTTTCAGTCCAATGCAATCTCTAGATGAGATTGCCCAGAAGAAACCAAAAGGGTTTCTTCCTTTGATCTCTGGATCCAAGGAGTTTTTGCCCATGAATCTATAGATGAACTCTACTTGCTGTAGTCGCTCATTGTAGGTCTGAAATTATGTGAAATGAGCATAGATTGATTCTCTCAAGGTTGGGCAACCTCCATTTATTCATTGACACGCTCTCAACCCTAGGCGCCTAGCCTTGGTGTCAAATATTAAAGATTAGTTTTATTTGATGTCACTAATTTCACTTAACAATCAAGTACCACATAACGTGGCGTTAGTGTAATAACTATGTTATCGGATATGCCCCTATGCCTCACCTGGTACAGGTATGTGGTGTTTTGATATGGGTACGTGGGGCGGTACACCAGCCCTATGCCCAGGGTATGCCCAAGCCCTTGTGGGTATGGTTGGGTATGTCTCTCAGGGGCTGGGGCGTACCTGGGTGTAGGGCTGACGTACCGCCCACAAAAAGTTTCTTTTTTTAATTTTTCCTCCTTATTTTGCTGGTCAAAGTCAAATATAGACCTCAAAAAACATTTAAAAACATTTTAAAGTTCATTTGCAACCCCAAAAGCATGAATCACACGCATTTTATCAAAAGATAACAACACATTTACTTTTCATTGCATTTTACCTCCCATTGCATATTTATTCACTCTTGTTGTTTCAATGGGTGCTGTGTTTTCAAAATGTGAGCCTTCATCGATTCATGCGTATCTTCTTTATTAGGGCTGTATATAACAGCTATGAAGGTTGCCAGAGCAAGTCAGCAAGTCTTCCAGTTATTTGATCGTGTTTCAGCCTTGCCAAAATAAAGGGAATAATGGTTGAAATTAATAATGTCTTTTTTTGCTTATCCTCTATGTCCCAAAAATATGGTTCTCCAGGACTCTTTTTGTGCAGTACATACTGTAAGATCATTTGCACAGGGATAATACGAAAGCTCAACTCGTGAATAAGCTCAAAGAAGAGAACAGGCCATGGTCTTAAGGCGATTTAACACCAGGTCATCTTATTGTAATCTTCACCAAACTGCAGAGAGTGCATTTTCTTGTCTTTATTTTTGTCCATGCATTGACATTTGCACTATGTACTTGTCATAAGACTAATCTAAGTTCGACAATTGAAGATTATGATATTTGGCATCGAATTATTAGTATTTTTTTTGGTGATTTAACTTATTATGTTTCCTCTATGCATATTATGTCATTAATTTTGCTTATATGGCTATATTTTTAATTTTTTATATATATTTTTGTACGGCTGTACCGAGCTGTACCCAAATCCCCTCAGAAAATCCCTTGTATCCATGTGCCCGATACTTGTACCCGTATCAGCTATTTAGTGTAATAACATTAAAACGCCCAAGTAGTCGATAAACTTCGACCTTTCATCAATAAATCAACCATAGATTGAGAACTACTCGCCAAAAAGACTTGAGATAAAGTATAATGAACAACTGACTCACATCCATATCCAACGATAAGCTGCATGACATGGTCCTATTCTTGTAGCCCTCTAAAAGCCCCTAAGAAACAAGAACAAGTTTTCCCTAAGGCACTTATAACAAATATGTACACTTAGAAATCTCCAAAGGCATGAACAATGCCAATAGTAAAAAGGTCCCCTTAAATCCTCCATGAGAAGACTAATGGTGAGGGTCTTGCCTCCAACCGACTTTCCAAAATTTAGGAAATGCCCCTTAAATATAGGAAATGGCCCAAAACTTATAAAAATATTAGGAACAAATGAATGGAACTAATCCTCACAAGTATATACTTCTCTAGCAATCACCCCTCACCCATCGAGAAGTATAGAAATGGACTTGTGAGTCCCACACGTGTTGACTCAATACAAAGGGGACATTGGTCAGAATGGTTCAGTCCATGGGCTCCAATTTTGGGACTTGTGCGAGTGGGGCTTTCCTGGATGGCTGACTCAACATCTCGTCATCTAATTCTGTCTTGCTTGTATCTTACTCATTGGAAGAGCCTGTCTTAGGATTAGAAGAGGCCTAGATCTCGTCAAAATCATATTCTTACTAGCACAGCTAACTTCAAGTCTCTTACATACTTTATCATGCCCATACAATAGCTCCAAAGAGCCTCTAATCTCCCTTTTATAGAGTGTACATCTGGAGTCTTCCCTCTTGCTATCACCACTTTCTACTGCTCCTCTGACCTTTTTTTTAGCATTCACCTCTGCCATAGCACCTTCATGAGATAGATTTTGAAACATGACCCAAGAAAACACCTCATTGTGTATAAAAAACTCCATCTTCCTGTAGTTTTCAGTATCTTCCTGCTACAACTGGCACCCGTGTTCTCTTCCTGCCATTATCTTCTAGACCATCCGTACCTAGGTCGGAGGGGATCATAACCAAGGTGTCTTCAGTATATGCATGGAATATAATCTTCAGCCTTCTGTCAGAAACAAATCCTTTGAATAGAGCATCCTCTTCTGCACCATCTTCAGCCTCTGCAATCTCCTTCTACAAAGGATGCTTACCCAGACCACACAGATCAACACACAAATAGCAGAGAATGCAATGAAGGATATTCAGTAAATCCTGATGTCTTATCAGGCCTGTACTTGCATCATTCCTTCCAAATGAAATCTTACCCACCATCCATGCTAAACCCACCGTTTGCACCTGCATTAATCAATGTTTTGGCTGGGGGCCTATTATCATTGCTTTTGTCTTTTAATCAGCGCCTTGCTCCATGCAAATTTATGCACGTATAAGCTGTCATGTCCCCTTTTTCGTGGACATTGACAGGCTTGATGATTAGCCTATTATGCGACCTTCGTAGGCTGATTGGATGGATAGAGGGTCATGATGGAGATTGGCTTGGCTTTGATTTACAGAATTCCTAAAGTTGGCTCTCATTCAGGTTATTTCAGACACATTGAGCCTGAGCTCCTATTATTTAGGGATATTTGACATACAGCGGAGCACCCTTGTTTTGATATGGTCATGTGCAGAATCACTCCCTGGTTCACCAGCTTCAGACGGTTTGAGGATCCGACATGTATTGAGGGAGATATTAATATTTGATTGATTTAATCAAATATTAATTATTTGGTCTAATTTTAAATTAGACCAATTAATAATTAATAATTAATTAATATCTAATTTAAAATTAGACCAAATAATTAATTAATTAATAATTAATTAATATTCAGAGGTTGTGAAAGATCAGCCGATCTATTGCCAAATTGAGAGATAGCTTCATCCAAAAGTTATCACAGAGGTACAGATTTGAGAGATAGCTTCATCCAGAAGTTATCATAGAATTTCAGGATTGAGAGATAACTTCACACAGAAGTTATTACAGATATTTCAGGTATTTATCTTTATTTAGTTTTTGATCCAATAAATTATACAGATAGAGGTATTCTGTATTAGAATAGTATATCTTCAGATCAGGTGGTTCAACAATCAGGGGTTAAGAACAGACAGGTTGGCGGCCGTACTAAGTCCGTACAGGTCCGTACAGATTCTCGCAGATACCGACACCGGCAGACAGAGATCCCCAGTGACCGACATCGGCCGTCTGAGGACCGACGTCGGCAGATAAGGACCTACAGAGACCGACATCGGTAGTATATCGACCGACGCCGGCGATTGTGTGTTTGACACAGCAGGTCGAGACTTCTAGAATTGCAAGTTTATTCCCAGTTTGCATAATTTCAGGGTTTTAAGACCATATCTGTAATATTCTTTGGTTTGCATAAGAAAGGACATATATTGTAATCAGCTGGATGAATGATAAGATCTGTGATTTGTTTATGCATGTTTGAATCTATTCTGCAAATTGTATCTTGTTCAGAGCTTTATTTGCTATATATTAGAGTTGTGTAGAGACAAAAAGAGCCCCTAAGTAAGGGACAACACAGTGGTATCAGAGCCAATGTCTTGCCATCCTGTTGGGTAGTTTGGGTAAGTTGAATCAGCGAAGTATCATAATGACTTCATATACTCAGAGTCGGTGGAACTATGATATGAGGAAGTTTGAACTCAATTTGAAGAGGTTGAATGAATCTCTTTCATATCCTTCATCCAAAAACAAGCCCACGCGGTATATGACAGCGAATGATGAGTGGGACTTATTACCTCCTCATGTTCAAGAGAGGACGACCTTTGATCGTTTTGTCAAGCTGAGGAGAGAGCACTACAGATCACTGAGACGAGAGAGCAGCATGTCCCATAATTATTATGATTATTATGAGATAGAGGATAGTGAAGATGAGGACGAGTCTGATGCTTGCACTCAGAGTGTAGAGTTGTGTTCAGATGTTAGTGCACTCAGGGTTGATGATCTCTCAGTTATGACAGAGATTGTAGAAGAGTCCCAGGGTCCGATTATTGCAGATGATACTCAGGAGGATGCAGTGGACAGTTTTGAGGACTTAGTTTCACCAGCGGTTTCTCTCAGTATGGAGGAGTTAGACAGTGATGCTACAGTTGTTGATACTCTGTATGTTGATATGAGCTATGGAGTTGATTCACAGAGTATGGATGGTAGTACTCCAGAGATCAGTGATTTTGAGTCTACTCTTTTGGACCATGCATCAGAGGAGGATTGTAGGAGACAGTCTAGCTAGTGCCACCATGTGTCTAGTCAGCGGAGAGTTAGTGAGCGAGACATTGCTACCGCTTGCAAGCATTTCGATGATGCTCGTCAGTTGTTAGCAGTTTATGGATGGGGTTCTCCTACTAGCATCGAGCAGGGAGGTAGTTATTTGTCCTTGACAGAGATCCACTCTTTATGGGAGGCTATCCAGATTCTGAGACAGGATTATATGCAGTTGGTCGCCGACAGAGATTATCTTATGGAGTGGGGTAGCATAGCATATGATGCATTGTTGGTCGAGGAAGATAAGGTGAGTGAGCTTACTCAGCAGCTAGAGGTGACTTCTGAGATTCTTGAGACTACGCAGTTAGCTTATGAGGAGTCACAATTTCATTTGGCTGAGATGACCATGGAGTTAGAGCATTTACGGTTTTCACCAGCCCCAGTCTCAAAGGTTAGTACATTGAGTGTTGTTGGTGAGTACGTTCCTATAGTTGTAGCTGAGGAACATGTTGTTGAGGCTGACACACCGGTTCAGGATTTGGGAGTACCTGGTTCTGATGAGTTTGGGATACCTCTCCAGATTGATTCTTCTCACACAGATGACAGTGTGGTCCAGTTGATTGTGCCACCTTTGCAGAGAGATCAGTTGTGGTGTGTGGGGGAGTACGTTGATGCTTCCACATATAATTTTTATTGCACGGAGTCATTCATGGAGTATTTGCTGGATAGTGCAGGTGTTCATCGGGATTCGCATAGGGTGACAGAAGGTGTTCTCATCCAAGGTACTGGTGCTATTAGCAGATTGGGTGGGGAGATTATAGGGATCCTATCTACTATGCTACTTCACAAGGATTTTGAGGTGGGGTATGCTCATTATTCTTCTTTTGATCCAGAGAGAGAAGATTTGATTTCACACAGGTGTAGATCGGCTCCAGTTTCTTACCATCCATTATGGGATGGATTGGCACCATCTCTTGCAGATGGAATTGGCAATTTGAGTTGTCCATTCTACTTGGGTTATGATGCTTCGAGAGTTTGGTTCTCATGTGTTCTTGACTATGGCAGTTGTGCTCTTAGAGTTTGGTTGAGTTGCATTCGCCAATTTGATTTTGGGTTCCTCTTTGTTCTACTTTTGTTGATGTTGCAGGTACTTGTATTGATTCACAGCAGTGCAGAACATAACTACATTTGGGATCCAGGTGGATCGAGTGGTTCATTGTTCCGAGATTGCTTGGGGACAAGCAATTTTTGGAGGGGCGGATTGTCATGTCCCCTTTTTCGTGGACATTGACAGGCTTGATGACTAGCCTATTATGCGACCTTCGTAGGCTGATTGGATGGATAGAGGGTCATGATGGAGATTGGCTTGGCTTTGATTTACAGAATTCCTATAGTTGGCTCTCATTCAGGTTATTTCAGACACATTGAGCTTGAGCTCCTATTATTTAGGGATATTTGACATACAGCGGAGCACCCTTGTTTTGATATGGTCATGTGCAGAATCACTCCCTGGTTCACCAGCTTCAGACGGTTTGAGGATCCGACATGTATTGAGGGAGATATTAATATTTGATTGATTTAATCAAATATTAATTATTTGGTCTAATTTTAAATTAGATATTAATTAATTAATTATTTGGTCTAATTTTAAATTAGATATTAATTAATTATTAATTATTAATTGGTCTAATTTTAAGACCCAAATTCTAATTAAAGAAGCCCAAGTTCTAATTTGAGGAATTCTAATTTTAGAACCCCAAGTTCTAATTTGAGGAAATCTAATTTTAGCAAGCACACCTTTGGAAGGGTATAAGAGTTCTCATGGGAGAGAGTTTGGAATTATGTATGAATTGATTATTGAAATTGGAGAAATTCTTCTGTGAAGACTGAGCCAAGGGTTCCAGGATTCCATTTGCAGTGGAGAACGTCAACTCTTCATTGTGTGCGATTCAGAGGTTGTGAAAGATCAGCCAATCTATTGCCAAATTGAGAGATAGCTTCATCCAGAAGTTATCACAGAGGTACAGATTTGAGAGATAGCTTCATCCAGAAGTTATCACAGAATTTCAGGGTTGAGAGATAACTTCACACAGAAGTTATTACAGATATTTCAGGTATTTATCTTTATTTAGTTTTTGATACAATAAATTATACAGATAGAGGTATTCTGTATTAGAATAGTATATCTTCAGATCAGGTGGTTCAGCAATCAGGGGTTAAGAACAGACAGGTTGGCGGCCGTACTAAGTCCGTACAGGTCCGTACAGATTCTCGCAGATACCGACACCGGCAGACAGAGATCCCCAATGACCGACATCGGCCGTCTGAGGACCGACGTCGGCAGATAAGGACCTACAGAGACCGACATCGGTAGTATATTGACCGACGCCGGCGATTGTGTGTTTGACACAGCAGGCCGAGACTTCCAGAATTGCAAGTTTATTCCCAGTTTGCATAATTTCAGGGTTTTAAGACCATATCTGTAATATTCTTTGGTTTGCATAAGAAAGGACATATATTGTAATCAGCTGGATGAATGATAAGATCTGTGATTTGTTTATGCATGTTTGAATCTATTCTGCAAATTGTATCTTGTTCAGAGCTTTATTTGCTATATATTAGAGTTGTGTAGAGACAAAAAGAGCCCCTAAGTAAGGGACAACACATAAGCCTAGGATATAAATTTTAATATAAGGTAAAGTGGCCAAGTCTCTCTTGCCTGGTGATTATTAATAAGCATAAGTCTTATTAGGCTGATCATGGGCCACATAATCCTTCAAGCCCGCTCAATATTCCACACATGCACTTGAGATCGAACTTAGAGGGTATTGGTCTATATTGACATTGGCTAGGAAATCTGCCGGCTTATTTACTGCGCGATAGCAATGTTTGAAGCTAATATACTGGAATAATGGTAACTAGGACATTGTCTCTCTTAGAATGCTTTTAGATTTCCAGTTAGGGGTTGATTCCTCTAACATATCATCAGTGATTAACTGTGACTCTGTCAAACTCTATTGCCTGCCTTCCTAATGAAAGGGCAAGTTTCAGGGTTACCACCAGGGCCACTGCCTCTGCCTCTGCCTCTGCCTCATTATTAGTACCCCTTGCTATTGGCTCCTAAGAAGGTTCCCTTGTCATCTCTGAGCAAGCACCCTGATCCAGCTTTTTGTGTATTTCTTGGAGAAGCTCCGTCAAAATTTATTTTACAAAAACCTTGTGTAAGGGGAACCCACCTCACTTCCTTCTTTACGATTGCCCCTTTGAACTGGGACACAAGAAATGGTTGTTAGTATTTATATACACACTAAAATATATATATATATATATATATATATATATATATATATATATAGCCAATGACACATGCTAAACACCATTTGCTCTATTATATTTCTATATTTGATGTCATATGATTGTCAAAACATAATGAAGCCTTGAATGCAAAATTGTGGCACGGTAAAAAACTGCAGAATTTTAAGTTTAAGTTTATGTTTAAAGTCTCACACAAAAAATAATTTCATAAATATATATATATATATATATATAGACACCGTTTTCTCTAATATATTTCTTTATTTGATGTCATATGATTGTCAAAACATAATGAAGACTTGAATGCAAAATTGTGGCACAGTAAAAATCCACAGAATTTTAAGTTTAAGTTTATGTTTAAAGTCTCACACAAAAAATAGTTTTATAAATATATATATATATATATAGTTTATGTTTAAAGTCTCACACAAAAAATAAAAATAATTTCATAAATATATATATATATATATATATATATATACACTTAAACTTAAAATTCTGCGGTTTTTAACTGTGCCACAATTTTGCATACAAGGCTTCATTATGTTTTGACAATCATATGACATCAAATATAGGAATATATTAGAGCAAATGGTGTCTATATATATATATATATATATATATATATTTATGAAATTATTTTTTGTGCGAGATTTTAAACATAAACTTAAACTTAAAATTCTGCGGTTTTTTACTGTGCCACAATTTTGCATTCAAGGCATCATTATGTTTTGACAATCATATGACATCAAATATAGAAATATATTAGAGCAAATGGTGTTTAGCATGTGTCATTGGCAATAAAGGTCTAAAGGGGCATGGCAAATATGAAAATGTTCTAGAAGCATTTGAACTATGCAAATGACTAATGTCATACGTCATATGGCAAAAAATAGGAGCCAACATCCCTCATAATTGATGTCCTCAAGTTCATTTGATGGCTACCTCTCTGCAGAACAATATTTTTGCATAGAATTTTCAGCAGTTTTTCTATTCCTGCCCCCTTCCTTTCTTCTTGAAAAATTATGGCTCATGAAGAGGGCCTTTGCATCATCCTCGAGGACTTTAGTAGGTAATTTGTGATGGCCGCCCTTCATGGAGCCTCTCCAATCCTGCATCCTGCTTGCACCTATTTTGTCATTGGGTTTTGTTCGACCCAAATGAAAAAAGAACAAAATACAAATTTTGAAGTGCAGAACACAAAATGGTGTTTGGCGAGATGCTGGGGTTCCATTCCCTTTTTTGCACCATAGCAGACAGGTTTTACAAGAGGATACATTTCTTTCTGCATTCTTTCACACTAAGACCAATAGAACCTTTTGTCTGTGATACTTGAGATTTAGTATTGCCATCCTGCATGGAGCCTCCACAATCCTGCATCCTTATTGCATCTAATTTGTAATTGGGCACTATTCGATCCAAAAGACAAGGACAAAAGACAAAGAATAAGCACGAGGAAGACAAAATGGTGTTTTATGGGATGCAGGGGTCTCGTGCCCTTTCTTACAACAGAGTAGACATGTTTTTCTAAAAGGAGACATATCTATCTGCATCCTTTCACACGATGCGAAAATAACTTTTTCCTACCATACTGGAGGTTTAATTCTGCCATTATCTCAGCCTAAATGACTTGCATGTAACTGCTTAATTAGATTCTGTCAAGGAATTTGTTGGAATGCATGCTCCTTGCTATGAAATAGAAATCTGCCTATAGCCAAGTAATCTTGGTACTGACTACTGACTGCAACCTTACTAAATAAATCATCAACTTCATAATATCCTTCAAAACTTTAATTTTAAACCACATCACTTTTTATAATGGTTTGTGGTTCAGAATCAAATATTGGTTTGACCGTATTTTCATGTGTGTTAAAGCTTTCTGAATTTCCATAGGTTTCTTTCATCCAAATTCACATACAATTTTTTTTAAAGAATATCAAAAGGTCATCCTCATGTGTTGTATACATGTTCATCACCATTCCGACTGAAAACTAGAATGTTATCATCAAAGTAAAGAATCTCAAACTTATCAATATATTTTGTCAGCATCTGAATCATTGCGATCATTCATGTTCTTGGAGCATTTAATTGTTCAAAAGGCATCACGGGCATATTAACAAGACTTGGACTTGGTACAGATGGAAGGCCAATGTTGGACTTGGTCCCGGATTCTACAAAAAAAACTCAAGATATTTTGGCAATTAAAAAAATAAAAATATATTGCGAGTTTTAGAGGAAAAAAGTTCTTATATACATTCCAAATCCAGACAACTTAAAAGACACACAACATTAATCGATTCTATACTACTTTACTAGCACACACAAGTATACGTTAAAAGATAGGCAAATGATATGATTTGAGATGAAAGAAGATATATTTTTTAATATTAAAAATATAAATGATAATATTGTTTTTGTTATACAAAAATTATGGATTTGAATATCCATGGCATAAAAATGATAACATATGTCATAAACTAAGGTTGATATGAGCCTGCATCACTCATCCCAACACGAGTTGCTCCATGGTGGCCCTTGCTAGGGCGCTTTGTTTTTTTTTATGGAAGCATTTGCAGCCATTCGACCTGCACTTGAGATTGCAACATTCTCCACACTCCTCCTCTATCACTTCTATCTTTGGCGCACTATTGGCTCGATCCACCCATGCATGATCCTCCTCTAAAAACACAGACTTCTCAACCTGGGCGGGACATTCTGATTGTGAATCAAACTTGTCCAATTAGATGGGGGATGAATCAACCCCCCATAATTTGCTTGTGGTGGAGGTGCAGGTTGTAATGAACAAATACAAGGTCATTCAGCCTTTGCATGACCAATCTATTGCATTTTTGGAGTGTATCTGCTCAAACATACTCTAATTTCCCTCAAAGCTTGAAGCACTGCATGGTTGGCCTAAAAAATGAACAATGATTCTCTTGAGATTTGGCATTAAGGTGCCAAAATTCTCCCACCATGCATTTGAATTGAGAAATATAAAATTCGGTAAGTTAGAAAAAGAAGTCAATATTCAAGAATAAGAAATGTTAAAGTAAGAAATTAAAGTGCTTTGCTGCAATGAGGTTCGACTAGACTTGCAAATAGTTAAAGCAAAGAAGATTCCCTTTAGCAAGTTTATAGATCTTGAGCTTGACTATAATCTTTGCTCTAATTTGCGGGTTTGGCACTGCACTCTATAAGTGTGTATAGGCTGTTAGAAACTCCTCATTGACCCCAAATTTCTTGAATAATTGTAATGCTGGATGAAAAACCTACCCATCAGCATGTAGTGTCTTATGAAACTGATTTTGCCAGCTCTGGTCAATGAAGCCCCAATTGGGATCGTATTTGCTGCCCACATGGCCATAGAAGCGACTAATGGCCTTCTTGGTCTTGTCCATACCCTCATTGGACATTACCATGGTTATCTGTGTCTTAGGGATGGAGCTTTCGGGACAGAAAACAATTTCCCGAATTATGGGGACGACAAGGGGATGCTTGGTGGACAGCTATTAAAATATTTAATGATATATAAAAATTAATTTTTAAGTATTTAAAATACAATATACATAACATTTCCTCCCTGTCCCTCTATCTCCGAAATGTACCATACATCAGAGATGGTGCTAGGATGGTCGATAGCGTCCCCTTGTAACAACAGACATAACCTATTGCAGACATTTCTCCATTGACTATAGAAGGGAGACTAACTAAAGGCAATTAGATTTTATAGCCAAGTCCCAATAGCAATAACCTCTAACCATTCCATATAAAAGCATGCAGTAAAGTAGATAACTATAACCAAGAGAAAGAAGATATGTTGAGGATCCCTGCAGGGAAAAGCACTAAATAAGATATTATAGCTCACAATATTATTAAATGTGATGGGATAAAGTCATGATCTCCATAAGAGTTGTCCACACTCATGGGAGGACCAAAGGTAGATCCATGTGATAAAAAGTCATCATAGTCCATCAAATGCTTAATAATGTGAGAAGATATACCATCAATAGAAGGTTTTGAAATAAAATAGCCTCATCACAAACCTTATAAATGGTGACCATGTCCTCCGTGATCTCAACTGAAGAAACAACCGAATTTGAAGAACAATTTTACATTCAAAAGTATCCTTCACTACACCATCAGAAAAATCACTAAAAGGTGTCTCGAACAAGTTTTCACAATCCACATGATTATCATGACAAGAAGACGGGTTCTCCAAATCAGAATCATGATTGGAGTTGTGCTTGTCATCCCATACATAAGGACACCCATGATGCTCTTTTAATAACATCCAAAGTTCTCTTGCATTTGTTACATCCTCAGCCATAAGATGTTAAAGATTCAAATCTTGCAAGCTTAATCCAAATAAGGCAAATGCTTTCCTATTTCCATCGTAATTATCTTTAATTTCAATGTATTGGGTTTCCTTATCAGCAGTATATTTCCAAAAGTCATTTAATGAGGAAATCTTTCATGTATTGCTTCCAAAAGGGGTAGTTACTACACATTTGAATTTGTCCAATGCCATTTAGTTCCGCAATCATATGAGCCGTTTTTAATAGTTATGAATATGGAAGTATAGCCTCCCAAAACAAATTACACCAACATAGAGGATTGGCAACAAAAGCAAAAAGTCAAAATACCCGATTTTTCCAACTTTGACCAAGACTTGACCAGCCAATTTCAGAATGTAGTTGGCTTCAAATCCAAAAATATAAACGAGAGACCCAACGTGATTTTTTATGAGCTTTCCAAAACTGTAAAAAAATCTGAAAATTTCTGAAAATTGTGGCATGGGGAGCTATTTTATTGAAAATGCTAAAATTGCAATAACTCGGGCAAAACAAGTCAACAAAGGCTGAAAATTGGATTGTAGCTTTCTTGTGTGATCCCCAACATTTCTCCAAAAGCCACTGAAATATTTGGGACAGTTTATGAGATATGCACAATTCTTTAAGATTAGTGTTTCGAAGAAGTTGAATCCTCAGAAGTCTTCTATACTTGTGATGAATGATCAATTATGCTCTGATACCAAATTGTATTTTACAGCCAAGTCCCAATAGCAATAAGCTCTTAACCATCATTCCATGCACAAGCATGCAGTAAAGTAGAGAACTCTAACCAAGAGAGAGAAGATATGCTGAGGAGCCCTGAAGGGCAAAACACTAAATAAAATGTTATAACTCAGAAGTTTATTAAATATGATGGTATATAGTTTTTTATAAATATACTATTAATCCCTAAAATATGAAATGTCAGATACATAAAGTAGGCCATTATAATATTAGAAATAATAAGCAAAGCCAACCTCATAAAAAGGTAATAAGCCAATATTAATTCTAAGTTTCTAATACCATGATCAATAATTTTTTTTTAACTCAACTTATTAGGTGAAGGAAAAAAAAGAAAATTAAAAAACATAAAATTAGTAATTTCAGCAAGAGAAAAGAAAAAAATCACTTCTACAATCTCCTTGGCGAGAACCCAAAAAATGGCATCATTAAATACTCTACAGTGTAAACCCCGGCATAGGTCTTTGAATAAATAGACTATGTCCATTTCTCAATAACAAACATATCAAAAAATGAAGACAGATATTCCAATAAAAAAAAAATAACAAACATATGGTGCAGAGATGATTTTGATTGAAGGATTGCAATGTGATAAATGTGGTGGCAAATTATGTTATGCTAGGTTGGACTGGGTTGTTCTCCACATGTTTCCTCATCATAGCGAGTGCCCAAACATTGCTGTAGATATATTTGCAAATATTTAGTGCCTGCTCCACAACTGGTTTGACCCAAGACAATTTGCCAAGATCCTCCAACGTAAGATCAAGGCAATGGGCCCAGCAAGGAGCTTAAAAAATTCCTGGGTGTATGTCTAGAAGTAGATTACCTGCAGCACTATAATTTACAACATTGTCGGTGATTACTTGCACTACATTTTCCTCTTACCTTGGCCACAACTTCTTCTAAGGTGCCACATGAATGTTCGGCATGTTTTATGTTACCCAAAGCATCATTGGATTTAAGAAAAACCGTTCCACCTGAGGAATAAATAAGGGAATTGAACAATGCCCTGCTCTTCCTTTACATTTATTGGACATGATGGTGAAGCCCTTCATCCTCCCTATATCACAGGTGCCTTTAACCCCAGTCCAACTATGGCCAAAGCAGCCACTAATGCTTGCCAATAAGGGACCTAAAAAACCAATAAAAAAACAGAATTAAAACAAATCAGAATCCAGAAAAATTCAGAAATCACGTAAAAAAATCAGAATTTATAAAAGAACCAGAAATCTGACAAAAAAATAAGAACTTGGAAATTACTTTGAAATTCTAATTCTGTTTGACAAAAGAAACAAGAATACCTGGCCAAATTGATTGGAATGTTGTTAAAATACCAAAAATATCCCGCCACACTCCTTATTGCCTTGTGATTGTCTTTAATTCAATCTGTGCTTTCAAGTGATGGTTGGGAATGACAAACTATAGGTCTAATACTAATACATGAATTCAATCCAGCTAATGGAGGAGCAGGAGAGAGAGATTGGACTATCTCTTCCTTTGGCTCAAAGCTCTCTAATTGAGCTTGCAAACACAAAGAAACATCACATCTAGGTAGGCGATCATGGTGGGGTGTTTGAGGCGATTAATGTCGCCTCCATAAAACATGATACTGCAGTATTTGCATCACCTTGCCTTTCTTTGTACTTGAAGTGCCATGCTTCCAATGAGGGTCTTTCCTTTGTGGTACTGACATTATGAAATTTGTCATGCATAGAGATTAAAACAAATATTTGCTAGGGTTAGGAAATAATTTCTAATAAATCAGAAAAATAAATAGAAATACATGAAAAAACTTAAGAAACAAACAAGTAAAATAATTAAAGAAATAATACATTAAATACTAGGGTTTGTTTAAGTTTTGAACTTAGATTGTTTCTTAAAAAAGGAAGAATGAAAGAAGAGTAAAGAACATAGAAAGAATAGAGGAAATAAGAATAAAAATACAAATAAGAGCATATTTATTATTTGCTGCTACTAAAACCCTTTGAGATATGCCCTCCTATGCTTGATGTTAAACCCAATGGCACTTTTTGAGACTTTCGGGATCTGATGAGTTGGATCTGTTGGGCTTGCAGACCTTGCTTGGCTTGCGAATCGACAAGTTCTTGCTGAGAATAGCCGAGTCTAATGTCTATGATCACAAGTCTGTTATAATTTTTTTACTTTTTTTGGGAACAGTTATTCCATTAAGTGTTTTCCTTGATTTGGATGTGGTGATACCCACTCAGGAGATCTATTTTGGAAATCACTGTAGCACCATGTAGACAATGTAGCAATATTTATTGGAAGTATATGAAAGCGACTTATAATTGTAATTTTGTAAATTTACAAGAATCCTTTTCTTCCCGCCTCCCTTCTTTGATTTACACAGAGGCGATATCTATCATGAAGTAATACTTTCTCTACTAAATCCCTTATCTAACAATCATTTAATGTGCCTTTTCATTTCCTTATTATTCCGTGCTTTAATTTGACTGGCCAGGAATTTTAAATTCTGTTTATTAAATCGATCTGGTGTGACTCCCCTTGTTGGTGGCAACCTTTCTGGCAATTTTGAATATGTTATGCACACACATTCCTCCAATTTATTCACTGCTGTTGGCACCTCCCATATTTCAATGACTGTAGCCCAAGTCACAAGGTTCGAGATCGAGTTCAACTCGTAGCTTATTTTTTAATCAACAGGAAAATTTTCTTTATTCAGTGCTTGCCCAAAATCGTTTTTCCGTTTAGAAGCACAATTTATAATGCAGAAGTAAACTGTTCATCATCTGTTTGTCTACTGTCCATTAATCTGCTCATATGCATTCACTTTCTCATCATGCAAAACCTTTCTGTTAAACTTACATGGCCTCCTATGCGACAAATGGCAAGCATTGATAAGAAAAATGTCATATACACCTTTGTCCTTGCTACTGTCCAATGTGAAATGGCAGAAAAGAATAGTAATCTACCAATAAATCATGACCCAAAGACTTGAAACTCTATATGGATTTTGATTCAGATAGCAGGTCAATTACAATTTATGGGCCATCTCAGTGAGTACCACTATTAACAATAACCTTACTACTTTACACTGATATTTGTGTCTGGTGTTGAATACACTTTCCTTCTCCAATCCATTTCCCTAGGCTCCTTTTTTTGAGCCGCTGGTTACGTCTGCAACATTAAGCCCTCTCATATCTCAGCTTCAGTTCCAACTGCTAGTGGCTTTAACTTTGTTCTATCAATTTTATATTAGTATTCCTTTGGTTGTGTACTATATGTTGCTTTGTGTCCCATTGTAGATCCAGATCTGTGGCCACTTCCTTGACAATTGTCTGCCCTTATCTTCTGTTCGCTTGTCCAATTTTTCAATTTACACAAGATCGAATATGCATAATGACGAGGAGCAAGCTCCGGATAAATTGTGATCAGGATTTTTTAGCATCCAGGGAAGGCTAGAGTGAGAAAAAAATTATGGTAATGCCCACAAATGACCATATGGTAAAGGGAAGCATAAGCACAATAAACAGAAATAGCAGTGGAGTGCCTCGACCATCTCCTACCCGAGAAAGCAATAAAAAGTGTTGACCACAAGAATGTAAGCTCTAGAACAAAAATAAACCCTAAAGAATACACGACACACATAAAATGTATATGGCAATATCAGCAACAACATTTTTCATTGTTACAACGTCAATTCTGCAATTGTCGAAACTAAGTTTGCTTATAATAATTGGGCATAAAATTATCTCAAAGATGTTAGATTGTTTTTGACCAAAATCTGATTTCGTCCTATCATTTTTTGAAACAGTTGACTTTACTCTTGTTAGATCATTTCTTCTCTACCCATATTTGCAATGTCAAAGAATTTCTCTCTAGCCATATTTGCAATGTCAAAGAATTTCTCTCTAGCCATATTTGCAATGTCAAAGAATTGCTCTAATTCTTCAGTCCAGTTGACAGCTTACTAAATTCTGATGGCTTACATTTCATTATGAGTATCTCCTATGAAACCTTGTCAATGGACTTCTCCACCGGATCAACCTTTCCTGAAATAGATTTTACAGTGACTCTGCCTTATTTATCAGACTCTTCATCCTTGAATCCTCTTTCTAAGGCTTATATTCTCCTATGGTGGCGCAGTATGCTGGTGTGGGTCAGATAAATCCAACAGACTCCTAGTGGCGTATATCGCAGTTACACGATAGAAGCTTTGAAAAATCAGACAGAAGAAGTGAACACAGAATTTTATTAAATCTTCAAACTACAATTACAAAGCAAATTAGATTCAACTGCAACATAAAAGGCAGTCTCAGTTTTGTTACAGCCAAACAGTAAAGGACAGCAAGTGACAATGGAATTCTGGAAAACAAATTCCAGGTAAAGCAACTTAGATCCACAACACATACATACACTTCTCACGTCTGTCTCATATCTCCGGCACCACAAATGCTCTGCTTCAATACTTGGTCACGCAGAGCCAAGCGGATCAATATACAGCCAACAAAAGATCCCTTTTGCAAATGCACATGAAGACAAGTCTTCAATTGCTGGAAGATGTCCTTAAATGGTTACAAGGCTATCTTTATATAGGCCCGTTTTCACCAACTCTCAACCACTTGGAAACTTCTAGAACTTGTTTGGATACATTGGAAATTGTAATCGATAAAACCGTGGGCCAAAACAATGGATGAAATAAAACCATGGGCCAAAACAATGGATGATCCTCGATCCAACAAAGAAAGCCCATCTTGGAGTTATTGAACTACGTCAGCCATCGCTAAATATGGTTCTTCAAACTGCCTCAAGCGCAATTAACCTGCAAATAAAATTAAACAAAAAATAATAATTCTGGTTTGATGCTGATTGCCCATAAACCTTAAGGTGCTCCTGCATCATGCAGAGCTCCTCATTCATATTTCTACCTCTTGGTTGTTGTCATCCTCCTAGTTCCTCTTCCTGTTATGTTTTCATGACTATGCTAACAAGTAATGCAACATAGAGAATTCCAAAAGGTTACTCTGGTGGATTGAAATATGTGCACTGCAAATTATTATAGCTTTCTGCATTACAAAATCCACATATGAATAAAACATGCATATAGCTCATTTTTATCTTATTCTATTTTCGACTAATCTTAATGCACTCTCCAATTTCAACCTAATCATTTCAGTATAGATTTTGAAATATTACATTACATGATGAATGTTGGTGCATGGTTCATTTGGACAGCTCATCTAACATTTGTACATCCTGGATTGTGATCTATGTTATTTTTGTTGACATCGTAGATAAGGATCCATGCCATTTTTCTTCTTGTATGCGGTATTTCAGTTTCCATTTCTGAAACTTAGTCTCACTTTGATCTGCAGAACATTATGCATCGGGTTACTTCACAGAGAGTACACTGTTATGGGCTGAAGGCAGAAATGATTGGATGCCACTATCTGGCATTCAGGAATTATATAAGCTGGTGTCTGCCAATAAGACAGAGTCTCAATGGCATCAGATTGATGGCAGTTATGCTGCATGCGAGTCTAATAGTCAACATCATGTTAATGGGGAAATATCTAAAAATGATGCCTCTAATAGTGACGTGAATGCTGCAGATAAGGATGATGATTTCCATAGATGGCAAGAGGAGGTGAGGCAAGCAGAGGCAGAAGCAGAGGCTTTGATGTCTCAAACAACAGGGGGAGCAGACATGGATGTACAGGCCCATGTAAGGGGAGCCGAAACCTTAATAGATACAAGCAATGCTGATGAAAGGCCTCACACCCCTCCAGATGGAGAAGAGGAATTCACAGACGATGATGGAACTGTATACAAATGGGACCGTAATCTTCGGGCCTGGGTTCCACAAGTATGTTCTGGGAATCTCTAAATGCTGATATATTAGATGAAAGAATTTTATTGGAGGTTTGTGTCTGGCACTAGTGGTTTAAACTAGCTGCATGCTAAGTTGATGGGCACCTGTATTTTGGCCTTTGCACCTGTACTGGTACTGTTCAGGTGTACCAGGATGGAGATAGCCCAGGTATCTCTTGGATTCGCCCCTGGTGTGGGCCCTGGCCTGGGTCCATTCCGGGTTTGTCAGTGACAAACCCGGGGCATTTCTTTTTCCCAAACACCGTCTAAGAAAACAGCAAGTTGAAAAATAAAAAAACTCTAATTTTAACTTTAAAATAATTGAAAAACAAAAAACAAGAAGGAACTCTAAAACCCTAAAAAGACACGAAGTGACTAAATTTATCTGTAGTGTTATGTGATTAATTCTGTTTATTTATGCATATTATTGTTTAGTTTGTCCACAATTTTAATATTTTTTATTAAATTATTGTATGGACGTACCTATGTTGTACCGTACTTGGGGTGCCAAAAAAAGGTGAACACCCGAACTCAAAGCCATACCAGTAACTTAGCTCACATGCAGCAAGTAGCAGCACAAGGGTGTTCATTTACATATAAGAATCTTAGACGGATACTCAGAACAGCATATATAAAGGGAGCTGGGGGAGACTATATTCTTGTTGACGCTACATTATACCTGTGGGAAATATTGAGAAACCACAAAAGATTTGGACTTGGCATCTCTATCATTCATAAATAGGTCCAAAGTTGAGTTTATCAGTTAAGATGATGAATGTGAGTGTTTACTCTTCCTAGTCTTTTCACATATGAAAATGGAATCAAAGTCATTATAGAAGAGGCAGTAATTCTATGCATTAGTTACAAAGTTAAGCTTCATTACTCTTTAAAAGACAGCCTTATCTTCAAATCTTACACAAAGAAAAGTCTTATGGGATTTGGGAGTAGAATACTAGTTGTAACAACAAATTCCAATCTATTGTTTTTCTAGAGGAGATAATAAATTTACGAATATTCAAACAAACTCTTTTGTAGACTACACCCTCAATTCATGTGTAATTTTGAATTTCGTTCATAAATCTAATCTTTATGGTTAGAGATAGTGGCTCATTATTATATTTGAAGAGTATGATTTAAATGCCTTTTGACTGGATAACATTTTTATAGTTTTTGAAAATCCTTTCAAATGCATCTATTATGGAATTCAACATTTTCATTTTCTTTTTGCGCTTCTATACTAACAAGTTTATTCCTGAATGATCATGTTATTTAGTGTGAATTATTGACTTCGGATATAACTGATGCATTTCATTTATGCTTTTTGAGTTAATAGGATGGTTCTTTCCATAAAGAATTGCCTTATGGAGAAGATGACATGACATTTGTGGATGATGAGGAAGTAATGCCAGTGCCAAATATAACAGACATCTCTATTGAAAATGAATTCCAAGCCGCTTTTCCAGCTACAGATCCAAAACCTGGTTCAAAACGGAAGTTGAAGGATATCCCCACTGAGAAGGTCTACTTGCCTTTTACTTTTTTACATCTAGCTACCTTATATCTTTATCTAAATACTTTCTAAATTTTCAAATTGTTTCTGATAACTTGAAAGGCTTTTCTGTTTTGGAATCTCAAGTATGTGTAGAATACTTATGTTTTGGTAGTCCTGTGAAATATGATTGCAAGGATCTTGTTTGCTATTCAGTACAGTGTTGTCATGGTGACTTAGTTTCAGAGATGGGTGTGGATTGCGAGTTAAAACTTTATTTCGTAATTATGATTTGAGCTTCTGTGGACGCGTAAGAATTCTACTGTTTTTGCAGGAAGCCAACAAGCCACCAGATACTTGGTTTGATTTGAAAGTTAACACGCATGTTTATGTGACAGGATTACCAGAAGATGTTACGCTTGAGGAAGTAAGTAATGCAGGAGCCTTTTTTGTGCATTTTGTTATTGCACTTGGCTTTTGCTTTTTTAGCTTTGATACTTAAAAATAACTATTTTAGAGTTGTCAACGCTAAAAGTAAATACATATACCTTGAGGCCCAAAGAAACGAAGAGAGTGTAAGTTCCTGGATTTAATCAGCCTACAATAAAATATATCCCAGATGACAGACTGGAGTACTTAAATCAAAAGATCTTGAATCCTGATATTTTGCCCCATAATTGGGGCATGCTATTACTTCGAATATCAAAAGACCTGGTCATTCTAAAAAACAGTTAAAAACATGAGGTTTGAAAACAGTATCTCGAACATAAGAGTTGATGAGAAAATTGAGAACCATCAACAACTAGCTAATCCTCTCGATTTCCTACAATTTGAGCCAATAGCTTACTGAATGAATCCCAAAGGCAATCTGAACTGATTTATGAGTACATTAACGCCAATCTTCCCATGATTCTGAACGTCTTTATGTATTGCAACCTTCAATTCCACAATTTCCTCCATCATGGACTCTTCAAATTTTTTGGCAATTAGCACCGAAAGCATAACTCATCTGTCCACTCCCTGATTTTTCCTTCTGTAGACCCTTCCAAAAATTCTTGTCTCCCCTAGTAACTTCCTTTCTCCTGCAAGCATTGCCTCAAGTTCTCCTTTCTTCTGCTTGTATTCATCACTTGATATCCAGAAACCCACAAAGCAATTTTTATACCAATTTTTACTTTTTCTACTGGGTTGATTATTAATATTAGCCCTACTATTTGTAACAATGCATTAGCTCTTTCTTATCCTATTACTATCAATAATGTGATCATGATTATTGAAGGTTTTTAATTAACGTAATGTATTCCTTCATGGATATATATTGAATATATTATTTATCCTTTTTTCTCTTTCCTTGTTCTTGCTCAATAAAATAGGTGTTGGGCCAGAAAAATCTTTGACTGCACTTGTGTTGGATAAATCTTCTGTTATATAAAATCCAAATTGGAAATTACATTAGATATTGCATAAATGATACAAAATTACTCATTACAACACGTATGTGATGTATATTCTATAAAGGAATACATTACGTTAATTAAAAACCTTAAATAATCATGATCAAATTATTAATAGAAATAGGATAAGAAAGAATATTGTATTGTCACAAATAGCAGGGCTAATATTAATATAATCAACCTGGCAGCCAAAGTAAATCTTGGTATAAAAATTGCTTCATGGGTTTCTGGATGGCAAGTGATGAATACAAGCAGAAGGGAGGGGAACTTGAGGCAATGCTTGAGGAAAAGGAAGTTTCTTGAGGAGACAAGAATTTTCAGAAGGGTTTACAGAAGGAAATATATATAAGGGGGCATATACGACTCATTCATTCTATTTTGTAGCTGCTGTAGGTGTAAAGCTTAAGAGCGTGCCTTTTGACATATAATTTGTTTCTCATTTGCAAGTCATCCATTCCATTTCACGTATGTCAGAGGTAAAATAGTGTGCCTTACAGAAAACACTTTTTTGTTTGTATCCGTAATAGTCATTTTTATAGTAACATAATCACTTTTTTTTATTAAAGGAAAATTTAAAATTGATTACGCCAAGAGGTGTAACTACAGTGATAGACAAGGGTGCTGGGAGTAGCGAGTGTCATCTTGTGAGATGTCAATAGAAATTCTGATGTTAAATTTAACGTCCATTTGACCATCATAGGCCATTTAAAATCGTAATATTTTGGGCATACGGTGGGAACCTGGTTATTTTGCTCTAGAATATTTTTTCAAGTCAGACACAGTGGAGCAGCTAGATTGAGGCACCATGTATCACCAGTTAGCGGGAAATTTGTGGATAAGGTGATGGAGTTGTTAATCAATGTGGAACTCTTCAATGAGTGAAACTATGTGACAAATCCAAGCTAGACGCCTCGGCATTTTTCAGATAGATATATTTAAGATATCTGAGCTCATTCATTTTCCTGGTATAAAATCTAGTTTATTATTATAAGGTGATTTCCTTATTATGAGTCTGATTTAATTAGACCAAAGCAAATGAGTATATTTCCAACTAAAGAAAACCAAAAATTTTGGAATTGAGTTTCCTTCCCAAATCTTTGAATGGAGCTTGAAAAAATTTAATACAGTAGAGAATAAAAAACCTGTTTTTTAGGGTTTATTTTGCAATCTGGCTGTATGACGAGTCCAAGCTGAGTATTGTAGATCAAGTTGTGGTGTGTTTGATGGAGTGGAGTTATGGGGATGAGGATTGGTGTGTTTCATTGATTCTCGGCAAGTCCTTATATCTGATGAGTTTTTCTTGTTTTTATGCAGTCCTTATAATAGTCATATGGATGCTGAAGATTGTGACTTCTATTGAACTTTTTTTAACATTACAATTAGAAAATAATAGAGATAATGGCCGATTAAGATGGATTGTTTATTACTTTCAATTTGAATATGATTTTCATTTTAACAACCAAGATTAAATTGGAGGTGATTTGAATAAGTACATCTTTCCTGTATGGATGGATGGATGTGCGTTTTGGGTTGATAAGAATACTGTTTTTAAATTTTTTATGTAATAGTCTTGATATTTATTCTTTTGTGCCCATAGATGTTTGAGACAAACCTTAGTAAATGATTTTTGTAACTGTAATAAGTCTGAATTTAAATTTCATGATTATTTTTCTCAAATATTCTTAATTTTATCAACTAGGTCCCAAGGTTCGAGTTTGACAAGGATAAAATTCGGTTTGAGTTCGACGAGGGATGAAGTTCGAAAAAAAAATCGCCATAAGTTCAAACCTGAGTCACAAGGTTTGTTCGAGTTTGGGTTTGATGAGGATAAAGTTTGGTTCAAGTTCGCCAATGGATAAAGTTCTTAAAGAAAACCAAAAATTGAAATATTAAATATAAACTAAAAAATAAAAATAAAAAAAATAAAAAAATAAAAATGAAAAATAAATAAATAAAATTATAAATTAAATATAACGAAAATATAAAATATAAATTAAAAAATTAAAAATTAAACTTAAAAATAAAATAATACTAAAAGCAGAAAAAATATTTATAATACATAATTTAAAAAATAAATAAATAAAAGAATATAAATGAAAATTAAAAAAATAAAAATAAAATAAAAAATAATTTCATATAAAATAAAATTATAAATAGATAAAATATAAATCAAAAGAAAAACATAAATCGAAAAAGTATAAAATAAAATGAAAAGATAAAACAAAACTAAAAAAAAAAGTTAAAACTTAACAAACAGAAATTAAAAACATGTCCTCTTGTCTGCTGTTCCTATGTTCTTCATTTGGTCCTCACACCAGCAGACGTCTGCTCCTCCCAGCAGACCATTGGCTCCTCACAGCAGACACATTGGCAGCATGCTTTCTTCCTCCTAGTCTACGGAATCATAGTAGCTGATAGTGGTAGAACCTGACACAGCAGCCTCACATTCAGCTAAGGGGAAAAACTGTACAGCTAGGGCACAAAATGCACAGCTAGGGAGCAAAATGCACAGCCAGGGCATGAAATATTACCATGCATTTTCCTTCTGTTCCACGATACATTTTACAGGGTTTTTTTGCCATGTTTTTGAGGACGAATTTTAGTATTTTTGTTCAAACTTAAGGGTTTTACCAAAATGGTGAAAAATGGGGAAAAATTTGCTGTATCTTGTGACTCAGTTTATCAATTAACTTTATTCATTTGTTTCTTTTCAAAATCAAACGTGTTTCAAAGGCATTGGACTTACTTTTATTTACTTGTTAAATTTGACAGATTGTAGAGGTATTCTCAAAATGCGGGATCATCAAGGAGGTATTGCACTTTATCATTGATTATCTGTCTTCGCTCTTAATTTGGAAAATATAGACCCTGTGAAATTTTGTCATTGGTTAGATTTCATTTGAAACTGAATATGAACCGTCTTCACTGTTATTTTGGAAAATATAGACCATGGAAAATTGTCTTAGTTCATTTGTATGGGGAAGAAAATAAAGATTGGGCCTAGTCAAATTTTATCAAAGATTGAGGGACATCCTTAGCTGAGAGATAGAACTGTCTTTGATCTTAATTTAGAAAATGTAGACCATGTGAAATTTTGTCATTGGTTAGATTTCGTTTGATACTGAATATGAACTGTCTTCACTGTTATTTTGGGAAATATAGACCATGTAAAATTGTCTTAATGCTTTTGTATGGAGAAGCATATAAAGATTAGGCCTAGTCAAATTTTCTCAAAGATTGAGGGACATCCTTGGCTGTGAGAGAGAATATTGGGCTTGATCTACTAGATTATCACCTAAGATTGAACAAGATGCCCCACATAGCTTGGACTTCTTTTCTCAGTTGTTATCTTTAGAAAGATTTAGATAATATCAAATGAGGGATGAAAATATTCTTATCTTTCTACAACCATGCTTTGTTTGAGTTGCCCTTATCATAGTTTTATTTTTCTATGTTATTTCTAGTGGTATTCAGGTTTGAGATTTAGTATGAATTCCATTGATATACTCTATAAATGCGGTATCAAGTTGTTTCATTTAAAGCTTTTTGGTCATTTGTGGATAATTTTTTTCCCTTCTAATTGAACACTTCAAGTATCTTTTCTATTTCTTTATGAACTTTTTTCTTTTTCATGCCAACTGAGGTAGATTTTATCTTTTAGCTGTAGGTAGTGATGGACTTAACCAAACTTCAGAGTAAGATGTGTAGGATAAATTTTTAAAAACTTCGGATTCAGGATTTCTCCAAGATAAGGGCTTTTAAAAGTTTGTAAACATACAAAAACTGTCATAAATGAAAATCAAAAGGAACTATAATGATAAAATTAAAAATTATGAATTTATCTCAAAGGTTGTAGATTCTATAGGAGCCTTCGAGGGCATCTTTGGTCGTTTTTTGGGGGTTTAAGCTCTTATTTATTTCCTTATGTGCTTTTATATTAAATTTTAGCTTTTTAATGTGAGATCTATTGCTAACATATTCTATGCTATGATCTAGTACATGTTTCATCTTGTTTTTGTCATATGGTAGCCATTTCAAAAATGGATTCTCTAGGGATTTAATGATAATAAGGGTTAGGATGTAAATTTGGGTGTGGATCTAGAAGGGTTTGGCAATTGTAGTGATAACGGTAATGTGTGAATTCATTTTCTAGT
This sequence comes from Torreya grandis, assembly GCA_037957365.1. Classification (NCBI taxonomy): domain Eukaryota; kingdom Viridiplantae; phylum Streptophyta; class Pinopsida; order Cupressales; family Taxaceae; genus Torreya; species Torreya grandis. Next base: position 621,270 of record JARHVA010006188.1, on the reverse strand, counting down.
TCTTGTGGTTATTTCAGTAGAATATGCAACATAGTTTCTAGTGCCACAATCAGTTTTTTTGGTTAATGATGGTTCTTGTGTCTCATATGCTTGGATCATTGTATGTGGTCAGAAAACTATATTCAAAGTCAATTAGATGCAAGTTGTGTATACATATGGTTAATTAGCTTCTAATCCTGTTTACAACTTTAGCTATGGAGCTGTTTCTTGGATATCATGCTTCTAATATTATGATCTTGAGCGGTAATTATTTGATATTTATCTTGAATGATCTATGGATTCATGGTACCACAATAAGGCCGAATTTTCCCACTGAGAACGGCTGCTTCCTTAGGATGGAAACTCCCTCAAAGAAGACCCCCACTTGCGGATTCATGGGGGCTTTTGTAGGACCCAAAACTCTAATGAGCTGGGTGCAAGAGAATTGGAAACAAGAAGTGTATGTGGACATATTAGTTATGCTCAAGGGATACTGTATGGCTATCTTCTCTTCCAAACAAAAAAGGACCAGGAATTCCAAGTGGGACCATGGTTCGTTAAAAATTCCGGTCTCTTCATGAAGCATCAGTTTCTTGATTTTAATCCAACAAAAGATCTTTCAAGCACTGTCCCTGTTTGGATGAGGCTCCTGCTGTTCCCAAGTAAGTATTGGCACGGAACTTCTCGCTGGAAGACAGGAAATGCTATTGGGGATTATATAAGTGCCTATCTGTTCACCAAAAACCAAATAGTTCTCCATCATGCCAGGCTATTTATCAACATAGATCTGGACATGCTACTGCTTGAGAAAATAGCACTTGAAATGGGTCGAATATGGTGAGAACAAGCGTTAGACTATGAGAATATCCCTTTCAGATATAGGATCTGTCATGAGCATAGAAATCTAGCCAGAGTTTTCCCCTCTCAAAGCAATTAGGATCAGCTAGCTGCGAACAACTTTGACCCAAATATTCGCACAGAAAGCAGGAGGATGAGCAACCCTTCCCTGCAGAGAACCATTAAAAACATCATCACAATATTGGAACAAGTGGGCAGAACTCTTAGGGAGCAGCAGGGAATTCATGCATGTCAAAGAGCATGTACAAGGAAAGGAAAAGGTTCAGTTCAACCAGTACAACAAATCAGTTTAGTGATTAAGGAGATGGGGAATAAGGGTATGGAGTACGTCCATGGTACCCAAGAAACTAGCACTTCCTCCAAGGTAATCTCCCAAGAACCTGGAAAAAATAAGAGGAATCAAAAGGAAAAGCACAAGACCTCATCAAGTTCACATCTATAGCTGATACTTCCAAGTCATCAGCAAGGGTCAGGAAACAAAACCTGCTTTCAAGACAATCTTATCTCAGTAAACCTGCATATCTGGGCGGCCAAGGCTGCAACTGATGTCAAAAAGAAAAGAAAATCCTCACCGGACATAGTGGAACCAATTTTTAAGCCAAATCAAAATAAGCCAATAGAGAAGTTGATGCAAATATGGGAACCCAAGGCGACCAATCATCATGGTTTAGGTTGTTGGAACTTCTGACTCATCCCAGTTTGTATAATGCAAATGCTCTCATGGAATGTTTGAGGTATTGGCGTACCCAAAAGATGCCTCTTCCTCAAAGATAAAGGCAGTGGAGAGGAAATAGACATGATTCTCCTTCAGCAAACCACAAGGATAAGTTTGTTGAGGAAAATAAAATATGGTGGTATTGGGGGCAACAAGCATATCATCTATTATTCAACCACAAGAACCATGATTCTCTGGGATCCAACCAGGTATGCCAATCAATCACACCACACCTTTCCTTGGGGTTTGATTTTTAACTTATTTTCATATGAGTTTCAAGAAACATATTAACATCAGAGACGTTTCTCTATGAAAACCCCCTCCCGAAGTTCCTCAATCTTTTGGTTGTGAAACTGTTGTGTGCCACATGTTTTGAGGATGGACGTGCTGAATTTATTGTCTGATTGCTATTCTTTTGTTTTGTTGATTATTTGACTTGCCCGTTTATTTGTTCATTGTAAGGTTGAATATAAGTCTTCACGCATATTCATATCACTAACTTTAGATTAACCATAACCAGCTTGCATGGACGTTGCAACTAAAGCTTACCAAACTGCCGGTGGTGAAACTTCAAGAGGAGGCAGGCCATGGTGGAGCCAAGAAGTTGAGCAATCCAGGAGAAAACGCTGTGGCGAATGGTGATGTGTAACTGCTGAGTTGACATGACCGCCAAAGATGTTGGCCATGATGGAGAACGACACAAAGAGTGCCAAGACTTGAGCCAGTGCAATCGCGGTCAGACCTGACGAGCTCAGAGCTGCACTTGATGTCAACTTATCTGCACTTTAAACAACAACAAAATGAATGATAAACAAATAAATTATTTATATTAGATGAAATGTATCATAGGCCATGCGGAGCCCATGCAAGCATATACAAAGAGCAGGGTGGAGATAATCTCTGCGTCTTCAGTGATTCAAACTTAGATGTAACACCTGCCAACCATGTGTTCAGTGTAATTAATTGCATTTTTATTATAGGCACGTTTATGTTGGAAATCATGACTGTCCAGCTGTAATCTAGCCTACCTAATGATGAGGACAATCTCGCCTACCTCATTGAATGACTGTCAATCCTTGACAATTGGGTGATTGAAGCAAATATCTTGCCGTACAAAATATCTTCATCTATCTCAGCTAAGCGCACACATTCTTCTTAAATGCATTTATGCTGATTTGATCATCTTCTCATTTGTGCTGCTCTGTCTAGAGAGTTCCAACAAAGATAAAATAAAAAGTGGTTCATTGTATCATTCTAGATGATGAAGAGATTGTGAGCGACGAAGCTTTGCTGGTTTTGTATCAAAAGCTTGTAACCCTGTGTGTAACTGAGCACTAAAGCTCTGAGTATTTGATAATAGAGGAATCAAATTTCTGTGTTTGTATTCTGTTCCTTGCATGCATTTCGTTTACTTTTTCTTCTTGTGTATTCTTAACTCTGATAAGATTCAAACAAAGTTGTTTGCTATAGCAAACATGATTAGTTAAGTGCTTATTTCCTTCAATTGGGGATCAGGGCTTCAATGTTTGTGGGCAACAATAGTCCATTGGAGCTGAAGCCGAAGAAAAGAGAAGTGGTGAGCAAAGCCAAGGATGAGTTGATGTCTATTCGAGCCTGTGTTTTAGCGAGCGCATCATCCAAGCCCTTGTCAGTTTAGCGTTTGTCCAAGCTAAGAGCTTCTTCAACTGGTGTATGGACTGTATCTATTATAGTCAAATTTTGGGCCAGTGCTTAATAGAGTTAGAGCTTGTCAGAATTGAGTCGAGTTGTTTCGTGTGGTGGTGTAGAGAGCTAGCCTCGTAAGAAGTCATTGATTGTTTGAGCCTGCATTAGCGCCACCTTTCATAGCCAAGTTTTGCGCTTGCATTCACAATAAAGGATTCATGCCAGAGTTCACATTCTAGAGACTTGAGTCTAAGTGCTTTGCTTAGAAGATCTGCGCCTAAAGGTTTTGTGCCCTAACTTCAATGCCTAGTTTGAGTTTTGTGTCCAAGATTAGTGCTTCACTTCAACACTCAAATATTAGGGTTTGAGTTTTGCACCCAAGATTTTATGGCCCCCCCCATCTATGCCCTCATTTCCGCACCTATGACCCATGCACTAGTTTCAATAGTTGTTTTTGTGCCCCAATTTTGTGTGTTAGAGTTTACCATGGCAAGTGCAAGCAACAGTCTTACTCAGCCACAGATTCCAGTATTCAATGTATTCAATGGCAAAAATTATGACTTGTGGAGCATAAAGATGAAGATCCTATTTTGCTTGCAAGACGTATGGGATCTAGTTTAAAATGGGTTTCCTAAACCATCTACTCTGCAAGCTTTTCAAGCTTTGTCACAAGCAAACAAGGATCTGCTCAAGGAAATCCTTGCAAGACGCATGGGATCTAGTTTAAAATGGGTTTCCTAAACCAGCTACTCCGCAAGCTTTTCAAGCTTTGTCACAAGCAAACAAGGATCTGCTCAAGGAAAACAACAAGGATTTAAAAGTCCTGTTTTTCATCCAACAAGCTATGAAGGAGTCCATCTTTCTGTGCGTTGCAGCAACAACTAGGTCAGAACAAGCATGGGATAGTTTGCAAATAGCCCATCAAGGCACCAACAAGGTCATGATTGAAAAATTGCAAATGTTGCGAAGAGATTTCGAAAACCTGCGGATGAGGGAGTTTGACACAGTTGATTCATTCTTCACTCATGCTGTGGGAGTTGTAAACCAGATTAGGTCTCATGGTGAGACAATTGAAGATCAGAGGATTGTTGAAAAAATTCCTAGGAGTTTGCTTGCAAAATTTGACTCCATAGTAGTATCCATTGAGGAGTCTAAAGATCTAACACAACTGTCAGTTGATGATTTGATGGGATCATTGTTATCCCATGAGCAGAGATTAAATAGATCGAGAGGATCTCTCTTGAAATTGCTTTCAAATCTCAAGTTATAGTCAGCAAAATGAGACGAAGGACTAATTACGATAGAGGAAGAAGTAGATATACACCCAGAGTAGGAAAAGAATCTACTCTTCATGATGACAAAAGACCAAGCACGAGCGCGCATTCCTTCACCACAACTGCAAGAGGCAGAGGCAACAAACATTCACATAATCATACTCATGGTGAAAGGTATGATAAATCTACTGTTCAGTGTCACTACTGTAAAAAATTTGGTCATTATGCAAACAAGTGTAGGGAAAAACAGCTTGACATGAATAAACAAAAAGCTATTTTTTCTAAAGAAAATCACTCTTGTAATAATTGTCAAAATTTAAGGTTAATTACATGCAATGTAGCGCCAGAAAATATGAAAGATGTTTGGTTCTTAGATAGCAGTTGTAGCAACCACATGATTGGTAGAAAATAACCGTTTGCAACTAGGGATGATTGTATGAAGTCAGAGGTGAAACTCGGAAATGAGAAGAGAGTTTCAGTTATGGGTAAAGGAACAATTAATATAAGAACTAAACAAGGAAAAGAAGTATATTCCTAATATATATTATGTTCCTAGGTTGCAACACAATTTGATGAGTATAGGCTAGTTTGTGCAGAAGGGATAACAAGTATATTCAGAGCATGATGAATGTGTGGTATTGGACAAAGATCCAAGCAATACACTGATTGCCAAGGTGGGGATGACAAGAAACAAAATGTTTCCTTTAAATAGTCAAACATTAGTCCTAGCTTGGGCATTTAAGATTTGTTCATTTAAATTTCAATGGTTTGAAACTATTACATAATAAGAACATGGTAAATGGATTGCCATTAATAGAGTAGGCAAATACAACATGTGAAAGTTGCATACTAGGGAAACAACATAGAGAAACCTTTCCTGTAGGAAAATCTTATAGAGCAAGAGCTCCACTTGAGATTGTTCACTCTGATTTATGTGGATAAATGCAAACCCCCTCAATTGGTGGAAGTCTATATTTTACGACTTCTATTGATGATTTCAGCCGAAAAACATGGGTCTATTTCTTGAAACACAAGTCATAATTCTTTAGTGTCTTCAAGGAGTTTAAGGTCAAAGTTGAAAAACAAAACGACCATTATGTCAAGGTGTTGAGATCGGACCGAGGAGGAGAGTACATATCCAATGAATTTATGAATTTATAAAAAGCTCATGGAACAAAGTAGTTTATGACAAAATATACACCTTAGCAGAATGGTGTAGCAAAAAGGAAAACATGACAATCATGGAAATGACCTGAAGTATGTTGAAGGCCAAACATCTACTTAATGAATATTGGGTAGAAGTTGTAGCATGCGCAGTTTAGATTTTGAATAGATGCCCAACAAAGAGTGAAGAATAAAGTTCCTCAAGAACCCTGGAGGGGAAAGAAACATAGTGTCTCTCATTTACGAGTTTTTCGCTGTGTAGCATATTCTCTTGTGCCTGAAGAGTTGAGAAAGAAATTGGATGATAGAGGAGAGAAGTGTATTTTTGTGGGTTATAGTGAGTAGTCCAAAGCCTATAAATTATACAATCCAATCACAAAGAAAACGAGAATCAACAGAGATGTAAACTTCATTGAAGAAGAAGCATGGGATGGAAGTATTGATAAGATAACTAGAATTGCTGTTAGGTTACCACATGAAAATGAGTTAGGAGCACAAAATGCACCACAACACCTTCTAAAGCGTCGCGTACTCTTGCGACATCATCTAATGCACCCATAGCGTCCACTCCATCTACTCCAACAAGCACTCACAACGATGATTCATCAGATCCAACACTAGCATCACTAAGGTCTCGCTTTAGAGATACTTCAAGGAAGACAAGAAGCTTAAAGGAGATTTATGATGAATCTCAATCAATTGAGAATGTAAGTTTGTGTTCTGATTTTGCATTTTTTATTTCAAGTTGATCCAATACACTTCGAAGATGCTATTGAAGATGAGAATATGATTAGAGACATGGATGAAGAAATTGATTCGATAGAAAAGAATCAAACACGGGATCTTATTAATCTTCTTGAAGGAAAGGATGTAATAGGAGTGAAATGGGTCTATAAGACCAATTTCAATGTTGATGGAAATACTGAAAAATACAAAGCAAGATTAGTTGCAAAGGACTTCTCTCAACAACCCCGAATTGATTACAATGAAGCTTTTGCACTGGTGGACAAATTAGACACCGTTAGAATGGTGCTATCTATTACTGCTCAGAACAATTTGAAGGATTATTAAATAAACGAGAAATCAACATTTTTGAATGGCATATTGGAAGAAGTGTAAGTTCAACAACCACTTGGAAATGAAGTTTTAGGACAAGAGCACAAGGTTTGTAGATTGAATAAAGCCTTGTATGGACATAAACAAGCTCCGAGAGCTTGGTATAGCAGAATTGATTCTTATTTTCTTAAGAATGGGTTCAACAAATGCAGCAGTGAACCAACCTTGTATATCAACATGAATGATCAAGGTCAGATTTTCATGGTATGCTTATATGTGGATGACCTGATATTCACTGGAAATCTGTCAATTGATTCATTTAAGATTGCAATGAAAACATAATTTGAAATGACAAATTTAGGGTTGATCAAGTACTTCCTTGGTATAGAAGTTAGTCAATATGAAAAAGGCATTTTTATATGTCAATCAAAATATGCAAATGATTTCATAAAAATATTCAAAATGGTGAATGTCAATTCAGTGCCAACACCAGTTGCCATGGGATTAAAACTCAACGAAGATGATAATGAATCCAATGTTGATTTAACCTTGTACAAAAGACTTGTTGGCAGTCTAATGATTTAACGGTTACAAGGCTTTATATTATGTATGGAGTTCGTCTTATTTCAAGGTTTATGGGAAGACCAAAAGAATCTCATTGGAAACCCAGAAAAAGAATATTGAGATACATTGCCAGTACAAAAGATATTGGCATTTTGTATGCACCCTTAGAAGATTTCAAACTGATTGGTTATACAAATAGCAATTGCACGGACAACATTGATGATAGGAAAAACACGTTTGGTTACATGTTTAATTTTGGATCAGGTGCAGTTGCATGGGCATCCAAGCAACTTATTATCACCCTCTCATCCTTAGAAGCATAATACGTAGCAGCCACATCAGCAGCAGTTTGGATGAGAAGAGTTCTATCAGACTTAGTACATAATTAAGAAGAAGCAACCAAGATCTATCGTGATAACAATTCAGCCATAGCACTCTCTAAGAATCATGTCTTTCACAAGAGAAGCAAGCATATAGACAATGAGATATCACTTCATTTGAGAGCTAGTCAACAATGGTGAGATCTTTGTTGAATTTTGCAAGTTTGAAGACTAGTTTGTTGATATTTTTACAAAGCCATTATCAAAGAATGTTTTTGAGCATCTTAGAGAATGCATAGGAGTAATAGATGTTGGTAGTCTAGATTAAGGGGGAGTGTTGGAAATCGCGACTGTTCAGTTGGCAGTCCAGTTGTAATGTAGCCTACCTAATGACAAGGACAATCTCGCCTACCTCATTGAATGACTGTTATTTTTTGACAGCTGGGCGATCCAAGTGAATATCTCGCCATACAAAATATCTCTGTCTATCTCAGCTAACTGCGCACTTTCTTTTTTAATACATATATGCTGATTTGATCATCTTCTTGTTTGTGTTGTGTCTAGAGAGTTCCAACGGATATAAAATATAAAGTGGTTCATTCTATCATTCTAGATGATGAAGAGATTGTGACCAACAAAATCTGCTAGTTTTGTATCAAAAGCTTGTAATGCGGTGTGTGTAACTAAGCATTGAAGCTGAGTGTTTGATAATAGAGGAGCCAAATTTCTGTGTTGGTTTTCTGTTCCTTGCATGCATTTTGTTTATTTTTTCTTGCTGTGTATTCTAACTGATAAAACTCCAACAAAGTTGTTTGCTGTAGCAAAATTGATCAGTTAAGCGCTTATTTCCTTCAGTTCATGGTGATATCAAAGGTCAATAATACATTGTTAGATGGGAGTTGTTCAGCCGGGATTACAGATTTTGGGCTCCCTTGACTCAACACTGACTGTGCTGCCATCAAGAATTCATATGCACAAGTAACATCATTGGAGAGGCAATATAAGAAAAAGGAGCGGCGAAACCATAAGCTGCCCATCCAAGAAGAAAGCGTGAGGATGTCTTCCCACATGATTTTCATGTGCACAATCTCTCTGATTTGAGGAGCAAATTTTGTTTGTTTGAGCTTTACAACAATTAAATATGATGGTCGTGTTATTGTATCTATGATTTTTGCCATCAAATAGGATTATAACACACACACACACACACACACACACACATCCTTTTATCTGAACCACACACAAAAATACTATATATATGTATGAACGGTTAATATAAAAAGATATATATATATATATATATGAACCACAATTGCATATATTCAATAGAGAATTGTCATAAAGTTTTTATATGATAGTCAGGGTAGAATGTCATATGTGTAAACCACTTTTGGGGAGTAATGAATCTAAGTGAGAAACTCCTCCATGAAATAACTATCACACAATTAAATTGTAAATAGGATTTTTTAAACTCAAAATTAAGTTAAACAAAAGTCCATCCACTTGATTAATTTTACATGGTGTATTTGGCATGTTTAACGTTTAAGCGCAAATTTAGAGTTTCCAATTTGCTCATAAGTACAACCTAAAGTTTATATTGAATTCTCCATTAAATGCTCTTCCCAACATAGGTGCTTTCAACATTCATGGAATCTTGTCAATTGAAACACCTTTGCAATTTGACTCTTCCTAAGCAAAGTGTTTAGGAAAAACATTTGGAATTTAGAAATAATAGCTAATTAAACTCTTTCTAAAAATAAAATGGAATTGTGATAGAAATATTTTTTCAACATTCAAATTTTAAAAGAGAACTTGGATTTTTAAATCCCCATTTACTTGTGTAGACAATTGATTCTATGGATATTTAGATTGTAAATAAAACTATGAAATTTACTTTCGTTGCCCTTATTAAGTTCTTTACTAAGTTTTCGTTGTAGATTATGCTTTACACCTAATGCGGTACCATTGGAAAGCATCCAATAGTCTGCTATCTTTTATTGAATCTTATGATGCACCGTCGCACCAAAGCAACAACTATAGTATTTGTAAACCAACAGTAGCTCAAGCCTACAAGGGATGAGATCATATTGGATAAAATGTTTTAAGGGAACTCATTGATATGACCAAACAACAAGATAACCCAACATTAGTCTTCACACTTTTCAATTGTAAGAAATACATACATCCCTATTGTTTTAACATTCATTTCGTTTCCAAAGATAGGATTGACAAAATAGAGGCCCTGCCCATATTTATGGATTCATATGTCTTGTGAATGCACCTAATATGTACACCTTGGATTGGCAAAACCTTCTATGTGTGAAAGAATTAGAAAAATCATAGACTTAATGGATCCGTCTTTCCTTTGTTAAGGAAAAGGTACACAAAAAATAGAACAAGCTTAACACGCCTCTACATTTTGTTGCTTACGCTTTGAATTCAAAGTGGTATGATACAGAGGTCACCAAGAAGAGGGCTCTATATGAAGACAAAGAAGTAATGAAGGAATTTTGGGTTGCGGTGAAATTATGGTTGATGAGAGGAGGCTTCTTCTATCAGGACTCAATGTAACATGTTTTCATGTGGCCGTCAACAATTTTCTATAGTGGAGGCTCTCTATGATATGCGTGCGGAGAAGGACCCAATAGAGTGGTGGTGGAATCATGGCAATGAAGCCCCTGAATTTCAATCATTTGCAATACGATTACTCTGACAAGTATTTAGTTCATCATCTTGTGAGAGGAATTGGAGTACTTATTGTTTCATTCATTCATTGAAAAGGAACTGACTAAGGTCAGAGAAGGCAAAGAATCTAGTGTACATTCATAGCACACTCCGTCTTCTTTCTCGTGTAGACCCAGGGTACAAGGAAGGTTAGGAAAATGGGACCATATTCCACCTGATGGAGCAACAATAATATCCTTGTAATATCCCAAGGAATATGCAGGATCACTGCCATCTAATATGCAACGCAACATGTATTTAAATGAATTGCTGCATTAAGGAGCAGCAGCAACATGTATTTAGTTATTACATAATTAAAGATGTTAAACAACAGTCGTCTAAATGAAGGGACGCTACCTTTGTAGAAGTCACACCTCTTCAATGTAGGATTGCGGGTATAAATAAAGCATTTTGGGGAATGGAAGAAATCATCCAATCCGGTATAAGCGTAACACTTTACTATTACAATTGTGGACGAAACACCTCAAACGTAAACATTGGATACAAGGACGAAACCCCTTGTTATCCCAACTCAAGGACGTAAATCCTCGAGATTTTTATTGTAATATTCGAGATCTGAAAATTATATAATAGAATTCATTTAATTTAAATAAATTAGTTTTAAGTACAAAATTTATATTTATTTTAAAAAAACGGAATTTCAAGGAAATCAAATTTACGTATAATATTTCGATTCGGAATATTACAGTGGTATTAGAGCTCTCCGTTCCTGCCAATTTGTGAAATGAAATTCATATGCAAGATAACAATATTTTTTATTATGAAAGAAAAACTAAAACCAAGAAGGCAAATCAACCAACAAAATAAATGGAAAACGATAGAGACGAGAGGATAGAGAAAATTTTCCAAGGCCAAGAACAATTGGCAAATCCAGTGGCACAATTGGCCCATACTATGAAAATGATGATGGATTCAAACATACAAAAGGTAGAAACTCTTTTGTGTATGTCGAAGCCCAAATGTAAAACCAATACCACATCATCATACCGACATTGTCAACCAATGTTCATTCCAAAAGAAGAAATCACTGAAGAAATTTCTAAGTCTTTTAATGATGATCTGGTAACCTGTTTCGAGGCTTATCAAGAACTGCTAGAGGGAGTCCAAAGGGGAATTTTCCTACAAACATATATGGCCATGAGAAAAAATGGAGGTGTACCCCGACCAGAATATAAAACCAACAATAAACAAAGGGATATGCAACAAGCATTAGGCAATTTAACACTCACCTTTTGACAGTACAAATAAATGTACGGCTAGGGCATGGGTACAAAAACTAGATACATACCTTTTGTTATGACCACTGATGGAAGAGGAAGGCATAAAATTTGCGACTCCATTTGGAAGGTATAGCGCATGAATGGTGGTTCCACGGATGGGTCACCCAAGGACACAATCTTGTCGGTTCATATGATGAATTTGTCAAACGATTGATCGAAAGAGTTGATTGAGTAGACCCCGAGATCCATTTTAGAAAATTGGCATTATTAAAACAAAATAATAGTGTGGATGAATATGTAGCAGAATTTCAAAGACTATCAGTAATGGTCTAAGACATGTTTGAAAAAAGGCTCGTTGTGTTATTCACAGAAGGATTAATGGAACCTCTTAAAGGATTGCTTAAAGCTTTTACTCCATCAACACTCCAAGAAGCCATTAAGAAGGCTTTAGATTTGGAAGCACCAACCTTAAGAGGTAGAAATATGCCACCTACCCAACCCAGGGCACTTGGAAGTGGTCCACAAAGGACTCAATCCTACGAGCAAAAGAGACCAATACAAACAAGCGGTGAAGTACCAAAGTCAAATCAAGGAGTGAAAACGCGAAATGAATTAAGAAGAAAAAAATTATGTTTTACTTGTAAAGACCCATGGACTCCAGGTCATCGTTGTTTGGGCAAAGGACAAGTTCACTACATTGAGGTTAGTCCGAATAGTGATATTGAAGATGAAGAGATGAACCTAAATAATGAAACACAACCACAAATAACGGTGGAAGAAACCACAGAGGGAACATGTGCTACTCTCTCAAGAGCACCTCAGTATCATCCATTCAGAGTAAGAGGAACACTACAAGGACAACAAATTACTTAGTCAATAGTGGGGCCACCCATAATTTTATTGATGAAAAATTGGCTAAAAAAATTGGTTTAAAATCTGAAGAATTTAAGGGATTTTCGGTAACGGTTGCTGAGGGATTTACTCTTTCATGCACAAGGAGAATCCCACACTTAAATCTTACTTTGGGAAAACATGAAATTAACGATGACTTCTATGTCATCGATATTGGCGAAACAGACTTGGTTTTGGGAGTTCAATGGTTGCATTCGTTGGGTTAGTTTACCCAAAATTATCAGAGCATGGAAATTAAGTTCAAATCCAATAGAAGGGATATAGTTTTGAAAGGCATGGCCAGTGGTGGTCCTCAGATTGTAACAACAAAAACAATGGAGAGAACCTTTAATAAAGGACATATAACTTGGGTGGTACAATGTTTGATCAGCTCCGCACAAAAAGAGCACGCAATACATCATAAATTCAATCCATTATCAAGAAACATGCCAAGGTGTTTGAGAACCTACCACTGGGACTACCCCTAACAAGAGGTTTCCAACATATCATTGAATTGGAATCCAGAACAAAATTAGTAATAACTACACCTTATCGACATCCAAAGATTTATAAGGATGAGATTGAGAAAGCCATTAAAGAACTCTTAGAGATGGGACATATTAGGCCAAGTGCTAGTCCATTTGCTTCTTTCGTAGTACTAGTCAAAAAGAAGGATGGGACATTATGAATGTGCATTCGTTGGGTGAGTTTACCCAAAATTATTAGACCGTGGAAATTATGTTCAAATCCAATAGGGGGATATAGTTTTGAAAGGCATGGCCAATGGTGGTCCTCAGATTGTAACAACAAAAACAATGGAGAGAACCTTTAATAAAGGACATATAACTTGGGCGGTACAATGTTTGATCAGCTCTGCACAAGAAGAGCACGCAATACATCATAATGACATTCAATCCATTATCAAGAAACATGCCAAGTTGTTTGAGAACCTACCACTGGGACTAACCCTAGCAAGAGGTTTCCAACATATCATTGAATTGGAATTCAGAACAAAATCAATAATAACTACACCTTACCGGCATCCAAAGATTTATAAGGATGAGATTGAGAAAGCCATTAAAGAACTCTTAGAGACGGGGCACATTAGGCCAAGGGCCAGTCCATTTGCTTTTTTGGTAGTACTAGTCAAAAAGAAGGATGGGACGCTACGAATGTGCATCGATTATCGAAAGTTAAATAAAAAGATTATCAAAAATAAATATACGATATCCAAGATTGATGAACTTCATGGAGCTACTTCTCAAAAATTGATTTATGATCCGAATATCATCAAATATAAATGAGGGAAGATGTTCAGA